>OZ020522.1:17979574-18148446 GCA_963971425.1 Bryoerythrophyllum caledonicum | reverse complement strand
GTGTGTAATCAAAACCACATTTGGCATTGCGAGTGTAGCCTTAATGAAGGCCGGATGTGTAACCACGTTGAATGCAACGTTTGCTTCATAAAAAAATTGTGCCTATAATTCGTCCGAACCTTTTCGTTTTTCAAGGTGGTAAGCCTCTCGGAAGCTCCGTTGTCGTACAGATCTTGGTATCAATGATGCTGCCTGGCTTAGAGGATTTGTGGATTGCAGTTCTCCTCATTTCGAGTTTCCAAGAAACTACCTTATTAGATCGATTGGCTAGAATAAGGTTTAGTGGAACATGTTGCGCTAGGAAGACCAACAATCTCCTCCTCGATCATCCTAGTAGGAATAATATTCCCACATCTTTTAAAACGGGCCTTAAAAATTGCTCGGGCCTTGATGCACAAAGTCTTCGTCCATTGTGGATACCCATAGTATGACATGCACCTCCCACGTTTGTATGCAAATGTGTAATTGCACCCAACACATGTCACTTGATCCTTCTTGTTAGATGTAAACCAAGGGGCCTACTCCTTTGTTTGGGCCCTTCGTTGGGACAACATCACAATAAATACGGTAAAATATTGTGCCAAAAACAATTCACCAAAAGTAATAGGAAATTGTGTGCTAATAGAAAATGTGGACCCAAAGGTCACTCACAAACTTATAGATTCATGCAAGAAGCCCAATGAGGAGTTCCAAGACACGAAGCCAAGGATGTGAGGTGGGGCAAGCACATCGCATATGGTTCTTATATAGTGTTGAAGCAGGAGCGTCTCGGGCCAGGCGCGCACGCTGTGGGCCGGGGCGCGCACAATGTAGGGTCGTGCGTGTATTCTATGTGGTTGGGCGCGCACGCTGTGGGGCTGAACGCGGACAATGTGGGGACGTGCGCGTACTCTATGAAGCCGGGCGCGCACGCTATGGGACCGAGCGCGCACAATGTGGGGGTGTGTGCGTACTCTATGTGGCTAGGTGTGCACGTTGTGGGGGTGTGCGCGTACTCTATGTGGCCAGGTGTGCACGCTGTGGGGTCGGGCGTGTACTCTGTGTGGTCGCGCGCGCACGCTTTCGGGTTGGGCGGGTACTCTAAAGGTCGGGCACGCACGGTTTAGATTATTCCAAAATACTTCAAGGTTTGCACTAATTCGTCGATATATTGAAACATTGCAACACTTAATATTTTGATATATAAAAAATCTCATAAAATTCCACTAAATATACACGATGCCACTCAATATACAAGGTTTCATTAAATATACAAAATTTCACTCAATATTTAGTGACAGTTACAAAATTGCCAAAGGCTCTTGTTCCAAAACGTTTCAACATTGGTCTATGCACATTTCTAGCACTATTAAAGTTCTAAACTCCACTATAGCTAGTCAGAAATGCAAGAAGACAGTCCTTGTCCCGAACTTGTTCCTTCAATTCTTGAATTTCTTTATGGCATTCCAAAACTTCATTTTCCTTCTCTTAAACTTCTTCTCCTAGATCCTCGATTATCTTCAAACTTTGCTCAAGTCGATTCAAAACTTGAAGATAATCGTCACGACTTACCAAGCCACCCTCCGTGGATTTTTTGGAATTATCCACGCCCTCCTCAGGTACCGCATCCGTCTTCGAGGCATCCCCTTCTTGTTGTAAAGTGGACAACTCTTTGTTCAAGCCTGATTTGAAGGAAAATTCTTGTTGCCTACGCACGGTCGGATGACATCCAGTATCCGAGTCGTCAGATGAAGTTTCGAACCACTCGGTTTTCTAATCCAAAGGTTCAACTTCCATGGTTCTCCCGAGACCTTCTCCCGGAAACTTCCACACAAATGGTATTGTCAATCCAATAACTGGTGCCATCTTGGAGTTCGTTTGGATTTCCATTGTCCTCCAATCAACCGGTACGCCAAGTACCACCTCCGTGTAAACCATTTGTAAAATTGAAAAATTTACCGAGTTGCAGCACACTTTCGCCTCGTCATAAATATGCTGGTACGCTTGGATGCAATGCTCCTTGAAGATCTCATTGGTGCACTACCCTAGGTTGGCCCTATTTGTACACCGCAGTAGAGAATATCGCGAGTATGGCCACAGGTGCCCCAAATGACACCATCCAATATATTTTGCACATTGTGCAAATGTCCACGAATTTGGAACTGCCTCTCTATCAGAAAATGCCTTCAGCTCTTCATCAATCAATAGGTGAAGGCGCTTCTTCTGCTTTTTGCGTGCGTGATATTTATCACGTTGTCGTTTTCCGAGTGAACCGTAAGTGGTGGATGGCTCTCCAGGATTCATGGTTTGAATTGGCGTGATGAGGTGGAGAAATACGAAGGTGTCAATAGACATCGTAAAACACTTTTCCAAAGTGCCAAGCAAGTAGCCGCCACGTGGCGGTTGCAGGCCAAAGCACCTAGTAAGTGGGGCCCAAAATTATGAAATCCAATATTTATAGAAAACTGGTGACCTATGGCGGGTGCATACAACCTAGAGGCGCGCGTACGCGATCCGGCCGCGCGCATACGCAATGGGGCTGCGCGCGTACGCGATCCGGTCGTGCGCATATGCGATGGGGCTGCGCGCGTACGCAACAAGGCTACACGCGTACGAGATGGGACTGCGCGCGTACAAGACTGGGTTGGTTGGGCGCGTTCGAGTAGGGTTGGATAGCTCCAGAGTTGTTTTACAAATTCGGCCCACAAAATTTGGAAACAACATTGGATGTGATGCAACGTCGACACCAATACACCCAACTCGCCGATTTGTACTCTATTGGGTGGATGGCTAGAGCAATTTGGATGAAAGAATCCGATTTAGCATTCTTCAAATCAACTGTCAACTACGGAGCTTTTCAAGTGAAGATCGACAAGTTACTGGAGCAAGATCCAAGCAAACGTCCAACACTCTCCAAAGTGGGTGACGAGCATATGGCAAAACCATTCAATTTTGAAGTTCCGGATGTTTGCTTCTGCTGTGAGATATAGCAATTTTGGCTTAGTGTTTTGATAGTTACGGCAAATTTTTGATCCTTTTGCAATATGTACTAGCATTGTGATGTAACGGTGTGTTTTGCCCATCTCGTGATAAATAAAAGATTAACATTTTTCATACACATTGCGATATGAAGTTCATGCATGTTAAGCCGTCAAGAGCACGCGCGACCTCTGAATCCCATACCCGTACGCGCGCGCCTCCAGACACCACGCGCCCAACCCCTCCACGAACACGCCCAACCCTCAGCGCACGCGCGACCTTGATCGGACACGCCCAACCCCTCCCGGTATGCGCCCGGCCCTTCACCGCGTGGGCCCGGCCCCTTACGGTACACACCCGGTCCCTCCCTATATGCGCCCAGTCCTTCCTTGTATGCGCCCGGTCCTTCCTTGTATGCGCCCGGTCCTTCCTTGTATGCGCCCGGCCCTTCCCGGTATGCGCTCAGCCCATCTCCGTATGCGCCCACCCCTTATTTTGACGCGCACGACCATGGAGTCGACGTGTCAGCCACGTAGTTGCCTTTGTGGCAGTGGATAATTTGATTTACCTCAAGTCATGGTCAAACCAAGGTTGACCCTTATCGGACAGACATCGCCCTTTATCAAACGGACAGCCGTATGGATGGACGCCGAAACAACCCTGATCCATCCCTTACACCCCATCCATTAGGATAGCAAAAGTTTGACTCTCTTTAAAAGTAGAATGTTCATATTAATAAATGATCTTTCTCTGTTGACAATTTCTCCTAAAATTGTGTTGGTTTTATGTGTATCAAATCTAATATACAGTGAAGAATTTTCAATCCAATAAGCTGAACTAACTAACTAGACCCTCATTATTTCATTTCCATTTTCCATTTATACATTCATGAATTCTTGAGGTATAAGAGTGTATTAACTTCAAAGATATTGAATCCCAACAATTCCTTGCTTAAATATAATTAAAAACATGCTTTGACAATTTATTATTGACTATGGAGAATAAAATCTCAAATCTCATTATTTAAAAAAATAAATTATAAGTGCTTAATCCCAAATGGCCCAAGAGTCTCCCGAAGGGACTCTTGGGCCTTTGCAAGTCAATCTACAACACTAGAAGAACATGTTGGGTATTTGGGTTTCACAATCTCAATTATAATAATATTAGTTATTTTTATTAAAATATACAATATTAATAAAAGGATGTAGCAAAGATCATGAAGCTCCCTAAAGTCAAGTAAAGTTTGCTTATAAGGTCACAAGCTTCTTTTCTTGAGGTCATGTAAAAAGAAGAAAAGTTGCATTTTGACAAAGCTACCACATCACTATAGCTTCATAAAATTATTAAAACTTGTGAATTGAAATCAGTCTTATTAGTACCTATCCGAATTGTTAAATCTCTTTCATTTGAATTATTCATTTTCTTATTTTAATGAAAACGTTTTATTGTCTTTTAATAGATTGTACTTTTATATCATAAAATAGTCACACATACAATTTATCATGTATCCATTTAATTAAAAATTAGAATTGGGATTCTTGGCATATACTTCAATGTAGTCATACAACATTTTAGGTAAATAGAGGTAATAATCTTTAAATGTATCTAAATAAATTGTGCTAATTAACCCTTAAAGGACATGACTATGTTTCACTAAAATTGCCTCTTTAAGATGAGACGTTGCAAGGCTAATTGAAACAACGTTTTACTATTTTGATTGTAAGATCCTCAAGCTAACAACTACAAAAAGACACTCATATTATTTTGTAATATATAATTGCACAAGTTGTAAGATACAAGAATTGAAGAATACAATATGGTTTCTTTTGTCCCTATGCAGACAAAGTTAACGTGCTTTGACTCAAGATAATGACATACATTTCCGCTACACATTGTATAAATTTTATTGATCTATATTCTACCTTGTGTTAGATGATTACACACCAAGAATCACAAGTATCTGAGGTATTTTGGTTAAAAGAAATGGACTGGCAAAGACTAGAGGTATAGAAAAGAGCCATTTCCTTAGAAAAAGCAATTTTGTAAGAAATTCAGAAACATTTGTAGATCAAAATCCAAATCGTGGATAGAATCATAGTGCCTTATTTTGTTATGAAAAGGATGTTTTCGATTAAAGAAATCCTTAATTTCTAGGCGTTTTAAAATAATAACAATGAGGGTTGCCAAGAATTGTCCTTCATTGTTACCCACCTCAAAATAATGCATTATTGAGCTCTACAATAGAACTATTGAAGTTCTATAATATAATTATTAAGCCCTATAGTACCCTTCCCGCCTCGTCCACCCTCATTTTATGAAATTCTTAAACCATGTAGTTTTTCAATTCTATCATATTTCAAAATAAATCATACTCCCACAAAGGTACTAGTAATGCCTATCTACATGTAAAAAGGTTCAAAGAACAGTGTTATAAATTTGCACCATAAGAACATGAGCAAACCTTCAAAAAGCCCACTTTGGGACATTTGGTCTTTTAATCCTTTAAGGACAAGGCTTGGAGCGACCATAGGTGGAATCTACGAGGGTCGTAGATTATATTGTCCGTAATCAAGGCATCGAGTATATTTAGCCCAATGTTGCTCTGGGCCTCGCCTTTAAAGGATTAAAAGCATATCTTACGCTTCACAATGAAAGGTCATTGTAACGGACGTTTACATGGTCATTTAATATCCATTGAGAGATTGGTTGCCGTGGGCGCCCCTCTGGAGGGCGAATCGTTTCGTCCTACGAACTCAAAACAACTTCAAGGAACTTTCTTGGAAGGCGCTTGGCGATTGCTTCTACTTCGTGCGTGCATACAAACATACAAAAAGGGTGCTTAGCTCCGCGCAAGGAGACAAAAGGGTGCTCTGTTTCCTCACATGCAAACAAAAGGCCACAACTTTCGGAATGAGCCAAGGGGAAAGAGAGGCCTGGGGCAAATTGACCCCCTCATTGGTACTTACCCGAGGTGGGCCACATCTTAATTGCATGGGGTCATTTTTTTTGGCCCTCTTATTTTGGGGGGTCTAGAGGTTTTTTTGGATTTTTTGAGGACAAATTTGGGACCTACGGCTATTGTTAACCCTAGGGGACCCTCCCTTGCTTTAAATAGGGCCCCATCCAAAAACAAAATAGGGGTCAGGTTTGGCCCCACCACCTCATGGCCCATTCGGGTAAGTACCAATGATGGGGTCAATGCGCCCTGGGCAAGAGAGAGGGCACTAGAAAAAAAAAACCTTTCCTTACCTTGCAACTCTGACTTTCCTAGGAGCCATGTAGAGCCAAAATGACAAAAATAGATTTTTTTTGAAAATTAAGTGTAAAAAGGATTGTAGATATATAGAGAATTAAAAAAATAATGATTAAGTCTACACTAAGTAGTTAATGAAGTGGAAAATACCTATTCATATCCAAGGAATAGGAAATAATGGGAAAAGGGTTGAACTCACACCTTTTGGGTAGGGTGTACCTTTTCATGAATGGATATGAAGAGATGTGAAGATTTAGTGGAATTAATCTTAATGGTTAATAATAGAGAAAATCTCTTGCCAAGAGGTATACCTCTTGGATGTTGAGTAGAATGACTAGCTTGAATTTTTAGCATTCTTGGCCATTACCATAGAAATTCCTTGGAGGAAGATTGGAGTGAGCCCTAGCTTTAGGTGAAAAAGCTAGTTGATGACTCTTAATGTTGTAAGAGTATTTAATTTTATATATGAATATATAATTGTTATTGAATTTGCATGTGTAGAGTCTTGTGTGTGACTTGAGTCATATGTATAATTGCAATAATATGTGAACTTCATTGAATAAATTTGACATTGTGTGTTGTAAATGCAAGTGCATGCATTAGGTATTAATTGTGGATAAAATTCCTATGCATGAATGCATTGTATATTTATTCTTCATGGAATAAGTTAGGGAAATACCCTAACTACTAAGGTCGTGTGTGTGATCTTGTGTGTGTGTGTTGGAGCATTAATCATGAGTGTGAAGATTAATGGAGATAATGTGAAATTAAGTGACTTAGTGCATGAGATGTGTGATGCATAAGTACTTAAGAAGATCTCAAGTGTGAGTGAGCATAACTTGAGTATCATAAGAATAAGAGTGGAGATCTTATTCATGTTAATGCAATTTATGCAATAAACATCAAGAGTGGCATACCTTGATGCATGGCAAGAGTGTCATATTATGCATACAAAAAATTGGCATTAAGTCTAACCTTAATAGAAGGGATTCTCTAAGGTAGACTAAGTTGTGAGTATTTAAGAATCTATCATAAGAGAGAAAATAAGGAACAAATCCCGAAGAAAGACTTAAGGAAAGAACATAGAAACTTAATAATCTTAAGTCCAAGTTTGGATACATAATCTTATGAAGGTTGAGACCTTAAGTACCAGGAGACCCTTAAGTTAAAGGGCTTGGACTTAATGGTTCGTATAAGTGAGAATACGGGACAATATTTGCATTCAGTGAGATGCACTCCCGGTTCTGGAAGATTTAAAGAAAGAAACTTAAGAACTCTGCAGGGCTGAATTGGTCTAGACAGTGCAGGTTCTTAAGAATCAGGCCTAAGTGAGTGCTTAAGAACTAAGGGCCAGAGACTGTGTCCTTAAGAACATCGAGACGACCGAGAAGGAAGCCTTAAGAACTAGTAAGAGATCTTAAAGACTAAACGGTAGAAGTAAGTGTAGAGCACCGTAGTCTTTAAGAATTAAGTGTGGATAAGTGAACTTAAGTGGAGACTTAAGAGCTGAAACTCCTTAAGACTTAAGTTAACTTGTGTATGGGATTTTTGAGACTAACCATTGTCTTAAGAACGTGATCACGTGGACCGAGTGGACGGACGTGAAAAGTGGAGCGTTTTTGCATAAGGTAAGAATTTGAATTCTTAAAGATTGTAATTAAAGAACCAATGCAATGAGACTTAATGGAAACTTCCATTAGCCCAGTGTGGCAAGTGTTTAAGGATTAGTGGCATAAGCACAATATTAAAAGGACTAATGTTCCGTCTTAGGGCACGAGAGATCCTTGGGGTTTAGACTTTGTTTGTGGATCCCTTAAGAGCGATGCTAACAGCCCTAATTTCCTAAAAAAATAGATAGATAACCTTAAGAATTAACCAAAAAGATAGCTTTAACGTCACAATTAATCTCCAATTATTTAAAACTAGGCGTATGATCATCCCCGTAACGAATCCTATGAGGTGTGGGTACACTTGGGTGTTTTATTAGAGTGGTGAAAAATCACTCTACAAGCCATTAAAAAAAAATTACCGTGTGAGGCCTTCGTTGGGGCGACGGTACCGGGAAGAAGTGGCCTGAAAGATGGGCAAGAAGTTCTCTAAGCGGTTCAAAGATCTTTGGTGCTGCAATGACGTCCTGGCCTCCTGGGTGGATAAGGAGCCGCATTGGCACTTGTCTCCTCGCTCTTTTAGTTCTGCCTTTGGCTCTAACCCTCCTACTAATTCCTGACCCTGGCCCTGGCGTTTACCCGTCCTCGCCGGACCTGGCGGGGTTTGCCTGGGCCTCTTGTTTTTTCTCCCTCCTTTCTTTGCAGTAAAGGTTCTCTTTGCTTGTGTCAAAATAAATAAATAAATAAATAAGTGGCCTGTGACCTGGAGAGTGCTCTAAGTTGTTTGGCCAAAAAAAGGTTATGACATAACAGTTGGCATATGAGTGTATGGTGTGTAGCAGAAATATACTGTTTGGCATAAAACTCTATGGCATAAAACGCTATGGCATGTGAGCAGGAATATGAGTGTTGGGTGTGTAGCAGGAATATAATGTTACTGTATTTGGACAATCTATGTCCTAAAATGGGATATATCGTAAAATGAGGTAGATTTGGAAACAAAGGAATCTGTTTGGTCAAAAGTAAGAAGAAATCATGTGGTTCTGCAATCCAGGAATAGCATAACTGCCAATCACTGGTGGACTTGTCAATGTCCGGTCAACAAGATACTCATCCCAATGCGAGAATTGTGTGAATGAGCATGTGTGCCTTGCTAACTTATATGCTAATGGGCAACTTCCCCAGCAAGGAACACCATGCAAATGCAGCATTCAGGAAAATGGAAATTCTATTTGCACTGAAGTTTGGATTTTAGGCAAAATGTGGTGGGATGCAAAGGCATCTATTGCATGGTCCACAATGAATTGACTACAATGATGGTTGTACCTCTCCTAGTAGCTGTGATTTTTTGTGGTCTTGCTAATTTTTAACTTTCAATGACTCAGCCTTACTTGAGTGATAAGGTAGAATAACCCATAATTGCACTTCCACCTCGAATGGTTATTATAGACTATGCATGAGATGGTGATGTTTGACACGAATCAACCAACAACGAGGGGTACATTTCATTGCGACCGGTCACTGCAAACATCACTATGGTGCGCCGGTCAGATTGTGGCATACATTCTCACCACATTCGTTGGAAGCGCACGGATCCAAGGAACTTTGTATAACCCCTAAATTTCTTTACAATTTTACATCAAAAACACTTCAAAACTGCCCATTTTAGTGCAATGAGTGAGGACGAGACAAAAAAAATTTACTTCTAGTTTTAACTGTAGGATCTCAATCAAGACTTATTGAGTAACTTACCCAAAAAAATTCATAAAGTTTGACTGCACGGATTGTAATATTACAGTGTGTGAAGTAATGAAAAGGGTCCATTTTCTTCCCTGCATTTCATGGATCAGCAGACTTTGACTTCACTTGGTATCAAATTCTTGCACTACAAATGGTCTAAATCCATTTCCATCATGTTAAGCATGGTATGAGTTCCTTGTACTCTAATTTTAAGAGGTAGAAAAAGGGTATAGCATATTCCAAAAAATTGTGCAAGGAGTGGAGATTCAAAGATTGTCAAGTTGCATTATATTTTTTTTGCAAACTTAGTATGTTTTATAACGAGAATCCAAATTGTCAATAAGAAGTTTTACACCACATAATGTTGCGGAAAAAATGAAAAGTAAAAAATTTGATGATCTCAAAGTTTTATGTCAAAAAGAAGAATTTTTTGGGTACCTTGCCCGACAATGTGCGATAATGTGTGAAAATGTTTGACTTGGATTTATATGCTTTTTTTTACTGAGGACAAGAGATTTTTTTGACAATATGAAAGGAAATAGTATCATTAGCTGGTACATAAAATCTCACATTCAATAGAGTGTCATAGAGAAAGTTTTTGGAGTTGCCCGACATGGCCGCTCTCTCCATTTGAACTTCAAAACCCTATAACTTTTTCATAAAATGTTGGATTTAGGGAAAAAATTGAATTGACATAAAGCTTTTAGTAATGTCCATCTATTGCAAAAAATTCAAAAAATAATGTTACAAATTGACGCAGGAGATACCTACCTGAACCTTCTAGAGTCCCCCGAGGGGACCTTTGGAAATTTAGGGGTGAAGCGGCGGATCAAGCACATAGGAAGTATCGGTCCACCAAATTCGCAAATTAACGCCAAAAGTGACCTCCTATGGGCCTCTCATCACGAAAAGATTAAAAATATGATGGGAGGTAGAAATAATAAGTTTGCTTTTTTTTTTTTTTTTTTTTTTGACACAAGCAAAGAATAAGTTTGCTTCTTTTTTTTACTGCAAAAAAAGGGGAAAAAGGCGGACCCCCGCCAAGGACGGCGAGGCCGGGCCGAAGCCCGGGCCAAGTCAGATGTTAGAGAGTAACACAAGGTTAGAGTGAGCCCTAATACTAACTCTACTACTATCACACAAACTGGAGAAGAACTTCCACTTTGGTCTCTTATCAACCCAGGAGGCAAGGACCTCATTGCAGCACCACTGTTTCTGAATAAGTTTGCTTTTAATTTTTTTTTAATTTTTTTTGTTGACACAAGCAAGTTTGCTTTTCATTTTCACACTTTGCACTGGAATGAGCAGTTTTTTTTATTTCTGTAGCTAAGAAATAGTAAAGGAACAACAGGCGTTAAACTACCACTTGTTTGCTGTGGCAGCCATTTTTGGAGGTCTGGCTTAGTTTGATGATTTGAAGCCAACACCAAGAACCACATTTTGTCTGGTTTAAATTAGAAACAGAGCCAAAGTTACGGGCACATGTCATTTGAGTGATACACTGGATAGCATGCAAGTTGAGTCATACTTTGTTTGTGCAAAACGAATTTAAAAAGGAAAAACCTTCAGAAGTGCGGTTATCAATATTAAATGGGGAGAGTGGGTACTTCAGGCACCTCCAAAAACTTTTGTTGGGACACTCTATTGAATGTGGTATCTTCAATTCTGGCAAGTCATTTTATTTCCATTCATACTGTTAAAAATAATCTTGTCTTTAGTGGAAAATAGCATACTAGTCCAAGTCAAACATTTACACATTGTCCAGCAAGGGGGAAGAATTTTTTTTCTTGCACTTCAAACGCTATAATCTTCAAATCTGTGCGGTGGATTGCAACAAAAAAAATCTATGGTATGTTCATATAGAAGTCTAATTTTAGATCTTATGGCTAAAAGTGCAAATTTTTACTCCAAAATATGATTTTCATGCCTCTTTACCATGGTGGCAGTTTTGGATTGGATTTTCCCTCTAATATGCCTTGGTCCTCTAGGGATTAATCAATTTTTTTGTAATTCTAAAGTGGAGCAACCTGTGACCGCACCCCCACCCAAAACCAATATGAAGAGTTGGCATGAGATGGTGAAGTATGACATAATCAAATCAATCCATTTTTCTCTTATTCAAACCAAACCATTCTTATGCTATTGAATTTCTATCTTGTTTACATCAAGATAGATTTTACACTAGTAAACTAGGATTCCACCACAGCTTGGTGTCTTGGCCACAATGAGGGAAGTTTTGATTACCTCCCACCGACATTGTACTTTTGCCACTCCATATCTCTAAGAAGTGCTTCGTGGAAAGTCTTTAGCATCTAGAAAGTCCCTCCTTACAATCTCTCATCTTGGCTCTCTCAACATTCTTGGAGTAGGTTGTATAGTACAGTACCCTCACATAAGTATACGTATTTTTTGCTTATGTTCATTTCCATACTACACTACTGCCAACTTTGACACCCTCCCGAGGGTTGAAAATTTGTCAATTTACCATGAAATTTTTGGCACAAGATCATTTCTATGTTAACAACATGTGTGCCAAATTTCAAGTCTAGAAGATGAATATAAAAATCAAAATCTACCAAGATGAGTAGTTGTGAAACATTCATAGCTGCCAACTTTGACACCCTCTGAAGGATTGAAAGAATTATTTTTGGCCATGAAATTTTTATCATGAGACCATATCTATGTTGGTTGCATGTGTGTAAAATTTCAAGTCCAAAAGATCCACACAAAAAAATATAATTTAAAATCTAGCAACATGTGTAGTTGTCAAAAACATTTCACTCTTGGCCAACTTTGACACACTCCCAAGGATTGAATTTTTTGTTTTTCCCATGAAATTTTTGACATGAGAATATTTCTATGTTGATCACATGTGTGCCAAATTTGAAGGCCAAAATTTCTACAATTCAAAAGATTTTTGAAATCTACCAACATGTATACTTGTGAGAAAACATTTCACTACTGCCAACTTTGATACCCTTCCAAGGATTGAATTTCTTATTTTTTCCCATGAGATGTTGGTCATGCGACTACCTCTATGTTGATTATACGTGTACTTAATTTAAAGTCCAAAAGATCCACAAAAGAAAAGAAACAAATCTAAATCTACCAACATGTGTAGTTGTGAGAAACAATCATGGCAACCATTTTACTATTGCCAACTTTGGCACCCTCCCTAGGTCTGAAAATTTGTTATTGACCATGAATTTTTTGGCACAAGATTATCTTTATGATGATAACATGTGTGCCAAAATTCAAGGCCAAAAGATGAATACATAAAACCATCTTCAAAATCCACCTACATATGTAGCTATGATAAACTACATAAGAAAAAAGTACGTATACTTAGGGTTGGTTTATACTTGGGGCCGGATTGAGGGCCAGCCGGAACTCTCCAAGTTTCAACCAATAGGGTCTTTCAATCTCTCAAAATCCAACCCAAGAGCTTTATACTTGGGGTCGGCCGGAACCACATTTCATCCTACGTGCCGTCTTAGGTGGCATAGTTTTGGCGCCAAACCATCCGGCCCCAAAGGAACAATCGGGACGAGCTTTGGGGTGGCCCAAACTCCCATCTAGGGCCGGATTCGGTTCCTCCATTGGATCCTTCAAATCGCTACCGTCATTTTATTTTATTTTAAATCTTGTATTATTATTTTATTATTATTATTATTATTATTATTATTTGGTTTTTTTTAGATTTGTTTTTTGTTTTTTTGTTTTGAAAAAGTAAAAGTACTCCTTCCTTTTGGATATGTACCCAAGAAAAGGGATTTGGTCAAATAAAGTAAATAAAACTCTTTTTTACAATAGTCAAAATAGGAAGAGGAATTTAAAGTTGCATACATGTGAAAAAAAAGCTCTCTTTTATTTTAGACCTATCAAAAATAAGAGAAAAAGGAATTTTTTTATGACAATAGAGAAAATACTCTTATTTATTTTTAAATTTTAAATGTAGTAAGGAAAGAAAACATATAAAGTAAATATGTGAAACCTATTTTTCTTTAAACTAGGAAAGCAAAAAAGACAAAGGCTTGACATATGTGCTTCTATAAATTTTAGGTGAGCCTTATGAAAATCTAAGACACTTAAAAATTGGAAATTCAGCCCTAGAATCTGGCCCCAACACTTTACATTGACTAGGGCCAAGATGATGAATTTGAAATCCGGCCCTAGAATCCGGCCTCAATGCTTTACATTATTTGGGGCCGGATGGAAGAATTGAGGCCGGATTGAAGACTGGATTGAAGGAAAATCTGGCCGGCCTTCAATCCAACCCCAGGCCTAATGTAAACCGGCCCTTATGTGAGGGTACTGTACATTCTACTATGATATAGACTGTGGAGCTACTGTAGAGTGGGGATGCCTCCTGGTCCTCTCGCTGGTCATTCTTGCACCTCTTTTTTTTTTGCTAGATGGACTGAATTCATCATATTTTCAAGGAGATTTGAATGGATATGGTGGCTCTACTCACAACTGCTCAAAGTAATTCGGCTGTACAAAAAGTTGAGTGTAAAGTTCACATTAAAATCCTTGTTGAACTTGCTCTAGACTTGAATTAGAATACCCAGTCTAGAGACCCTAAAGGTCAAGTACTTATAACCGAAAATTCATGGATGCAATAGTTTATGGATGTCCACTACATAGTTTTATTATGGCAACAAGGTAGCTTGACTACCAGCCTTGAAATTAAAAACCAAATAGAAATGAATGTGAGATACCATTTGGGCATCCTACGTAGGGGATTTTGTACTGGTCAATTTGATGATAATCTCATAAAAACTTAGATGAACCCATTTTACCATAAATATGGATAATGGGCGTACTTTAGGATTTCACATTGATTCTACTGTATAATATGCTAATGTTGCAAACAGAGGAGATTCAATGGCAATGGTTGTTTGAGTCCCAAGGGGTGTTGATCCATGATAGAAGCTCCAATGCTATTACTCACTAACAAAGGAACAAATGTTGTGATTGGAAGATTCTATTCTTGGGATATCTTACCAAATTGGCCAAGAAGGTTGGATTGATTAGTCTTTGTTTCTTCATTATATTGAAGAACCAAGAACTTACCAACCCGATATCGACGACCATATAAAGATTATTTTGGTAGACATGACACCTACTTTAGAGGCAGTTTTAGCTCAAAAGATAATCATACTAGAGTATTTTCCTCCATTCCAACTCTTCTTTCTCAACCGACGGACACCTTCATTATTTCAAAGTTCATGGATGTATCGACAAAGAGATGAGAGGCATAAAAATCCAAACTTATTCTAGCCAATGCTTGGCAAAATAAGCCTTGCAGTGATGACCAATGGTATGATAAGCTTTCTAACCTAGGAAATATTTTTTCCTTCAGTTCGTAGCACATTCAATTGAACATCATCTCAACAGACTTGTCAATTGTAACAATATGCCTTATGCCAAAAAGCTCTTTGATTCTATGTGGCTTAGCTTTAGCAATAGATGGCACTTGGATTGTCAATCAGTTATTTTAGCAGTTTCAAGAAACCGTTGCAAAGCATCTATAATGCTTTGAGAATTAGAAGTGCCACAATTCCCTATGGTAGATTACGGAATGTTTTTGTTTCTTATATGTTATAAAACTGCAATTTCACTTTCCTCCCATTGTCAAATTTGTTACTCCAATCTTTTCATTACAGATGAATATTATTTTCAATCTACTCAAAAAATCTTCTCCACACCAAACATCAATAAGCAAAAAAGTAGTGCATTGCATAATTCACTCCAGTTAAAAAATATTGTTGCACTTGGCAATTACTTTCACAACATTGCATGCGTAGTTTTACATTTTGTGTTGTTGTCCATAAGTAAGGTAATACCTTGGTATCCAACCAAAATCCATAACTAACACCAAATTGGGGTATATGCAACCCACTTCCATCCCATTATCACCGATTCAACTCCAAACAAAGATTTTCTATTAACAAGACCCCTTGCTTTTGTTGGCCCTTATGGAAAGTACCTATTAACGGCCACCTTCTAAACATGATAATTTACTTTGAAAATTTGGAACTAACTCAAATTTCATCAAATCTTTTGAAATCACTTAGGTTGAAATTGTAATTTGATTGGCTATGACTGAAAACTAATAGTACTACTATTTGTTCTCTCCATATATGCACATTGCTTAACTTTTTAGTTACGGGGGTTTACCATGGTGTTGGAAACAACAACAAGAAGAAGAACCCGGGTCTCCGAAGGAGACCGACGTGAATATAGTGTTTGTTCATTCTCTTCACTAAGCATATGGCCACGGGACATAGGCTAGTGTAATAGAACTATTCCCCCTCTCTGGAGGGTAACACTTATCTACACTAAGTGCTTCCCTACACTAATTGCCTTAGAGACAACCGACATGTCATCTCCTCCAAGGGCTTTGAGGGTCCCCATACAACAAGGCCTTGGGACCCCCCACCATAATTGGGTGGACTATGGTGGTAGGCACCACCCCGACAATAGGACTTGAACTCACATCCACCTCACCGGTGTACCATGACCCAAACCACTACACCAAGGCCGTGGTGCCTTCGGTGTTGGAAACACAAATCATCAAGGTCCGAAATCTTCTCTCCTCTTGACGGAACCACGCCGCAAATTGCCAATACAACAACTTATGTGTGCCAACCCCCCCCCCAAGTTCTCTATGTTGAGTGTAGGCACGCTATATAATCTTCAAATGCATATTTCTACCAACTGTGTTAACAATTATCACCCTCTTTACTTAGTATTAACAGGTGCACCCTTAGTATAAAAAATCTTCATCAAAAGTAAAAAAATATATAGCGCTTTCAAATAATAAAGTACCACACCAAAGACACAGCTGACCACCTAGCAAAACTCACGAACCCAAGACACTCTGTCACCCTGTCTACTACACACAGCCTCGAGTCAACCCCAGTCCCAGCACGCTTTGTGTTGTTTCTTCTTTCTTCCTTGCAATTTAATTTTGATTTCTTTGTGCCAAAATTTTAAAAATAAAATACATTCACAAAGTAAACTATTTTTTTATATTTTTATATTTTTTTTATTACTGCAAGAAACGGGGGTAAACTAAAATTTTGGTGTAAACATCAGTTAGAACAATAAAATGAATAAAAGAAATTACAAATTGGCCCCTGTAAGTCTGGGTCTTGTCTGCTGATCCTGAAAGTGCACACAAGTCTGTAGAAAAAGCAGCGCCCATTGGCTGGCAAGACCACCTGAGAATGGGCCGAATGCTGGGCCGCTGTTTCTGGAATAAATGCTGCTGCTGTCACAATTCCCTTAATTCAATATTGGTTATTTGTGATAAAATTTTTAAATTTTTAAATAATCATTATTGGATAATTTGTTTCTATTTTATGCCATAAAACCCTCATTTCATTTCCACCATTTCGCATTTTAAAAAATGACTGAGCTTTCCAGAAACAAGGCTTGTCATTGTAAAGTATATTACTTAAAATTTTCCCATCTAAACTCATTGAGTACGTGACAATTAAGAGACAAATTCTGACATAGTTTCAGAGTTAAATATTAGATATATGAGGTTGATGAGCTCAGCAGAACTTGGCAATACAATTCGCTTATTCATGACATGATGTCGACTGTATTATTTTATATATCAATATCCTGAAGACTTCACTATGACGTATGTACTTGAACCTGAAAATCAAATCAGCTGTTTCAAAAAAAATTAGAAAAATGCTTTGCTTCTTGCTTTTGTTTTTCTTAATTTGCATCGTTTATAATTTATTTTTATTCACTCTGCCCAACTCTGTGTGTGTATGTACAGTATGTATGTATTTATATTTTAAATAATTATTTTTTAAATTTATTTTCTGGCAAAAAACAAACAAAGTTTGATTGAAAAAACCGAGTTGTAATATTTCAGCATTGTTTTTTCTTTCAAGATATATTTCCAAATATTCTATTTTTTTATTGATGTAGTGGTTTAATCCCTACGGGACCACGACTATGTTTTTGGAAAAAGAACTTCATAGTGCCAACATCACATATTGAAAAATAATCATCTCATTTCACCTCTAACCATAGGATCTTGTTATGTTACTATTGGAAAAATATCATATATTTATTTAATGTAAACTTGATTGCAGAAATTGAAAGATTGTAGCATTTAAAACATGTTCAATGATCTTTAAGCACCTTGATTTTATAGGGTTAACACTCTTAATTTATTTTATAAAATGAAATTTTGTATAGTGGGGTACCAATCAAAATGTCGTTTTTGAATTTGCAGTGAGAAAAATTTCAGTACTGCCAACTTTGAAAGCCTCCTGAGAGCTCAAAAATTTGTATTTTACCACGAAATTTTTACCAAAGAATTATCTTTAAGTTAATTACATGCATGCCAAATTTCAAGCCCAAAAGATTCACTGAAAAAAAGTTATTCAAAATCTACCAACATTGGTAGCTATGGAAATTTTTCACTGCTGCCAACTTTGACAGCCTCCCAAAGATTGATTTATTTATTTTTTTGCCATGAAATTCTTGGAACAAAAACCTCTATATGTTAATAACATATGATATAAATTTCAAGGCCAAAAGATTAATACAAAAAAAATAAATCCACAATCTACCAACATGTGTAGTTGTGGGAAACAATGGGGGAAACCATTTCATTACTACCAACTTTGACACCCTCCCAATGGTTGAGAAATTGTCTATTTACCATGAAATTTTTGGCACAACATGCTCTTTATGATAACAACATTCATGCCAAATTTCAAGGTCAAAAAATTTATACAAAAAAAAACATTTACAATCTACCAATGTGTATGTCCTCCATTTGCCTCAATCACTACTTGTAACCTAGAGGGCATAGAATGAGATAGTTGAAGGAGCTTTGTACCATTGATTAACCTCCATTGTCTTTCAATAACTACCTTCAAGTCATCTAATTTTTTTAGTTAACCTAGACTTACTCAGTTAACTCATCTTTCATGCACTCAATCACTCATGTTCACAAAGTTTCAATCTTGTGCTTAGAAAATAATCACCCATCACTTGCTTCTCTCATCACCCCACATCCCACCTCCTATAATGCTCTATTGTAAATGCAAGCATTCTTATTGAGAGGAAAAAGCTTCTTCATGCACATATGGTCTCCAATTTTTAAACAAGTGCACTCTTTGAGATGTGAGAAGTGCACACAACTAAATTTGGCTATCCTTGATTTTTTTGAGAAGCATTTATGATTAGAGAGTGCATCATCTGAAGAATTTCAATCTAGAAGCATGGCTGTCTGACATACTTCAACAATTTCAATGTCTTTAATAAAAGGTATCTCACAACAACACACATTGGTGGATTGTAAATGTTTTTTTTTGTATAAATTTTTTGACCTTGAAATTTGGCATGAATGTTGTTATCATAAAGAGCATGTTGTGCCAAAAATTTCATGGTAAATAGACAATTTCTCAACCATTGGGAGGGTGTCAAAGTTGGTAGTAATGAAATGGTTTCCCCCATTGTTTCCCACAACTACACATGTTGGTAGGTTGTGGATTTCTTTTTTTGTATTAATCTTTTGGCCTTGAAATTTATATCATATGTTATTAACATAAAGAGGTTTTTGTTCCAAGAATTTCATGGCAAAAAAATAAATAAATCAATCTTTGGGAGGCTGTCAAAGTTGGCAGCAGTGAAAACATTTCCACAGCTACCAATGTTGGTAGATTTTGAATAACTTTTTTTTGGTGAATCTTTTGGCCTTGAAATTTGGCATACATGTAATTAACTTAAAGATAATTCTTTGGTAAAAATTTCGTGGTAAAATACAAATTTTTGAGCTCTCAGGAGGCTTTCAAAGTTGGAAGTACTAGAATTTTTCTCACTGCAAAATCAAAAACGACATTTTGATTGGTACCCAACTGTACTATGCATAGTTGCCACTCTTTATCTTAAAAATCCGGATTTGGGTTGAATTAATTGATACAGAGTTAAATGAGACCAAAGAGCCTCAAAGAAAATGGCACCAAGCCCAAGAAGCAAAACTCACGACAATGCTAACACTCACTACAAAGCAAACGCAAAGGGAAGGAAAACCTCTAAAAGGGGTCAGAGGTGGCACCTACTACAAAAATAAAAGAAAGCCACTCATCAATTTCCAAAGAGTCAAGAGTCTTCCCACAAGAAGATAGAGAAACTCTTGCGAGAGATACCAGAACCTCGAGGTTGTCGTCGACTCCGGAACGTCGAGCATTATTGTTAAGCGTACTTCCCGTCCAAATATTCGCCATTTCGCAAAGATCACCATCTCATTGCAAAGTGTCAAGAAGATCCAACACAACCCCAGGGGCAATTGCCGAAACAACCTACTTTTCCACGTATCTCATAATAGCTTCAAGAATTTCCTTGGCCAAATTTCACTTGCCTTCCCGTCAACATGAGCAAAGAAATCGATTCACCATCAGGGACCAGAGGATTGCAAGAACGCTTAGGCAAAGAAGCGACGCCCAAAAAAACGGCGAGTCTCGGGGACTTGCCCACATAAAGAGATCAATGAGTGATACCATACCAAAACGAATTGTATTAGTTTGCCAAGTCTGGAGGCAGAAAATCCCTATGAATGTGGTCATGTGGGGGTTGAAGAGGAAATATGGTAGAGCATGTTCGATTGTTTAGTCCAAAGAATCATACTTCATAGTTTTCTCCGAAGCAGATGAAACTAAGTAAAGTAAGCCCCCTCATAATCAACAAATAACCATAGCCAACGCCTATTAAATTGGGGTATATCCACACTCATCTATCCCAGTACGGCCAACTCAGCTCCAAATGGAGATTTGCTATTAGTCAAGACCCTTAATTTTGGTCGTTGGTTATGAGGGATACCTACTGCTCGCCACCCACTAAATATGGCTGCACAATTTGAAAATTCATTACTAATTCAGTTTTCATTATAAAAATATGAAATCACTTGGATTCGAATTGGAATTGGAATTCTATTGGCTATCGCTGAGAAATAATAGTATAATTATCTCCTATCTCCATATAAGCACATTCCTTATCTTGTCGGTTTTAGAGGAGGCTTAATTTATCCCAAGAACAAATCATTAATTCTAGATTTTATTGAATATTGTGTATAATGGATTCTGATATATTTTAATTTAATTTTTACATTTATATTCTTCTCTTATCAATGGATTGAGTGTTTCATTGGAAAAGTTAGTTGGTTTGAATGCTAAAGTTTTTCTTTAGTTAGTTTTAATTTTTATTTTATTTTTGGTTTTTCAAAATTAAAAACTTAAATTTTTTGGCACACACAAGTTGCTCTATTATCACCTTCTGACAGTTGCATCAAGTGAGAGAAAATTTTACAGCCTGCGATGAAACCCGCAACCTCATGTCTTTGAGTATCTCACACTACTATATCACCCAATTTATTTAGGGACATCTCAGACCGCTCTAGTGTGATTTTCTCTGTAAAGGTTCTTTTTATTTGGTTCCCTCTAGTGAAAGCATAATTTTGGAAATTTCCAACAATAATAAAGCGTACTTATCACAAATTAGGTGCAAATTGTTACATATATGGTGCAAATATGGCTGGCAGTTACATAGATAGCAAATGTTTCAAAATCCAAAAGCAGCTGGTTTCTTGTTGATGACTGGATGCATGAGCTGCAATAATTTCTATATTTTCAATGCACTTTAATCAGTCAGTAAAGTATTTATTTTAATCTGTGTATACGTCATGAAAAAATAGAAAAGCGAGTTACAGGGCCAAAAGCGACTCCAGTCCATTTTTGATGCATCTAAAACTACACTAAAATGGATATTCACTGTTAACCCTACTAGCTGAAAATTGTAAACGCTATGAGTTTATACTCTTGATGAGTTTTTAAAAGTGAGTGCACAACTATTTTTAGAGGGTATGCACATATTTGGTTAAAAAAATCAAGAAGAGTCAAAACTTATAGCATTTATAAATCATTAAGTGTGGTTGACACTAAATCCAATTTTAGGGTACGGATGAAACACAAGCGAAGGAGTTGAAAGAGGCTCCAGATCTTGGCATGATATCTCCAGGTACACATACTACCATTCTAGTGAATGAAAACAAGCAAACATGCCTGTTTTTTTTGCTTCAAAAAAAAAAACAAGCAAACACAGAACCTCTGAACCATGACAAGGAGCCAAAAGGTGAAGAGCATTTACTTTAGAGAAAAGGAGGGGGGGCAGTCAAGCAGGCCACCTTGACTGGCACCTATTCTCGTGCCTGATTGATGCCATGAGCAAGGCCGCATCCTCTAATTTGGGCAGGTCTGTCAATGAGGGGAATCAGAGGTTCTTTGGAAAGAGGGTTTGGACCAAACCTGCTGCTTATTTTTCAAAAGATATGAACGCCCCAGTTGCTGTTTCAATCACCGTTTCAAGGCCCATAATGTAATTTGAAGCTGCACGCCCCGAATTTGACATACAACATGTCAAATAGCGGCTTGGACTAAATCACGGCTACGGATTTTACGGGGAGGGGGGTATGGACAAAACTTGCCCACTATGTTATGTTGGTGGGGTCTCCTTTTTTATCAAGTGCGGCTTTCAAGGATTCATTGAGGCTGAATTACCTAAATTTGGCCCCCCAAAAGTTAAGAAAGCTTCCGGACCCCCAAAATAGGAAAGCCAGAAATATGAGCGTCATAGGGCCCATCGCTACTAAGACAAGGGTCCACCCTCCGAAAAACGCTTGTTGAACCAAAATATTGTAGTCCCTAAATTTGGCCTTATTGAGTTACTGGCCCAGTTCTCCACACAAGAATCATGTCAAAAGAGACGGCTCCCCAATTTTGGACAAGCTGGTCCCAAAACAAATAGACACTAGATTGACAAATAGCACCACTTCTGCAATCATGCCCACACATCTACTAAACATCATCCAGGTTAACCCCCCATAACCGACAAGTTAAGCCATATGCATACATGGAGAGAAATTTAAAATAGAAATATTTTTCAGTGATAGCATGAAGAATTACAATTTCAACCCAAGTGATTTCATATTTTTCCGATGAAAACCAAATTAGTTGTGATTTTTTTTATTTTTTTTTGACACAAGTAAAGAGGACTTTACTGCAAGGAGATAAAAGAATTAGTTGTGAATTTTCAAAGTGCGCTGCCATGTTAAGTAGGTGCCCACCAATAAGCAACGATCAAAATAAGGGGACCTGACTAATAATAGCAAACCTCCATTTGGAGCTAAATAGGTGGTGATGGGATGGAAATGGGTTGAATATACCCCAATTTTATAGGCGTTGGTTATGGGATTTGGTTGGTTATGGGCTTCATGGGCCTTACCATGTGATGCTGCCATGTAATTTTTCAAATTTCTTTCTATTAATACCTTGCTTTCAAATGAAAAAGAAAGTGGGCAAGGACTTGATGCTTATCTTGAGGTGGGTCCACTAACTGACTAGGCCTCAGTCTCCTATGCTATATTGAGTTTGCCATGTAGAGCTTTAAGTTTGAATTTGGGTGGACATTGGCACACGATTCCTTGTGTATTTCAATTTGAGGAGGCCCATGCTTTGGATTCAAATTTGCAATTTAGAATCTTGTGTTGCAATGACTTTCTTGGTCCCTTGGAGGCATTGGAGAACCCAATTTTTAAAATGGGGGAAAGTTGACAGTGGCATCCATCCCCATTTTAATCACATGTTTTGTTTTCTCAGATTATTTGACGTGAGTGAGTGAGTGAGTTTTTTTTTTTTTTTTTTTTTTTTCCCCCCGACAAAGAGAACCTTTACTGCAAAGAGATGGGGGAGAAAGAAACAAGAAGGTCTAGGCAGACCCTGCGTGGGCCTGCGAGGCCGGGTGAAAACCCGGACAAAATCAAGTGTTAATGGAGGGGTTAGATCTTGTGTTAGTCCTAAAAGAGCAAGGAAGCGAATTCCAACGCGGCTTCTCATCGGCTTCTCGTCACATTTGATGTGAGTTTTCACCTCTTGGTGCTTGTGTGTCTTGGGCTGGAAGCTGGTGTAGCCTGGGATGCTCGCATCTCGTGTGTCTCTGGTTTTGTTTTAATTCATCCCGAATCAGGTCTTTACGATCACATGTTTGTTTATGTCACAAAAAGCACAAATTATTTTGTGCAAAATGTGAAATTGTGATGTTTGGAAGATAAAATAAAGAAATTTCATATGAGATACAAAGTATGCTAAACAATTATGAAAATTTCACCAAAGGTATTAATTATAGTGCGAAAACTTGTGGTGTAAATGAAACCTCCATGTTCATCTAAAAATTAGTAAAATCGGTCAACCAAGTTAATAGGAGTGAAGTTCAAATCGCAATAACTTATTCAATTCTGTGTATTTTTCAAATTTCAAATTGCAATAGAAACTAGACTTTGTAAACTTCATTTCATTAGTTGGACTCTAAATTTAAAATGTCACTTTAATGACTTGAATTCAGATTTAGAGCTAGAGATAGAAGTTTGTGAAATTCGCTACATTGAGATCCATGTCACAAACATTTTCTTCTTTAGATATAACACTCTTGGAGGTTGTATCCATGATGACATATCTTCTCTTTCCTTTTGCACTCTTGACGATACTAAAATGATACCCGGGCCACTACTACCAAGATCTTCACCTTGGTATCATGGGGTCACAGAACATCCAACCGCCACGGTTCTACAACGCAACAGGTTGTACCCTGTAACGCCCAACTAGACCGGCAAGACCTACGAGAATTTACAAGCGTAATAGATTATGCAGAACATCACCTACACAACAATCATATGCACACGTCGCGACCCCACTCCACGGAAATCACTGTAATTTGTCAATGCCTACATCGATTGGAGATCAGGAAGATGCATTGGAAAGCTATCGCAAACACCAACGTGCTATCGGAGGACCACGACGGTAACATCCAATCACGGGAAAAGTTACCAAAATCAACCCTCCCACAACCACAAGTTGACTTGCACAAACTCGGGTCCATTTTTTCCGAAATCAGTGACACCCAGGCCGGCATGATTTCACCGATCACCAGCACAACGTGACGGTCCACACAAGTTACCAAGTCCATGACACGAGAGGATTCCGGTGCCACCAATATCCAACAGAAGAAAGCACTAAATTTGCCCCGGCGACCGGTTCCTGGCTTTGGACTAATAATTCCTCCAGCGGAGGGAATTATAGAAAAGATTCCACTTTTCTAACAATGGAGACCAGCATGTGTGTGAGCATGTGTACGCGAGGCCTGTGTTGCCTTGCGCCACACACACAGCCTCCTCGTCACCGTCATCGTCGTCGCCGCCTCTGTAGCCACGAATTTTACTCCCCAGAGAACCAAAAATGTGTACAAATTTAGCAAGACTTCCACCTTTGGATTGAAGATTCTTCAACGAACATCTTTCATTTGGAGGTCGTTTCAATCCACCTCAACCTTATCATGTTCCAATACGACATCATACATGTGGAATCTTGTGACCACCAGAGGGTGGTTATGACGTTTAACCCCTACAGGCCCAAGGCAATTTTACACCAAAAACACTTCAAAACTGCCCATTCTAGTGCAATGAGTAATGAGGTAATCAAAACCTTTTATTTCTACATCTAACTGCATGATCTAAATTAAGAAATATTAATTAACGTCCTTACGAAATTTCATAAACTTTGACCACATGGATTGAAAGATTATAGTGTTTGAAATAGAGAATACAGTTCTTTTTCTTCCCTGCTTTGAGTGGATTTGCAGACTTTGACTTCATTCGGTGTAAATTTTTGCACTACACAAGGTCTAAAAACATTACCATCATGTTAATCATGATGTTATTCCCTGAAACACCAATGTTTAGAGGTAGAAAAGGGGTGTAATGTATTCAAAACAAATGTGCAAGGAGTGGAGGTTCAAAAATTGCCAATTCACATTACATTTTTTTTGTGAACTTAATATGTTATAGAATGATCATCCGAATGGTCAATAAGAAGGTTTACACCACATCTTGTAGTAGAAAAAATAAAATGTAAGAAATGTGAAGATCTCATAGTTTTATGTGGAAAATAAGAAGTTTTTTTGGTACCTTCCCCGACAAAGTGTGACAATGTGTGAAAATGTTTGACTTTGATTATTATGCTATTTTCCACTTAAGACAAGAGATTTTTGTAAGACAATATGAAAGGAAATAATATCACTTGCTAGTATTGAAAATCTCACATTCAATAGATTGTATTAGAAAAAGTTTTTGGAGTTGCCCAACCTGCCCGGTCTCCCCATTTGAATTTCAAAACCCTATAACTTTTTCATAAAATGTCGGATTTAGAAGAAAAAAAATTGGACTCACACAAAGCTTTTAGCAATGTTCATCTAGAGTAGAAATTTCATAAAGGAATGTTATAAATTGACACCATAAGAACCTGCCCAAGCCTTCAAGAGTCCCCCGAGGGGACTCTTGGGCCTTTAGGGGTTAAGGGTTACCCCTTAAGCATCAGAAGGTGCCACTGGTAGCCACAATATTCTACATGTTTGGTATCGAATTAGAACATCATAAGGTTGAGGTTGATTGAAACTACCTCCAAATGAAAGATGTTAGTTGAAGAATCTCCAATCCAAAGGTGAAAATCAGGTAAATAAGGGTTAACTTATCATGAACTCAGGTAGTGGTATTTGAAACCGCGAACGGACATGAAATCGCTAACATGTACTCGGTCCGTTCATTTTAGGGGAGAAATGTAGCCCTCTCTTTAGGGGCCAGCAAAATCAGGTATGTAATCTACGCAACAGCCATGTCCTGAAATGAACAGTGGGAGAACATATCAGCGGCTGTCGGTTTCAGGTACCTTTACCTTACTGTTTGGCCAGTCTGGCGGTGCTCTAAAGTCTAAACTGAGGGTCTTGCTTGACAAATCTGGTCTTGGTTGGTCCATTTTGAGAGCCCAATTATTCTCTTTGGGCGGTGGTGGATTGGGTTCTATCTTTATTTTAAAGTTTTTTTACCAAAGGAATCGAGGGTTTCCTTGCAAAAAGGAAAAAGTTATTGTTTTTCAAACCGTGTGTTGGGTGGTTGTTTGTGAGGTGAGTTGGTTCGGTTGCTAAATTTGGTGAGTTTTACACTATTTTAGTTGATGTTGACGTACATGATTATGGGGAAACCATGTGCCATTTTCTTAGAGTGCATGGCATTATTTCCATAAACATAAATGAGAAGAAGAATTCTAGCAAGATTAAAGTGTATATTTATCAAACAATAGGGAGAATTATTATCAGGATATTAATCAATAGTGTAGAACTATTGCCAAGATAAACCCTTGCAGGACGAAATGTTCCAAAATGGGCTTTCTGAGGTTCAGTCATGTTCCCAATGGTGTAAATTTAGAACATTCCTTTTTAAAGTCTGTATTGTAAGTGGGTATCACCACATAAAAAATAAAAAGTGAGGAACCTAGTGAATTACTTGCAAAAATCCTCAGGTCATCTAAACATTTCAAAGTCTGTCCAATTCTGAAGTGTATACAATTGGAATGTCATCATAAACTAATGGAATATGGTATGTGGATGTTTTAAAAATGTCCCCCCCCCCCCATGTAACAGTGAAGAAGAAATCTCAGTTGATTTTTATAAAAAAATTGACACAAGAAATCTCACTTGAATTTTCAAATGCAATCCAATTGAATTGAATGATGAAACATTCTGCTTCTTTATATTTTCTATCTACTACCTACTAATTTGACCCGGGAAAGATGTGAGTTCCTTTTTCCTACTTTCAATCGGTACGGTCAAAATTCACAAAACTTTTACCACATCACCTCATATAAAACTAGAAGAAGATCCTATAGTTCCATTCTCAAAAAGTTCACCTTAGCAATTTTTAATGAATAGAGTAGAGATTCTTCTAAATTGCCTCCGTTCTTTAGGGATTAAATGCCATCTACCATATTTATCATTTCCAGTGTGCTCCTAGTGGAGTGCAGATTCACGCAATCCTAAAAGGCTGCATTTTAGGTGATTGTAGAATGTCATGGTAAGTGACGGTGCATTATAAGCTATAATTCCTCCCTTGGCAAAAAAAAAAAAAAATCATCTTTTTTTTTTTTTTTTTTTTAACACAAGCTAAAAAAAATAAAAATAAAAATAAAAATAAATAAATAAATAAATAAATAAATTTAAAAATAATAATAAATAATTTTTTATAAAAAATAAAAAATTAAAAATTAAAAAAATCAATCAATCAATCATTTTTTGCCACACTTTTGAGCAGCAATCTACACCCACTCTGTACTTTGACTGACAAAATCTCTGGAAATCACCAGGCTTGTTTGCTTGTGTCAAAAAGTAAAAAAGTAAAAATAAAAACCACCAGCCTTTTGCACTAAATTCAACCACGCTTCTAATGTGATTATGCCATTTATAATCCGTTAACTTCTGTTCGCTCACACTCTGCTTTAGTTGTTGAACCTCAAATATAATTAGGTACACAGTCAACTTTTTCACAACATGGAGAGGCAAGTTTTTTTTTTTAAATTTAAAAAAAAAAATTACAAATAAAGGGAGCCCTCATTGCAGGGGATGGAGAGGCAAGGTTTATTCCTGTTATTCTATTGGTGGGTGTTTGGTAGGCAAAGTTGGGTATTTAGCTGTAGTTTTCAAGGATGAGCAGCATCTGGAACAGTGATGGCATTCACCAATTTTGAGAAACATCCATCTGGCAAATCAAATCTAGGACTCGCTCCAGAATTCATTGGTTGCAGAATTTACTATGTTGGGCATCTCTTCCATTTTATATATTATTATTTTCTTTTTCTACTCGAATGAAGGGAACCTGTACTGCAGAGCATTTCTACCATTATTCTCTGCACAAGATCAAGCATAGTCTAGCATTCTACCATTGACATTTCTACCACTCTTCTCTAAACAAGATCAAGCTTCTGTCGAAAAAAAAAAGAAAAAAAAAAAGACATGGGGGCTCTGAATCAGTTGCAGATTTTCGACTGGGAAGCCCTGACCATTGTAGTTGCATCCAGCAACTCGTTCATCAATTTAATTTTTAATTTTTAATTTTTTTCATCTTTAAGATTGGATGTCCTGTAACCACCTACATAAGCTCCATGACTCATTTATAGCAGTGGTGTATGCGGAGTATTTTTTTAGTTTTTTTTCTTCTTCTTGTGCAATTAAAATTGAGCACCATGATTTATACAAATTTTCTCAGATTTGAACTCTGTGTATTCTTGGTCCTGGGACATAGGTGAACTACTCCCCCCTTAGAGACAACCAACTCATCCCCTCTACAATGAGGTTTTGAGATCTCCCACCATAGTTGGGTGGACTATGGTGGTAGGCACCACACCGGTAATGGGACTTGAACTCACAACCACCTCACCCATCCCCTTTTTTTTTGGACAATTTGGAGTCAAAAGGTAGGGAAAAAAATCCAAACAAATATCCCCCAAAAGAAAAATATATTGATTTTATATCGCCAAAATTTCATTGATGGCCGTTGCCACATCGCCATATTTCTACTAATGAACAACGGGGACTCCATCATGTCGCAGGAAAGGATGTACAAATCTATGTTTATGGAGAAAAATTGGTTTTTAATGGTTTCAGGAGAAACTTTGTGTCGCCAAATGTGTGCCTTCCAAAAATTTGTGTAGCCACTCTTGCTATAACCGTGAAACCAAAAAAATAAAAAGGCCGGCCTCATTGGTGTGCCATGACCCAAACCACCACACCAAGGCCTTCATGCCTCCTATATCCACCAAAGATTGTTCTAGTATCAATCGAGTGCTCCCTAAAACAAATATTGAACATATTGATTTGAAGATGGTAAAAACAAGGTTATTGACTCTAGAATACTGTGATTTAAAATTTCCAATAATGTATTAATGGTTGTAATCTTGTTGGTGGCAACCTTTATGGTGGCTTTTTACCTTAAAACCACTACACTAGAGGTCACAAAATCACCAAACCTCTCCTTCAAAAGAGAGACAATCATTTACAATTGGTCATTAATGGATGTGATTGTCTTGCGCTTCTAGGATGGGGGGCATAGGACGTTCAACCATAACAACTATAAAACAGTCTTTGTAGCACTTTAAATACCCCTATTTTGACAAGAAAGAACTAGAAAATAACTTGTTGCAATGCAATAATATCTTTATAGCAACCTTCACCACAATTGAAAAATCTTATAAAACCCTTAAACAAGCCAATAGTTTTTGTGAACATGAATCAGATGTCATGGATTAAAACAAGATGAAAACACATCAAAAAGATTGCATGACATTGTGTACTTAATACAATAAACTACAAGAGTTCCTAGGCCACTAAGGTTTTCTTTTGGTCCAAATTACACAATTTGAACATGATTTACTTTTGGCAACTTCGTCTTGAGAACTTTGATGCAACTCATTTAACCCCCAAGAGCCCAAAGCATCTTCCCTCAGGAAATACTCCAAAACTATCACTATCTATAAGTGGCAAGAGAATCTAATTTTGAAGTACAAATTTAGACTTTTAAGGGCAAGATCTTAGATAACTCTTCTATACAAAATTACCATATTTTTTTGGCTACAATCCACCACATGGATATGAAGATTATCGTAGGTGAACCTCTGGTTCGGCACCTTAATGCCAAATAATTAATTAAAGTGAAAAAATGACATTTGGCATTCAAAATAACAATAATGTTATTTTTGGCAAGAAATAAGAGACTACTATATTTGGATTGATTTGGCATCCATGGGGATTGAACTCAAGTCCTTGGGATTCCAAACCCAAGTGTTTATGCATGAAATGCCATGGATGAAGACTTTTCCAAACCTCAATCCCCTTTGATGTCTCTCCATGTGCCAAAATTTGTAAATATACATTTTTTACAATTTCAGCATTTTCAAAAAATTAAATCCACTTAATTTGGCATGGGCTTTTCTAATTAATTTATGCCGGACCAGAGGTTCACCTACGGTATAGCATTTGACGTCAAGCAAATGGTTCATTTTCTTTCTTGCGTTGAGTAAATCAACAAACTTTCACTTCACTTGATATCTTTTTTTTTGCACTACACAAGGTCTAAATCCTTTACCATTGTGTTAAGCGTGATGTGAGTTCTTTACACACCAATTTTTAAAGGTAGAGAAGGAGTGTAGCATATTCAAATCAAGTGTGTAAGAAGTGGAGGTTCAAAAATTGCCAATTCACGTTTTATTTTATTGTGAACTTAATATGTTGGAAAATGATAATCCAAAAGGTCTGGAAGAATATTTTCACCTCATGTTGTTGTCAAAAAAAAAAAAAAAAAAAAAGATCTTTGGGTTTTATGTAGAAAAAATAAGTTTTTTTGGTACCTTGCGTGACAATGTGGGAAAATGTTTGACTTGGGTTAAAATGTTTTTTACACTAGAGACAAGATTTTTTTTTTGAGATCTTCAAAAATGGAAATATTCTCTATATTTATGAAAAATCTCAGTGTCAACAGAAACTTGTAGCAAAAAATCTTGAGCTCCCCAAAGTCCCCAATTTGGCTTTGAAGGCTAATAACTTTCATATTATGAATCCAATATATATATATATATATATGGTTTATTTTATTTTATTTTTTCACAATGATATTATCAATGACAATTGAGTTTTCCTGAAAGTCACCAAAATACACTCGATAGGTACCCCACATCTTAGGGTCTTATGTTAGTAACTGAGACCACATGCACATGGTGTTTTGCCTTGAGAAAGGTATGGGGGAACTATTGGTCAACCCTGTGAGAACTTAGGGTACTTTGGGGGAGCTTTAGCTTGCATGGGGTAGGGCCCAAGAACATTGATTGCAAAGCATTTCATTGGTGCAGAAAAAGGTGATATGAAATTTCCTCATGCTTTTTTTTCCGTTTATACATCTCATACTCTTTGGCACCATGTTTCTCCTGACTTGCCCATTCGGGAAGCACTTTCAAGAAAACTCTGATCTAGTATAAAGTTTTCAAAAAGATTTTTTTTTTGAATTTTAGGATCCTACCCAAAATGAAAAATGTCCCCTCACGATTAAATGTGCTATTAGGGGTTAAATCAACTAAAAAGATAGATTGTGTGGGAAGAAACACACTTTGATGAAAGCTCGTCAACTCTAGAAAAACCGGTTGCATACAAAGATGCAATGTTTTGGTTAAGATTTTGTATGACAAATTTAGAAGCGTTATTGGGTGCTAGCAAGTCAACTTCAAGCAACGAATGGCTCCAGAGAACAAAGATATGAGCGATTGTGTATTACACTTGTATGAAGCTTTCTTGCATCCGTGCCTTCTCAAATCACGCCAAGGTAATCCTCGCCCGTTAAATTCCAAATTATCTTGTAGAACTCTAAGATTATGCCATCAACCCGGGAGCTTGACGTGGTTGCATTGCGCCTAGCACATGTTTGAGTTCATTAAATGTGGTTTTGTATAGCAGGAGACCCGCCAGGGAGGGCATTCCGGCGAGGGAGATACCCGACGCGGAGGGCAAGGGCGGTAGCTCGGCCCGACACGGAGGGTATCTCCCCCGTCGGAATGCCCTCCCTGGCGGGTCTCCTGCAATGTAACACCCCGTTTGAGAGGGGCTTACGCGCGGGAGCCCCACTCGAGAGGGGATTGCGCGCGGGGAGCTCCCTTGTTTTGAGTGGGAGCGAAACCCAACAGGGTGTTACGTTTTGTAAAATTATCTTTCATCATAGTCGCTAGCTTATCCCCAAATGAGTAAAGGCTTGCTCCTCAGCATGCTTTGTGATCAAGTTGGGGCCTTTTTGAGTGGAGCTTGCCATACTAATCCTAACAAGTCTGCTCCATCCTAGCTTGATTGTTGCATACTTATCCTTGTGAGTCCTTTGATGCTATAATGTGAGTAGCTTCTATTTGGTATGAGAAGAATAAAAGATGTGTTTAGCAATGGGGCCAAGTTTGTTTCATCAAGTGTAAGTCGGTAGTGTTATGGAAATTGTGGTAGCTAGTAGCTCGACGAGAGCTGTAGATGATAACACTACAATTTTGGAACAAGGGACTTTGCCGCCAAAAATCTCCAGTATGCCTAGGAATATTGCATTTAGGACCATGAGTTGAGGTCCCAAATAAACCATCACCACACTCTATTATGAGGATATTAGTGAATTTTAATAGGATTCTCTTGCTCGACAATATCCCGCTCATGTCAAACTTTTAAATTAGAAAGACAATGGCTTGCAAAGTGATACATTGTGCCCAATGTGGTTAAAAAATAATAGGTAGACATCCTAGTATCCTACCACTCAATTGTAGGCTAAGTAAAACACGACTTGGAATAAACATTGGATTGATAAAGAAGCATGATATCTTTGGTGTACGTGGAAGTGAGCTATGGAGATAAATGCTTGGAGCATATGTACCAACAACATATTGAATCAAAGCTATTTGGTTTGCCTTTTAGTAACAAAAAGACTATCTTTCATAAGATTTAGAAGTATGTTTCAACTAAAAGAGCTTGGAAATAAGGTATCATCAAAATTCTTGTCAATGGTCTCCAAATAGTCTCCTATCAATCAGAAGCATTTCCTTTTATAAGGTTCCGAAGGAATTTTGTAAAGTTGGCAAGTTCATGATTTTTTATCAGAGCGACGGTAATCCACGCAATTTATATACATTGGAATGATATTGTATACAATGGTACCTAATTGCACCTAATCAATATATCAAAAGTTTAAAGATAAGTTGCACGTGATCGTTTATGGATGTGGTGCATGATGGAAAGTTTAGATGCATGTCAAGCAAGAGCCGACAAAGGAACATTTGCTTGTCACAAGTTTCAAGTGCAATTGGTGCATACATAAGGTCTTTACTTCTTCTATGGACAAGGGATGGGGTTTCTAGGCCAAGTGAGGGTTCTTAATTGTTGAGTTGGCTTGACTTATCTTGGTTTGGCCCTTGCTTGTACTGCTAACCGAGACTATTTAGGTGGTTGAATTTTGTCCTCTTGTACAATGAATCAATTATTCAATTGCTCCAAAAAACAAAAATAAACCTAGGGCCGCTTCGCACCAAAACCAAGGTCAAGAGGCTATCGGTTTCCACCAATAAGATTGCGAGAATGGCCAAAGTTTGGCCTCTCCGCCTTCAGACCAAAGGCTAAAGTCCAAAGGCCGTCGCCCTCCATTGTGCCAATATGGCAACACTTTTAGAGAGTTTTGGCGCCAAAGCGACAACCTCTCAAGTGGAAACTTGGGTTGTTGTTTTTAGCCGATCCAAACTTCCTTTCAGAGGCCGTCAACTTCCTTCAATTTATGCTATTTAATGTATGTTTTTAGCCAAAGGTTTGGCCTCTCGCCATTGTTTGGGCTAAAATTTTGACGATTGGCCCTCTCAACGTGGCCCGGTGTGAAGCGGCCCTTAGAAGTAGTAAAAGAGAGGCAACAATAGGATTTTCTCATGATTTTGACTCAACACAATTTTATTCCATAAACTTCACCTGGGAACTGCATATACATGACCATATTTTACTCCATAGCTTTCAAAAAATGTATTAAACTCAGGAAGACTTACGTCTTAGGATTGAAGATTCTTCAACCAACATGTTTCATTTGGAGGTCATGTGAACCTTATGATGTTGAAATACAACACCATACATGTAGAATATTGTGGCCACCAGTGGCACCTTTTGACATTTAATCCTTTAATGACGAGCATACCATTTCCGGACGATGTAGAAGGTTTTTTTTGTTTTTGTTGTGAAATAATAAGATTGCCCATACTACACTAAAAATGACATTTAGTGTAACACCCAGTAAATGACTTGTAAATGCTATAAGTTTTTACTTTAAGTGAATATTTTTACCAACTATGTTTATAATGATCGTCTTATTTGAATACTATAGAGAGTTGTGCTCTTGGTAAAAATTGGCATCAAGAGTAAAAACTTATAGCATTTACAAGTCATTTACTGGGTGTTACACTAAATATCATCTTTAGTGTAGTTTCAGCAGCGTAAGTTACAGAAGCTCAGCCTTCCACCGTAGTGTTTTGCGAATAAGCGTGATCCACCAAAATCCCGTCCGACGAGCTGCAATTGTCGCCAAAGTATCCAACATGACACATAAATTTCCTAGATGCTCGCATTTCAGAGATGCAACATCAAAGACAAGCCACACTAATTTCACCGTCATCCCTAAAGGATTAAACCCCTGAAGAGCCATATGTATCAATCCGTACGATCAAAATTCAAATCACCTCACATAAGCTTAGACAAAGATCCTACGGTCACACTCTCTAAAGTCTTACCTTAGCAGATTTTTTATCATCGATGGAGTAACAATTCCTCTAAATTGCCTTGGTCCTTTATGGGTTAAGAATTCATTTGTATGTGTGAGTAAGAAGAACGTCATTTTTTACAACTGGCAAACAAAATTTAAAAAAAAAATTTAAAAAAAGAAAGAAAAAGAAGTTCACCATGGACTCACTCTCGGCCAATCATATGATGTAGAAATTGCGTTGAATTGTTGACCGTAGTGAAACCCGGGGTGTGAATGCACCTTCGATAATGAACGTGGCTTCCGACCAAGAATAGCAGGGCGTCAAAAGACGGTCTAACTATTACGAAAGGCGCAGCAATCAATGAAGAGCGTATCTGGATAGACCAACTTTAAAGCGGAGGATGGCGGGCCCCATCACCAACCAACACACACACACACACCTCAAATAATAGCTCATAATAGCTCCTGGTCTCCCCAAACATAAACAGCTCGTGCCCCGACCTGTGAAACCATTTCTGCCTCTTCGTGCTCGTCGTTGTCCCTCTAACGCTCTCTGCTCCTCGTCTGGTGATGAAACACATGCCTATCGTGACCGAGAGGATGGCGCCGCTGCTGCTGTCTCGGAGGGGCCGCGAGGCGGACGACGAGGCGCCTCGCAGCAAGCGCGCGCGTGTGCCGGCATCTGTGGAGGTGGTGGAGTGGACGGCGCGGAAGGTGTCGGGAGGCTGGGACTGTCTGGAGCTTTGTTTGCTCGAGCGTGTCACTCGCTCGTTGTCGGCCTCCGACCTTTGTAGCCTGGCGCAGGTGATTTTCGCTTCGGAGTTTGTAATGTCGGAGGTTTTGGGGAGCATGAGGGGGATTTTTTTGGTTTTTTTTTTGGTTTTTGATGGTTTATGTTTTTTTTTGTGTGTAGGTGAACAAGCACTACCAGGAGGTGTGCTCCCGGGATGCGCTCTGGGCGTGGCGAGCGGCGGAGCTGGGGCTGGTGAAGGCTGTGGAGAATGAGAACTGGCGCGCGAACTTCAAGGCGGCGGTGACCGGGACTTTGAGCGTCGCGCCGTTGGAGTCGTTTACGAATTTGCGATTCTCTGGCGATGTTATAATCGTGGACCCGTACGTCACGACTCGTTTTTTTTATGGTTGAGTTTTTAGTTCTGAAGGCGTGGGAATTTTTTGTGTCGGTTTGAGGATCGTTCAGGGCGTCTTCGTCTTACCGGGTTTGGTTTTCTACGCAGATTTTGCCTGTTCTTTCAAGGGAAAGCGAACGGTAGTAAGCACGCGGAGCTCCGCAAGGTCGTGCGGGAGTTCGGCTACGACGATCTGGTGCTCACGTACCGCGGGGTTCAGTGCGCAGTTCTGCGCACGAGCTGCGTCATCCACGACGACGACACCGCGTTCGAGGTCTTCCGCGACGGCCAGGAGATTGGCGCGAATGTCACCACCTCGGGTGTGATAGCTGTGGTTCCGAAGCGCCTGGTGCTGAAGCTCGTGGAGGAGAATGGCGGCGTGCCGGAGGACGTCCGTGGCGTGACCGTGACCGGCATCGACGGCATCCTGCGGTGCAGCTCTGATGGCGACTTCGTCATCCGCCAATTCAAAAACTCTCACTGGACGGGCGAAGCGAACTTCGGAGACATCGTGTGCTCGACAGGTAAATTCCCCTTCACACTCACACCTCTCACCACACCATTCTCATTATCACACCTCCCTGCCTGTTCGCTGACGTTTCTCCCACGTTTCAGGCGGGAGTTGGACCGAGGACACCGACAGCGACGACGAGGAAGAGGAGCTGACAGACGAGGAGATGGCCGAGGCGGTTGCCGAAGTCGCCAAGCTCTCGAACTCCTTCTCCAGCGTGCAGCACTTCCACTGCAACGGCGAGGGATTGATCCACAAGTTCACCAACTTCGAAGTCTCCATGCTCTCGTAACTCATCTCCTTCCCAGTTTTGTCCATACCGAATCCTGTACCAATATGAGCACAACCAGTAGAGCCATGCCAGTGTACGATACCAAGATTTTGCACCTGAACCACCACAGCCTAGTACATAACCTGTAATTACACACCCCTCACAGTCTCACGTCCCAGTTAGAGTGTACATCTCCGAGGTCGCGGCAGTTCCCCTTTTCCATCAATGAAAGTAAGATTTGTATTTGCTGTACAGTCCTTGTAACGTCTCTTGTGCATATACATCTCTGCCCTTGATATGATTTCAACTTCTCTCTCACTTTCATTAGACTTGGGAGAAATCCTCAGGTGATTTCCTTCGCTCTCCTTTCGCATGCACACTTTGTCAAATATAATATGCAGTAACGAAAGACTAGGTCGCCTGATTCATGAACAAGCTACCGTAATAGAGCGAGCGCCTCTATTTTTGTAAAATCAGCCACCTTTTTCTTTCTCTTTTCCCCGAATGGTTTCCATGTGGCACATGTGATTTTCCCCGCTGTCTAATTCCGATATCCCTTTGTATAAATATGGGTCGGAAAAGCTACAGCATGGGAGTACGTCTTGGCTACGGCACCGTCGTCTATCTTCTTCTACTACAGTCGAACTTTGTTAATAGCACACCCTGCGTTTCGCTGAAAAGTGTGATAGGAACAACTTAAGGTGTGACATTTGATAATATCACATTTACGCAATATGGGATATTATCCGGGGAGAGAAAAAAGTAGAAAAAGTTTAGAAAGAATAAAGAAACTATCATACTCTAAAAAAAATTGAAGAGAAATTTCACATGATAGAAGGTAGAACAGAATATGCTGCGTAATGAAAACATTAATCTATGGAGACGCACAAATCGAAAGAAGAGGACAAGGATGAGGATGGGAAATTGTGCCTAAATTGAGACCGAAGCCGTGCATTGCAAACGTATGTCTGGCAGCTTAGACGCTCCTTTGTTGCTCGAAATGTGTAGCCTTCATTAGTCGGCCTCCTAAACGTGTTTTCCTAGCTGCCCCCGCTCCGCTTGCGTTGCTGCATTTTGGAGCCATTGAAGTTCCCGTCCTCGCTCTCCACGGAGCTTTTCTGCCATGGGATGGAAATATCTCTGTCAGGGGTCAAGATGCTCTCAGGATGAGAATTAGGATGGTCAATACCAAGGTCTACAATATATAATGTTGTGGGAAAAACAAAAAGTAAAAATTATGAAGACCTCTAGTTTTTATGCGGAAAAGAAGAAGATTTTTTTTGTACCTTGCTCAACAATGTGTGACAATGTGTGAAAATGATTGACTTGGATTGGTATGCTATTTTGCACTAAAGACAAGAGATTTCTTTTGACAATATGAAAGGAAATAATATTACTTGCTAGTATTGAAAATGTCACATTCTATAGAGTGTCCTAGCAAACGTTTTTGGAGTTGCCTGAGGTGCCGGCCTGCTCTCCCCTGTGGAATTCATAATCCTATAACTTTTCCATTGAATGTCGGATTTAGGAAAAAAATTGATTCACACAAAGCTTTCAGTGATTTCCATCTACAATAAAAAATTCAAAATAAAAGTCATAAATTGATACCGTATGAACGTGCCCAAACCTTGAAGACTCTCCCGAAGAGACTCTTGGAGGTTTAGGGGTTAGTTCATTGAAATCCTTGACCATTTCCCACCAGAAACACTTTGAAAGTGCCCAATCTAGTGGAAATGAGAAAGAAGATTCATAATTGCATCTCCAACTTTAAGATCTTAATCTATATTGCTAAAAATACATGCTTACAAATTTTCAAAACATTTGACCATACCAAACTAAGAGGCAGAAATGTTGTTGAAATCAATGTGCAAGGAAGAAATGTTCAAAAAACTTCAAGACACGTTTTAATTTGTAATAAATTCAATTACTTCTAATCTGAAACTCTGCCTACAAGCACAACCAAAAGATTTTGCATGGCAAAGTTGTGCCCATCCTCACAAAGTTTCATTTTCTTAGAAGTTCATGTTGTGTTTGAACATAAAAGTTTGTGAGAAATTCATAATACATCAATTTTCAAATGAAAAAAAATTTGCACTTCTCACTCAAAGTCCCAAGTGTGAGTATTTTTTGTTTTGTGTTTATCGGTATGACAAATATGGTGCATGGCTTAAAATATTGGGAACGGCGTGAGATTGTTGACGTTTGGTATGTTGATCCGACCAGGAATCCTAGACAATTGTAGCAAATCCATAATTGTACCTAAAAAAATCAGTTGGGGTGGAAGCTTTTTCATGGTTTCTAACTTTCCACTACATCACAATAAGAGAGATGACATGACTTGCAAAGGTTTGCAAAACATCATCTCTTGCAAATATAATGAGTTGACTCACACATCGGACATGAACACATAAAGATGCTACTTGGTACTCAAAGAATGGAGAAGGACAAAAGGTTGGATGAAGGGTATCAAAACCGATTTGGAGTTGACATGCAAGAATACATACATGATGCATTTTAGCATTGCACTCAAGATCAATCGAGAAAGAGGTTACACCTGCACTTGATCCCACAACCCATGCATCACTACTTCTGAGTACTTGAAATATTTTGTTTCCAAATTGCGAGTATGTATTTTCAAAATTAATGTGTTAGAATGAAGTTCTGTATATTCTTCATTAATTGGTGATTTCATATTATTTTCCCCCTTTGATTAGTTCTTTAGGATTTATATGTATTCATATGGTAATATCAAATTATGTTGGTTTTTACATGTCATTGATATCATGCTTTATTGAAGATATTTTCTAAGAAAATGATGTATGACAAAGATCTTATTGCAAATATTTTAAAAATTTAGTGTGTGTATATTTTTTTGATGTAATAATGTAATTGATGATACCAAAAGTACAAATTTACCAAAAGCATTTGTACTTACCAACTAAGGTTGTAAAACTTGGTCTACCATTACCAAATCCACATGGCGGGCTCATTTGAAAATTATCCTGCACTACAAGAACTTCAAACCGCCATGCCAATGAGGTAGGAGGCAACAAAAAATTGTTACTTAAATGAAAGTTTGGTTACCATTAACGAAGGTTTGGTTACAATTACAGAAATTTTGATTACCATTAATGAATATTCAATTATCATTAATGAAGGTTTGATTATCTTTGATAAAGGTTTTTATGATTGTAGTTACCAAGTTCTACTTTGTTTTGGAACATTAGTTAGAGTAAAAATACTCTTTAATGCGTCCAACTTTTCATAGGCTCTTTTGACAAGATTTATGGATCTACCACTACTTTTAGAGACTTATTATAATTTCTTAGTGAAGGTATAAAGTCAAGTAAAATTTAGAAAAGTAAACACTCCTTAAAAATTGAGTTTCACACTTCAAATTAAATAGATGGCCAAACCATAAAGACCAAAATAGTAGAAGCCACATTTGATGCTCAATGATGGAGCATTCTTATAATGTAAAGTCAGTGAATAGTGCCCACATGAGCCTTTGATACGGCCATTGTTACAACCAAAGAAAATGCTCTATAATGCTAAACATAGTTTTTGAATGCATAAAATGACTCCCCCCCAAATTACACTTGAAAAACCATCGCAAATATCAAAGATTCTGATGTTTATCAAGAAATACATTGATAATTCTTCTAGTCAAATCTAAAAAAACAAAGAATCTCAAATATGATTTCAAAAGCAAACAACACATTGTATTTGAATCTACTATAAATCTTCAAATTAATTTTTTTAAAGAAAAATGGAAAATTTAATCTGAGAATAAAACAATAAGAACAAAACTAAAGTCACATCTTTCTCTACTAACACAATTAAAGATCATTCAAAAAGATAACATCAACACCTGCTATAGCAAGCGGTTTCCATTCTTCAATTATATATAAATTCTATATTATTCAATTACATAGAAATCATGCAATTTCTTCTCGTTTTACCAATAAACACATGGTAAAATATAAATAGAAAATTTACAAGTGTATCACAATAAGTTAGAATAAATTGATTTAGCAATGGAATGGAAAAGACGGAAGAAGAGAGGGGAAGATAGAAGTGATGATGAATGCATGATTAGCGACGGAGACGCGGTGTGAACGGGATTTTCCCCCGCATCATGACTGCGAACGAGAGCGACTGCCACAGATCCCGCCACTCGATGCCATGCACCTCCAGCGCCTCATCGGACGGATCGCAGCCGCCCCCCCCTCGCCATCCGACGGCCCACATCGCCCCGCCCCCGCGGTCACCCGCGCTCCTTCCCCGCGGCGACCGGGCCCCGTAGTCCATGAGAGCTCGGGAGAGATGGAGTTGAAGAGCGAAGAGCGCTCGTCGCTGCAGTTGTCGTCGAGGATTTGCGGAATGCGCTTCGGCTCGGGGGGTTGATCGGCTGTGGAGTGGTTTTCTTGAGTCTCTGCGGGCGCGATGTGGTACGCGACACATCTTCTGCAGGTTTTTTTGCTCAGTGGGAGGGGAGAGGGAGAGTTCATGACGGTGCAGTGATCGGGTTGTGTGGTTTGTTGGTTGTGCGGATTGAGAGGTCAGCGGGAGTGAGAATTGAGTTTGCGTCTCCGTGTTCTGGTCATGTGATGATATGAGAGGAGAGGAGGATGTGCTTTTTGAAGAGTTTTTGGATTGTGATCATTAGAAGAGGAGTAGAGAGCTGCGGGAGTTAGAAGATGATTGCGCTGCTGTGAACTGGAGAGTGTGATACTTGGGAGATGATGTTGAGAAGATTGGCTACTGATGTTCAAGAAATCCGTTGAGTGTAAGGGAATTCAGTGGAGCGTGTTTGCTGATCAGCTGCTGTGTTAGATTGCTTGGTTCTGCTGTGCTTAATTGGAGTAATTTAGTCTACGTGCTTGAGTTGTTTGCGAGGGGAACGTGTTAGATAGGATCGTAGTGGAGGCGGGGTCCTGGTCTACATGCTGCCCCTGGTAATGCCAGTCATTGTGTTACAAGTTCATGCTGTACGATTTGTTCACGTCATGAGCGTTGTCGGATGAATATTTCTAGGAAGGGAAGGCGACAAATGTCAGCTGGTGAAGGATTTTTCCAATTCGATGATGCTGATAATTTTCTCCTGGAGGATTCGCCGGAGGACTATCACCAACATATGAACCCGACGGCGCAGAGCTGTCTCTGTTATTGCGGTCACAAGAAGAATTCAGAGGTCTCAAACCCTCTGAAATTGCGATACCACCCGGGACATCTTCCTGAAATAGAGGAAGAAATGAGCATGCCATTTTCCTACAACCAGAATTGGAACGAAATTTCACCTCGCAGTGATCAGGAATACAGCTACATTGCGTATCCGTGCAGCAGCCGAGGCAGGATGAGGACACTGGATGACGATTTAGAATTTGGCTTCTCAGATCCTTCAAGCCTCCGCAGAGGATCCTCTGTAGGTACGCCATATCTCTCCGTGAACGCCGAGGAGCTCATCATGGAGAGGGACATTTCTGAGAGCTTTCAGCACATGGATCTTGAGAAGGACCACGTGATGATATCCGAGCCCTCTCATTTCGCCTTTCAAACGCGGCCGCGTGATGGGAGGAAGATGATTGTATACACACCTGGAAAACTTCGTCGCACTGCTCAAGAGAGATCATATGACATTTACGATGGTCGTGCCTCTTACATGGAACCGATGCCTGACAGCCGTAATCCGCGATATCAAGTTCCGCAGTCGCCGGTATTCGACGTTCAGTACTTCCGCAACAGCCATGATGTACTGGTGCCGGCCGTCATCCAGCCGACGCACCGTGCAACGAGTAACTCTGCCTCAGAATTGCCTTTGAGTTCTTCTGTATCTGTTTCCTCAGACGAAACGGAACATCCACAGATTAAAGTCGGTTTGTACAAGACTGAGCTCTGCAGATCCTGGGAAGAAACCGGCTACTGTAGATATGCAGCGAAGTGCCAGGTAATGCCACTGAGAATGTGAACATCCATGAAGTTACGTCTGTTATTAGAAATCTCTACTTTTCTTTATTCAATTTAGGTTCAGAATGTTCTAATTAAGCTTGTTTCACTCCCGTCATTTGAACGTTGTCATGAATTTATCCTCTCACAGTTCATCTCTCTAGTGGTTTCATGTCTTTGATGAGGCAGACAGTTCTCAGAGTCTACTGCGGGTTGATTCCTTTTCTACACCTGATCTGGTTTTTTCCTATAATTACTTTTGCTGACCGTCATTTTATGATAACTCTGAATGCAGTTTGCGCATGGAAACGATGATCTTCGTCCAGTTCCTCGCCACCCAAAATACAAGACGGAGGTATATTGGGTTCTGTGAACGCACATAGTTTTATTTGATGGCATGCTTCATTCTTTTACTCGCAGATAGGTGTTCATAAGCAAGAATTCCCGAGGACGTAGGATCTTTCAGACGCGGTCAGAACCACATTGTGCATAATAATTATCGAATGTTCAGGAGTCTCCATGAGAATAGTATCAAGCAGAAGATTTCCAGGGTAGTGATGCTCGATTTTGAACCTCTTCATTACTGCCCGTTCTTGTTTAAATTTTCTTTACCGATTATGAACCTCAACACAATCCACATGCAGCTGTGCAGGTCATACACAGAGACAGGCCTTTGCAGCTATGGCAAGCGATGTCGCTTCATTCACAGGCAAGATTCTCAAACAACTAGTGATTTGGAGAAGAAAGGCTCAAGGAGACTGTCAATATTTCAAAAGTTATGCACTGGAGCTGGTGAGAACTTGCCTCCACGACAGCCCTGAGAGGCTTACAGTAAAAATTCGCCATAAGTCGAAACGAGCTAGGGTTTGAAGCTGGAGTAGGCAACTGATCAAATTTTGATGGTCAATTTTGTATTTGTATATAACGGGAATGCTCCAGCACGCCTTCACAGGAATACTTCCACCAAATACACCGCCTTCAGTCTGGTACTCCTCTAGTATCAGACTGACAGCGGTGCTTTTCGTGAACCCTTTATGATAACTGAGGTTGAAATCCCAATTAAAGAAAATTGGGAAGTCCCTCATTTACTTAAGTATGTTCACTTCTTTATAGTGTCTGAAATATGCGTTCCGGATAAATACTAGGTAGCACTCTGGATAATAGTATGTAGCTCTCGGGGTGTGAATAAGATTTGCAAAAGGGCAGCTTAGCATAATTGTGCACTACGATGAGACTATTAGAACAGACTGTGAGTCTGGGTAGTATTTTCAGACTTCAAAGACTACTACTTTCCAGTTTATAATGGTTGGAAGACCTTTGACATTTGTAGGTGAACCACCTTACAATCTGCTTGCAACTTTCCAAACCTTGATCTTACCATTAGACTTTTCGAAGCTTATCATGTATTTATTGGCATCTTCATTTTGAACATTGAGGCGAAGGAACATGTGGCTTGTGATTTTGAGAACAATCTATATGTAAGTCAAGCTTGATATTTAACAATGATTGTTTAGACATAATTGGTTGGAAATGCAGAGGCTCTTCTTGGGGTGGAATCTGGTGAGTGATAGTTTGATTGTCCATGATGAAAGGAGAAAAATGGGATTAAGGTAAGTCCCCATAAAACCGACAAGTTTATATTTAATATGAATTTTCTTCACTTTTTCTTCAGAAAGTCACAATAAATTCAAACTTCCACAAAAAAATCTGTGGATTTTTTCAACATAATTGAGACATATGATCTCATCTTTGAAAAAAATTAAAAAAAAATTCCACTTCTATCCGATGAGAAACTAGAGCATAGAGTTGATGCCACCGTCATAGGCTCCGTCGTTTAAGGGTTAAATAGTGTTCTTACCTATTTTTAATAATGCACATGTTATGCACTATGTATTCTACACTAGATAATGGAGTTTTCCTGAAAGTACTCGGAGTTTAAACCCTGAGTGTCACCCCAAAACGCTAGTAGGGGTTGTACACCTGAAAGTCCACTTGTTTTTGAGAAACATGGTGGTTTGGTTAACTTTGGGGTTTATTCCACAAATTATGGTCCTTTGTCAACCAACCAACATGCTACAGGGTTAATCATCTAGGCACAGTCACCATCCAAACATAGATGCAAGGTTGCATTGGTGACTCCAAATTATTAATTTGGTTACATTAGCTTGTTCCATACGCGTGGCCCATAAAATATGCAGGGTGAGAATTTTCATCCTACAAATATTGCCGTATTTAAATCTCACCCTGCTTTGGAGAATAGAGAAAGACACAAGGTCCTTAAATGATGCTGCACCACGTCTTTTTGGTTGACACAAGGTAGCCACCCTTTAAAACTCAGACTTTCAGGAAAACTCAATTGAGTGTCATTGCTACACTCAATTGCATGGATCATTTCATATGAATTTCAAGCTGACCAAGTTGACAGTCGCGAGGTTCGTACTTTCCAAATATTGTGTAGTTATTGGGAATCATTGATCAATAACTACGCAATCAACAAATACGTTATTTTTCCAATAACAATTTGGACAGAGGCATTTTTGTGCAAAACTGGTCAACATCAGCATAGGGTACTGTTCAGTGTTGAATAAAGTCCTAGGATAAATATATTGTAGAAGTATACAACCAACTTCTTCGAGATGGTTCGAAGCGAGAGCTTCATTTTGGCTGTCTCAGCATGCAAACCTGGTGTATAACTTGCAGAGGGTTGCAGGATACGAAATCAGGTCGGAGACGTCGCTGCTAGAAACTATTCCTCAGCCCCTGTGTTGGATCTGAAGCTGCTACTTTTGTGGAGAAACCAGCGATGCGTCTTGGCTTGCCAAAGTGGAGGACACATTCCAAAGTCCCAAAGAAGGTAGTATTTGCTAGCACCAGTCCAAATTGCAGATTCCTAATTCTATAAACTTCAAGCCTTACCTTCTTGTACTTGTTCCACATCTGTTGAATCCAAGGACATGAGAGACAATCTAACAGGGTCACTCTCATTCAGAATCGGATTCTTCTCCCTCACATGTCCACCAAAGAGTTGAGGACGAAGGGAGTTCCTTGGGAGTGGTGTGCACTGTGTAGCTTCTCTTCAAGCTACAGATTCTCAGCTTACATCAAGTTCGGGATTTGTCTGTTGGATGGGGATTGGAGGAGGGCGAGGCTTCTTCTGGCACCACTTTTGGTGTGGGCAGCGGCGGTTGCGTTCGTGGGCACACTTGCACAGCAGCCGAATGGAAGTGACAACGTACAAGGCTATACTTGCAATGGTCGTGACAGGACCTGCAGCACTTACGCGTTCTACTACAACCTCGCAGCCAACGACTTCCTTTCTGAGGGCCAGGCCCTCTACATCCCTATCACGTGCACCTGCTCACCGACCGTCTACGCCTCACAAATGGAAGTCCTGTACACAGTCGCGAGCTTCGTAACACTCGTGGACCTCGCAAGCAACGTCTACGGCTTCCTAACGGCTTACGAAGCAACGACTCTTTGGAACCCCAAGCGAAAGGCATACAGTGACTCACAAAAGTTTTGGGCTACCCTCTATGAACGTGAAAATTAGAAAGTATCTTCTAAACTAATGAGAATTAATAGGTAAGATTAGTCATAGAGACCACATTTGCTATGAGGAACATGTGGTTACAATTTTATAAACTAAACATTACATTGAAATGAGAAATTAAAAGAACTGTGCAACAACCATAGCCAAGAATTTTTGTTGATTTGATATGAAATCATGAAAACACAAACTAAACTTGATCAAAGTGTATGCAATGAACTTGAAAGCTAATAAGTAGCGGATGGTACATCATCTACAAATCTATCAACATGTGTATCCACCCTTAGCTGCAAGAAGGTCAACCACCCTTGTTGGCATTGTGCGAATGAGCTTCTCTACATATTCTACTTCAATGTTCTGCCAAACGATTTGGATCTTCTTTGTAAACTGGAAAATTCACATTCGCAAAACATCCAAGACTCACATCAGTCTTCCCATGATTCTAAATTCTTCCTGGGATGGTCTAGCGTCAACTATTAAGTAGTTTGTCTTTAATTATAGGTCAAAAGTTATCTTTCTATTGAATTACTTAAGTTTATGCACTCGTTTATAGAGAATTAAGCCTTAAAACATATCACACTTAACATTCCACTCTTAAGGTATTAATCCCAAGGATTTAAGTGCTTAGGTACAGCCTTGCCCTTCTAAAGAGCCTTTCTCTTGATTTAACTATGAATATGCATGTTAGTTGGTTTCCTATACTTTTGCCATCTTCGGCTCTTGGATACTATCCATTGCATTCATAGTTAATTCCTTAATTAATTCCATTTTGAATTCACAAACTTACCTCATGCAATTCGCTCCACTTCTCACGTACTTCCACGGTTCGCGTACTCGCATACTCACGTACTTATCACAAGTGTTAGACTTGGACAACATACAAATTAGATTAAGCCTCTGAATAATTCTATTCTAAGTCTTGGCTTAAGTCTAACCTATCTATTAGTCCTTAACACCTAAAATGCAAAAAAAATATCTTCACTCTTACACTTGCATGACTTAAATTCTTTCGTTTAGACTTAAGTTCTCTTATTTACACATGCATGAGACTCTCGTCTTATGTCTTAAGGCTTTAAGTTTCCACATCTAAACTCAAATTTACATCAACTACTTATGTATTCTTCATATTAATGCATTAAGTTTCTTACTCCAAATTAATTTCTAAATGCCTTATATACACTTAGAATTATTACATTAATATTCACAATGTCACTTTGACATAGTTAGGATCTTTCCCTAACTTTATCTCTTGAAGTTTTAATGTTAAGTATTCACATTTCACTCATATACAATACATTAAATTTGATTCATTAATACACACAATTTCATGTCACATAAATAATTAGGATAATATCCTAATTTCTACAATGAAGATCTAAATAAACAAATAATGCATTAATGCATAGGAATTTATTCACAATTAATACCTCATGCATACAATTGCATTTATAAAACACAATGTCAAATTTATTCTATGAAGAACTATTATTATTGCAATTATACATATTATTTAAGTCACACACAAGACTTTACATATGCAAATTCAATAATAATTATATATTAATCATTTCACACATAATATAATATTATTACAATATAAGAGATTTCTTCAATTACTAGTTTTTTCATCTAAGCTAAGGCTCACTCCAATTTTCCTCCAAGGAATGTTTATGGTAATAGCCAATAATGCTAAAAATTTAAGCTAGTCATTCTACTCAAATCCAACATGCACACCTCTTGGAAAAACGGTTTTTTCTATAATTAACCGTTAAAACTAATTTCACTTGATCCTCACATCCATTCATATCTATTCATGAAAAGGCACACCCTTTTCAAAGGGTGCGAGTTCAACCCTTTTCCCATTATCTCTTATCTCTTGGATATGAATAGGCACTTTTTGGTTAATTAACTACTTAGTGTAAACTTAATCATTAATTATTTAATTCTCTACATATCTACAATCCTTTCTACACTTAATTTTTTTTTAAAAGCTATTTTTAGGATTTAGGCTCTACATTCTCCCACAAGTCATCTTTGCATGTTGGCGAAGTGCCAGACAACCTTAAGCGTCTATTTACTTCATTTCACAAGTGCTCGATGGGATATAAATCAGGAGATTGCCGTGGGCAATCTAACACGGAAAAATCTTGCCTCCCCAACTATCGTTGCACAAGACCAGATGTGTGCTTTGGATCATTATCATGCTGGAAGATCACTTGTGCTTCATCAAGATCTTGTCTCCCAATGGTATCCAACAATTGCGAATCCAAAATGTCAAGATAAACTTGCAAATTCATGATGCCATCAATGCGGAAGAGATTTCCAACACCTGTCCAACTCATGCATCCTCCTACCATAATGCTACCACCACCATGTTTAACAGTAGGCTCCACATCACAATCACGAAGAGGCTCTGTAGGATTTTTCCAACACCACTGACGACCATCTGAACCAAAAACATTAAACTTTGATTTATCTGACCAAATGACATGGCTCCAATCTTCTACTTCACATTCCTTTGAAGCCTTTGCCTATCGTAAACGCTTCTGTCTATGTTTTTTTTGTCAACAATGGTTTCTTCTTCTTCACTCTAGATCCAAACCCATTCCGTTGGAAACATCGACGGACAGTCTCGTTACACAAACAAAGACCCTGAGCTCGCAACTTACGACCTACAACTATTGCATTTCCTGATTTTGGCTCATTCAACATCCTCACAGCAAGTCTCTCATTACGTATGCTCAGAAGACGTGGTCTTCCTGGTCGTGGACGATTGTGCACCCGTCCATCTTCTTTGTATCATGCAAGAATGCCCCCAACTGTGCTACGAGGAACGTGAAGATGACTTGCTATGAAACGTTGAGAGAATCCTTGCTCACTCAAAGCTATAACTTGTGAACGCTAGTAAAAACTAGTTTTCGTCATCTTGACCACTCAAAGTTGTGAAAGCTTGTAACATATGACCTATAAAAGCTCTCAAAGATCTCTATGCACATAGAAAACACAAGTGAAGCATGAAGCCACTGGAATCAACATATGTAGTTGGCTACCTTCAAGATTCATTAAACCCCTCCTACAAAAATGCAGCACTTGTATCACCCACAGGAAGCCAGTTGCTACTGCAACACATGATGATTCAGCATGCCAAATTTGGAGTGAAGATTCATCGTTCTGAATTTTCAGATGCATGCCAAGTGGCTTCATGCTCACTGGCCAGGAACTTTTGTGAGTCACTATATTTGCACGAGGAATGCGCGCAATAACGTCCTCCTGGACGACTACTTGAACGCGTTTCTGGGAGACTTTGGCCTGGTGCGTCTCGTGGATCACCAGTAGATGGGGGTGACCACCATGATAGCAGGCACGCTTGGATACATGGCCCCTTAGATGCCTGTCACCTGCAAAGCCACTAAGGAGTCGGACGTCTTCGGCTTTGGCGTGCTGATGCTGGAAGTCATGTGCGGGGCTCGGCCACTGGACAGGAACGCCATGGACCAGGGAGACATCGGTGTGTTGGTGGACAAGGTGGCACATGCAGGAGGTGATATTCTGGAAGCAGCAGATTCAAGGCTCGGTTGTAAATCTGCTACCATGGAAAACTAGGAGATGATCACCACTCTTCTGCACTTGGGGGTTGTTGTGCTGAAAGACCGACCGTCCACTCGAGCGGTGTCGCAGCTGCTGCTGCTACAGGATGTGGACGATATGGAGGCGTTCATGCCGCCATGGATGCCAAGGTGCAAGCCTGAGGCCCAGTTCAATATGCCGGGATTCTCTCAAAGGCTATCAGGCATTGTCCCGTCGTCTAACGCTTCGGGTATTGCTGCTGCTCTGTCTGGTGATCCAAACGGCAAGCCTGCCCAAAACATTTTGACCACTTTTGTGACTTCATCGGCATTCTACTCGGGTCGGTGAGGATGGAATGGAGACCTTAGCTTTTAGAGATATCCGCAACGTAGCTTGGAGTTCGATCAGGCATCGAAGGTGTTTGTTGGTCCCTAAATCTAAGATCACACAATATTCTAGAGGGACCAACAAACACCATCGCAGCCTGAAGGTCCCTATAATCTAAAGAGGAAAGACCTTAGTGTCATTGAAAAGTGCCTGCAACAAGTCATGTACAGGCGCCGGTGAAATGGAGGCTAAACTTACCGAGCCTCTAATAAATCCTCTTCTAACTTTTAACCTCTAGTACTAAGTTCTTACCACCTCCATTCACCGGCGCTAGATTTGGCTATAACTGATGGTAGGGATGAGTGTACTAGGATTTGTTCTATGTATTAGCTTCAAGGTACCCAAACAGAAAGTAGATAACAAGATGAAGGCACAGCCTCTGATTCACACAATTGCAGGAGTGGCACTCTTGAAGCTTTAGAGCCTTCAATCATGGTTGAAGAGGTGGATGGGGCGGCTGCAGATTCGGTTGTTCATCCTCAGCAACATGTTCATGGATTGCATTTTCCACTCGAAATCAGAACAACGAGATCGGTGCAGCTCCTTCGCCCAGGTAGCTTCGATGAGCACTGTTTCCTATCTGCAACTGGTTTAGGAGTCGCATTATGTCCATGATGATGGACATCATCTACATCCTCCTCTACCCGCGTGCATTTTGCGACTAGAGATCGTGTGCCTGGCAGAGTGGAATTCTGCGACGTGGAGCAGATTCGAATCCTAGTTCTCGCGAGACACTGTTGTTGCTTCAGACTCTGTAGACATTTTCCCCCGGTCACCGAGAAGGACGCCGTGCGCTACGTTGATCAGTAGCGATGCTATCTTGATACTGGTAAACGAGCGGTGGCCCTCTTTCTTCGTATCTTTCAGTTCCTAGACCCTCCTTACGCACAAAGCGATTCACTGGCGCGAGCCAGCAGCTGATCCTTCCGAGGTACGCAACATCGTCGAAGAATGCTTCTTCTAGATTGTTTTTCAGGTGCAAGTTGATGTAACTTTGATTTTGCTGGCCGCTTGCCGAATGCCGTGAGTGAAGAGGTTCAACCATTTCCAGAGCGGAACATACAGTGGTCAGCAGAAGTGTTCGGACAGGACGCTTCCACTTCCAATATGAGCTAGTTTTCTTACGTAACTCACATTCAAGTTGTAAAAATTTAAACATACAATCACATAGTTACAAAAAACATGTAACATAACATTCATAATAAAAAATGTCAATCAAGAAATCAATCAAAAATAAAACACATGATGTGGGTGTCCAATTCTTTATGCAAAAAGTGAAGTGGTTATCTATTTACATTGGAAACAAAGCATGAGCTACAAAATCAAGCTAAAAACTTGAATGTAGAATCATGAGGACTACCTAAAAACTTGAATGTACAATCATAATGACTACCATCGTGTATAGCCACCTTTTGCTTGATAAACATCTGCAGCTCTCTCAGGCATAGACATGATCAATTTCCTCACGGTATCAATCTCAATGCTATACCAAATTTCTTGCAATTTCTCCCACAAATCCTTCTTGTTAGTGGGTTTCTTCTTTGACATTCTCATACGACGATCTACTTCATTCCAAAGGTGTTCTATAGGATTCAAGTCAGGAGATTGAGCCGGATGCCAAATTAGTTGAAACTTCTGTGCTAACAACCAATCTGTAACATACTTAGAAGTATATTTGGGATCGTTGTCGTGCTGAAAAATAACATTCTCCTCTCCTAAATCATACATGTGTATAGTATTCATGAGCTCCATCTCCAAAATTTCACGATACACAAACTTATCCATGTTTCCTTCTATAAGACGAAGATTGCCAATTCCCTCCCAAGTCATACATCCCCAAATCGTAATGTTTCCACCTCCAAATTTGATAGTAGGTTGCACATGCTGATCTAAAAGATGCTCTCCTCTCTTCCTCCAACAATACTGCCTCCCATCTGAGCCAAACAAATTGAATTTTGACTCATCTGAAAAAACCACATAACTCCAGTCCATCCAACTTGCATGCCTACACTTCTTTGCCCATGCATATCGACGTGCTTTGTGTTTCTTTTACAAGAATGGCTTCTTAGTTTTCACTCGTGCTCTCAATCCTTGCCTCTGAAGACATCTTCTAATTGTATCATCACTCAAATCCAATCCTTGAGATCGCATTTCTCTACCCACTGCTGCAGCTGTACCATTAGATGGTGCATTCAACAACCTTACAACCTCACGATCACCACGTTCATCAAGAATTCGAGGTCTCCCTTGTGAAGGAGCATCTCTCAAATGACCTCTCATTGTAAACCTCCGCACAATAGCATGGCAAGTGCTTCGAGAGATGCCTAGAACCGCTGAAATTTCGGAGTACGAATTCCCTCTCTCATGCATCTGAAGAACTAACTTACGTTCAGCAAGAGTCCTTCTAGGAGCCATAGCTAATCAAGAGCAATCTTATTCAATCACAATGTGTCTTGAAATGCAAGAGGTCTCCATAAATACATGTCGATTCTCAAGATTTTTCAGATGCACAACTTGTGTGCATAATGAATTGGACACCCATGATTGACACATCATGAACTGCAGCCCATGCAAGTGGCTCAATGTGAATGATGGTACTCTTTCTAGTTTACAAGTGGCTCTTTAGTTATAATTAGCTGAAAAAATCAGCACCTACCTACCAAACTCGACAAGTGTTACTATTAAATTGAGATTGTAATTACTGTCCGAACACTTCTGCTGACCACTGTATTCGTCGTCTAAGGTTCTAGAGTCTCTGAAATGGAGTTTTTGCTGAATTTCATGTGGCTTACGAAATGTTATTCCCATGGGACGTCAAGGAATGAGTATGAAATAGATCTAGAGTGGATTCCTGTTCTTCTCCCAACTTCTTCTTCGTAGTAGATGAGTGAAACTTGGGGCGTGCATTATTTCACTTGTGGCACCTTTTCATTAATGAAGATCACATCCCTGCTTGGTTCCATGGAATGTGGTCCTAGGAGTATGCGACATTCAAGTATGCGCATGGCAATGGTTTTTGAAGAAGATGCTTGCCTTTAGGGGTTAAAACGCCTTAGGCCTTTAGGTGTAGCTGGTGCTTTGAATGTTGTCCTTAAGAACCTCGAGTACAGCATTCAAAGCATCAGCTGCGACAGTGAAGAATGGGAAGTACAATACTATGGAGGAGCATGGCGTGGAGTTACATGTTCTCTGGTCTTGTAGATGGCACTTACTACCCTAGGCGTTGGTCGGGTTCTTACATGAGTATTTCAAAATGGAGACTTCCCAAAAAAAGTGAAATATATGAGGGATTTGTTGAAGGTGATACCCATGTAATGTCAAGGTCATACCCATATAATATCTATGTAATACTCATGTAACACCTAGGTGATACCTGATCTGTCTTTATTACTGTGGATTGGAAAAAATAATTTATTCGATAGGGGTGTCCAAACCCGACCAATGCATACCATACATTGATTGTGTATTACATCAGATTTGCCCTGAGAGACTTTTAAGGTTTGGCCAATCCTGTACCCATTCTTCAAGTAATCAGGTACATCTGCTCTGTCATGGTCAGGTAGAATGCATAATGTCTAAAGTCATGCCGATTATCTTCCAATACAGGAAGGGAAATAACCTGATTGCAACATTGTTAACTTAACCCTTAAAGGCCTAAGGCGTTTTAGAGGAATATTATAATTTGTCAAGATGAGCTTTTCATGAATATAACCGTAGGATATTCTTCTAAACTTCTATGAGATGATGTGATTAACATTTTGTGAATTTTGACCATAAGGATTGAGAGATAATTACAGTGAAAGTGAAAAAACTTGTACGGCTTGGACCTTTAGGGGTTAAGTATGCTTTTGTTCTTTCTGGTGGTTATCTTTGGCTTGTAAAATCATGTGTGAAAGTCAGTTGCTTTCACATATGAGAACGCTTTTCACACATGCAAAAGTCGCAACTTTTGCATGTGTGACTTCCTCTTGGGCCCCTTGTGATCTTGGGCCCTTGTGGATCTTAGACTACTGGAATCCAGGTTGAGTAGTAGGTGATATGTGCTTTTCTTTTTATCTCTCCTCTTTTATCTAATACTGGAGAACTCATTAAATCAATGTATGTTTTAATTTTTTGTTTTTTGGCTGCCAAAACATGTTTTTTTTTTTTTTTTTTAATTTTTTTTTATAAAAAAATTGGCATGATTTTGGCAGCCTTTATCATTGATATATATTGATAATATAACCCCCCAAAATAAATAAATTTGTCAGCAAAATTCTACATGAATGCATCACAACCACTCATTGTTTCATGCCACACGTCTTCCTCAAAATCCACCTGAAAATCGGACCTGGCGGGGTCTGTTGGGGTCTCCTGGTTTTTTTCTTTCCTTCTTGCAGTAAAGTTCCGCTTTGCTTGTGTCAAAAAAAAAAAAAAATCCACCTGAAAAACCAGATTTTAAAAGAGAAAAGTAGTGAGGGGTCAATGGACAGGAACTCAAATAAAAATATTCAGGTCAGGGATGTCTTCGACTTCCTCGTTGATGCTTGGTGGCTTTGGCGCATCCAACAACATCACGTCCTCGTCTGATAAGAGAGCCAAGTGTTCATCTTCCACTAATACTCCAAAGCCCGCTATTGTCTGTGGTGCTATTTCTATGCTCTGGTGAGGTGGCTCCTTGGATGAGGCCGATGATGTATTGTCACAAGGGTTGATGGGCTACTGTTGGCGAAAGGGGGAGCCTCTTGTCCTCTTCACGCTGCAGCTGCTTGCATATGTAAGCCGAGATTCCTCCTGAGTTCCCTCACTTGTACGCTGCTGCCGTCTTTTGTTGGTGATGCTCCTTTTTGTTTCCAACGTGGTGCTTGAATTCTTTACCTCCATTCGTTGCGTGCGAAGTTGAGTTCATTTACTTCAGAAAACTCCGAGGTATTCGGAGAGGATTCATATCCACGTTCACTTTCTCGTTGCCTCCAATCCTCCTAATTAAGTCCGCGCTACCAGATTTGTATTGTAGGGCTAGCTACATCCCTGGCAAGTGTGGGTGCAGGTTTTGGACGTGGGTGGAGCGCCGCACCCGACTGTCCTTGGCTGGCACACACCTCTAGAAAGACAACAGCAGCTGAAGCACTTGTAGCAATAGCAACTGCTTTTGTAACCGCAACGGTACATGCACTCGCCGCTGCACCTGTAGCCCCCGTACCTTGCGACTTTGACAATGCTTGCTACCTCTAGAAGGGGCGCCGAGGGTTCTGAAGAACTTTATAGTCCTTCACCAAGTGGGAGATCGCCAAGCAAAATCGGCACTTGAAGCTACGGTAATGGAGAACCGTTGATCTGCCCCATGTGAGTTAGCCTTGTATCGCCCCACCACACGTCCAAGGCTCTACGCGATGTCTTTGCACTACTCCTCAGCTCATCAGGAACCGCCTTGAGTGTTATCCAAGCCAACATTTGTGTGTTAGTAGGTTTGCTGGAATTGAATCCAGCCACCCATGGTTGCAAAATGCATGTCTCCCACTTGGATATGTGCGGGGTAAGCATTAGTAATCGCTGCGTCGTGGCCTCGTCTTTAGTGACAACTTGAAAAAGCCGTTGCCTAGGTCCCTTTACACCTTACATTCGGCTTGGACCGCTTTGGATATTGCTGCTATCCAGGCTTGAAGCGGCTCCCACTAATGTCTCCCTCCCACGAGGTACGCAATGGCAACACTTTGTTGGAAAAATTCCATCTCTTTCTAGACTTTCTTCACGTCTAGTGTGATAGTGGCCGCCTTTTTGCTCACAAGAAAGCCTGTGCTACTTTGGTATAGAGAATTCGGAAGCTCTTCCTCCAATTCTAGTTTGGTCGGATTGAAGGAGGCGTGTTGTCCAAGGTGAGCTGCGCCTGTAATTAGCTCCGGTTTAATGTGTTCTGCATTCTTCAGCTCCTCCGCTTTCTTGTTATCTTCTTTAGCTGTTGGAAATAGCGGCGCATGGGCCATATGTGCCTTTAGGGCTAAAGCGTAGCTCACTCCGTTGCACGAGCAAGCGAGTCAAGTGCTGGCTCTCGTGCTTGGAAGTGAACCGGAAGTTTCTCCCTGTGACTAAAGGTGACAAGGGAACCCTAGACCTGAGAGCCGATATTGCAAATCTGAGACTTAATTTGGAGGCACAAGTTTATCCTTCCACTGGTGAGTGTAGATCTAGATAGATCTGTGACTGAAAAGCTACAATACAGATCGACGCTAATCTCCGTAGTATGTCTCTAAAAAGAAAAAAAAACAAACAAAAAACTCTAAATGAAAAACCCTAACTGAAAAAAAAAACCCTAATACTGCTCCACTTTCCAAGGTTTGATTTTGATTAGAGGTGGTGATGAGAGAACAAGGTCAACGTTGAGTTGAGCAAACCAGAAACTTTGAGCAACAATGTGCAATTGCTTGTTTTAGTTAGGTCTACTACTAAGCCGCAACGGCCTTGGAAACCTCATTGTGCCCCACTTCAAAGGTCCACTTCATAGGTGGATCTCGTCTTAGAGGGCACACTTGTGAGACGGAAGGCCTAAGCTTAGGGATTGATCACGTGCAAGCCAACGAAGCAGATTATCACACGGATATACAAGGACAAGGTTCACAAAATAGGCGAGTCTATGCCCGCCTTATTCCAATTATTCAGGATTGGCTAAGGGACCAAGGTGTAGAGAACATTTACCTTCCATGCTCCCCGGCAAAGTCCCGCTCCTCTTTGTGCACCACCAAGTATAGACGCCACCCTCGGCAATGCCCCAACGGACTTGATATTCAATCACCTCAATAGAGCAGAACACTCCGGTTCACCAACGCCACAGACTTCAACCACGCCCAGGTAGTCCCCCCTAACCAAAGAGTGCAATCAGAACCTCCCCTCCCAACTTGTCAATGAAGGTAGCTGTCATCACACAAAATATGCAGGGCATGAATGACGCTGTGAAGAAGAATGTCATTCAAGATTACTACAAACGTATGTTAGGGCAAACTGAGGTGATTTGCCTCCAAGAAACCAAACTGAGGGGTATTAAGTTTCAAGCACTTGCAAATCTTTTCTGGCCGGAAGCTAAATTCTTTGGACAGGAAGTGCAGATGGCGTATAATAACAAAGGCCGCGAAGATGGTGCGGGGAGGGGAGGAATTGGGATGTGGGTGGCGCCCAAACTCACTCATCTAGTTTGTAGCCATGGCCACATACTTGATGGTGCTGCACAATGGGTACGGCTGACAAGAACTCCACGTGATGATCTAGCAATCCTAAATGTATAGTGCCCCCACACCCCTACCGAACGTAGCACGCTATGGAGCTACTCTGCCTCAAGACTGTCATTGGCTTCTTACAAGAGATTGGAATTTTGTAGAAATAAGATATGACAAATCTAACCTCTACGAATCATATCAAACAGATGAAAAAAGGAACCTCTTTTTAGAACTCAAGTCTGCACTAGGGGTGGAAGACGTATTTCCGAGTCGCAATAAACTTATATACTCTTAGGACAGTCGGCGACGTGATGGGCGTTGGATATTTGCCCGCCTCGATCGAACTTATCCATTCCTCGGAAGCAACCCTGCAGCAAATGCTAGCTCGTACCGTATCTTTGGAGATTCGGCTTACTTGGATCACCTGCCTGTATGGAGAGAGGTGTGGCTCGAGCCACAAACTCAGAGACACTCTTCCTATGTAATGAACGCCTCATATTTGAAGAACTTGGAGGTGCAAAATGGCGTGAGTAGGATTTGGTGCGGCTCCAACTCACCCTTCCTTAGCAAAATCCGCAAAGTAGTTGAATTCTATAAGTAGTTCTACATTGGCAAGGCTCGTGAGAATAGACACGTAGAAGGGCAGCTACGGGGAGATCTGGAGACCGCCCTCATTGAAATTTAAAGGGACCCATTGAAGTTGTCAACTCAAGCTACGTGGCTTTACTTAGGGATAAGCTCTAGCTTTATGAAAAGCAGAAGGTTGACGGCCAATGCTTGAGGAGCAGAATAGAGTGGCTTGAAGTAGATGATAGGTGTTCAAGGGAATTCTTCACCTCAAATAAGGCTTGGTCCTCGGCGTCTCAGATCACCAAGCTCACTGATGAAGATGGTCGTACCCAAAGAACTAGAATAGGCCTCGAGCATACCTGTCAACGCTATTACAAAAAGCTCTGCACCACACAGCCCCCTTTAGCAGCATCTTGTGGAGCGGAGCAACAAGTACAACGGTACTTGAATGACTGCCTCAGCCCTCAAATGAAAAGTTCTCTTAATAGATCGCTGTCAGAGCCAAAATTGAGGCCGGCCATGCTGGATATGAAGAAGGTAGGAAAATCACCCGGCTCGGACGGTGTCATATTCGAATTTTACAGAGAATTTTGGAATCTTGTCGGCAAGGAATACACCAACATGATTCAATCTAGTATCACTGTTGGCAAGCTGCCACCAAGAGTGACACACGGGATGCTAGCTTTGCTTTACAAAGGAGGGGCACGAGCTACACTCACAAACTGGAGGCCCATCTCATTGTTGAACATTGCCTACAAAATTCATGCGAAGGCGTTGCAACTCTGTCTGCAACCAATTCTCATGGATATTGTAAGCCCGGAGCAATCCGCCTTCCTTCCCCTACGCTTTATTTTGGATAATCTCTTGCTCACACATGAAACGATGGCTTAGGCGGAATAATCCAATCAACCTTTATTGTTTCTTAAGCTTGACTTTACTAAATTTTATTTCATGGTAGATTGGAGATGCATGTTCAAAATCTTGGAGGCGTTTGGATTCCTAGCTGAGTTCACAGATATGGTCGTCCTCCTATTCACAGATGCGTCCTTGGTTGTCAAGGTGAATGGCGTGCCCTTGCCAACTTTTAAGATAGATTGGGGCGTCCGGCAAGGCTGCCCGCTTGCGCCCTACCTCTTCATTATCGTGGCGGAAGCACTTAATGTCATGATCAAAGAGGAGGCTTGAGAAGGAAAGATTGTTGATATCCAGCTACCCGTAGAAAACCGACAACAAATATTAGCTCAATATGCGGACGACAAGTCGTTCACGCTTCATTGCAGTGATGAAACCATACAACTCCTCATCTACATGTTGGACATCTTTGCTTGGCGACGGGCGTAGTGATCAACTGGAGCAAGTCGAGTGGGTTACTGGCAAGAGTGGAGTGGTTTTGGGCGTCCAAGGTGGACGGACCAGCTTGGTATAAGTTGAGCCGACAATGATGAGGTTAGTAAGTTGCTTGCGGCGCCGTTTGGGATGGCCTTTACTACTAGTGCAGTTGATGATTTTTTCTATGAATGCATCTCTAAGAAACTTGTATATTGGAGTTCTACCAAGATTAGTTCCATTGGGCAAAGTATAATTGCTAATAGCGTTTTACTTTCAGCCCCCATCTTTTCCCTCCCTATATGGGGAGGAACCAAGAAAGAAATTAAATGCGTTCGCAGCCTAGTCATGAATTATTTAGTCACCGGCACAATGAAGCGGTCTCGAATCAGGGTGAGCTCGCTACAATGTTGCCAAACTAGAGAGAATGGCGGAATTAATTTGATCAATATTGAAGACGCCACTGCTCCTTTGTTGACAAACTGGTTGCTGAAGGCTATGGAACCGGGTTCCTCAAATCTCTACCTCATGTTACGATTTCGGTTCTCCTCATATCAACTGTATGCTGAGGGCGGTGGGGAAGTAGCCTGGAATATTTCACCATATCCAGTCATCAATGTAACAAGGGCTCTAAAGTGTGGAACAGGGTGTCCATTGCTTGGAAAACGCTCTTGCCCGCACATGAATATGTCAGACCAACAAACATGGATGAAGTGCTGAACTGCAGTTTCTGATTCTGCCTTGTAATACAGAGCTACTGCCCGGGCTTCTCCCGTGCGAGAGCTTTGAGCCTCCACAGAAATGGCCTCCGCTGCTATCGGGACGTATAGAATGGTGTCACCTTTGTTTCGTTTGAAAAAGCACAAAGACTTTTTGGTCTCAACACGTACAAACAGGGTGCTTGGCTCACACTCTTCCACACAATAGAGTCGGAATGGAGAATGTTGTGGCAAAGGACATCGGTGGTTGCGAGTGGAGACTGGGTGGGAGTCTTTTAGACTAAAGACGATAATGTATCGGTTTTGATAGTGCAGACGGGGAGCGCTACCGACCACACCTGGGCTGGTTCAACTCAGAAATCCCTTCTAGTATGACCTTCTACCATGTGCGCACAGCCTCAACCTATCTACAACCACTACCTTGGGAGGACCAATCGAGGAATGGAGAATGGGACTCATGGGGGGGACGATAGGATTTTAGTGCACTATGGTTTTGTTTGGAGAATTTGTGTCGTTCAAGTGACGAGGGGCCCAAAGAAAACGGCTATTCTCCTGTATTATGGACGTTGTGACAGGCTCTAGTGGGATCCTGCACGCTACCAATGGCAAGGTAGTATACCATTCATGCAGTTCTCGACGAAGTTAGGGCGTCACATTCTACGTAAACGTCATGAGATCCCCGTGGTGGTTGAACAAAAATGGTCATGGATTCTTCCTATGTCATATAAATTACGATGGTTGAATGTATGGGATGTAGACACATCAAGAAAGAAAGCCGGCCTGCTATGGACTGTTTGGAACAAAGCAGTGGCTATTAATGTGTGGAGGGGGCGAGTGCAGAATTTGGTTAATCAGCAGTGCCCGGTGTGCAACAATGGTATACCCGAGTTTGTGCTACACCGATTTTAGGAATGCCCCTCTGCCCAATATGCTTGGAATTGGTGTGCGGAGCTCATGCCACAATTGTTGCCCCACACCCACAAAGGTATGCTCGCCCAAACTAGTAGAACGTGCACCTGTCAGCGCCTTCGGCCGTCATGGAGTCATGGTGCCTCATCCAGTAAAGAGGATAGTATTTTTGAAAGCCGTCTTCAAGATCGTGTCCCCTTAAGACTACCGCTCACTTGGAAGCACTGAATCTTCGGGCACTGTATCCTGTGTAAGTTCAAACCAAAAAGCAAACTTTGGCTGCTTATTTGTGGTGTCATTATCTAGTGTCTTTGGTATGAGAAAAATAATACAACCTTCAATAATGAGAGATGGTCGAAGCAGAAACTTCGGGCCAGATTCTAGCTTGGGTTGATTGATCACGGAAGAGCTGCATGGGCAAAAACCTCCGTTAAATGCGCTAAAGCTCCGGAGAAGAGTGAGAAGCTCACCAAGCACTTCAAGAAGTGGTGGTGCTGTAATGATATCCTAGCCTCGTGGGCGGATGAGGGGCTGCACTAGCACCTGTATATTAGGAACACCAATACTAACACTAACCCTAGCCCTTCTCCTAACTTTTGACCCGCCCGGGTTTTACCTGGCCTCGCCGGCCCTGGCAGGGTTTGACTTGTAATTGTTTCTTTTCCCTGTAGTAAAGGTCACCTTTATTTGTGTGAAAAAAAAAAAAAACAAAATTATGAAATTGCATAAAAATAAATGAAGACCTAATAAGCTATCAATGGATGATGTGAAGCAAGGGTCATGTCATGTCTTGTGACTTTGGCATAGAAAGTACATATTTTTAACCAATGAATAATCTAAATGAAGTGATGTACTACTAGAATGACTTATACAGAACACACAATGACAAGAACCAGAAGAGAAACACTGGCTTATATTAACAATGTGAACTAAGAGTTTGCTAGATAGTGCATACTATTTTGTGGTGCCTCCTTTCAAATGTAGACAATTATTACAAGTTTGTGAGGTGCATGTCAATGCAAAATTCTAGCAAGAATGAGTCATTTGGGAAGTTTAAAGCATTTGAGGCATCATATTCCAATTTATATTACAATCACTAAAAAGTATAGATATTTACAAAATTATTCCTACTTATGAAGTGGATCAAATTTGTGAACATCCTCTGGGTAGGACCATGAGCAACAATAAATCAAATATAATAATCACAATATTGCAAACAATTCAACTCACATTTCAATTGTGTGCGTTTTACAATAATACATGATTTAAACCCTTAAGAACGGAGACTATGTTTCACCAAAACCACCTCAAAAGTGCCTCTCTAAGATGACGTTGCAAGACTTAATGAAACAATGTTTTACTGTTGTCAATCGTAGGAGCTTTAAGTCAGATACTACAAGAAGACAATAAACTTTGTATACTTTGACTTTGGAGGTGTTTAGACTAAGAAAAATGAATATGCAATGACTAGGGGTATATAAAGTAGCATTTACTTAAGAGGACAATAATATTTTGTAAATAAACAAATAATCATTGGATTTAAAATCCAAACAAAGAATAGAATCTTTCTGTTTTTTTGTATGAAGAAAAGAAGTGTTTGTTTGAAAAATGTAACATCCTTAATTTCTACGCATTTTAAAGTAAAAGCACATGGGTTGCCAAGAACTTTCCTTCACTACTACCCGCCATTGAAAAAACTAGACTTTTTAGCTCTTCAATAGTATATTCTAAGTTCTACAATAAATATTGTTGAGCTCTATAGTACCCTACCTGCCCTAGCTGCTCTCCTTGGTTGAATTCAAAACCTTGTAACTCTAGTTTTATGTGTTTTTTTTTTATTTTTTCCCACGAAGCCATTGCTTCTCTACACCCCTAATATAAATTTTAGACATTCATGATCTAGATTGACGAGCAAAAGCCCACCTCAAGACTTTTGGTCTTTAGGGGTCAAAACGTCATCAAATCCAAGTCTGTATATTTGAAGGTCCATTCATATACAGTACGCAGTGGTCGGTTTTGTATATAATTGATTTACAATAGAGAATGTCCAAATTTTTTGGAAAATTCAAGAGATTTGACTAGGTGATACCTATGTATGCCAAGGTAACACGTGTGCAATGCCTATATGATACCTATTGATACCCCTAGTGCTTGAACCACAGCAATTTGGAAAAAATATTTAATTTGGTAGATAGGCGCCAAAAGTGACCACTGCATACAAGTAGACTACTGCAAACAAATTGGTACCGTGTGTAATGGTCATTTTAAGCACCTACTTGCTAAAGTATATATATTTCCAAATTGTAGTGGTTCGGAAACAATGGATATTACTTGGGTATTACATGGTTATCACCTAGACATTATACGGATATTACCTAGACAAATTTTATTTCTTCTATTGTAAATCTCCAATGTAAATTACTTATATACCACTACGTATGGTTTTTGCATTCCTTCGTTCATAGGAGGATAAATATCTACATTAATGCCTTCTTCCCACTAGGAGGTAGGTCAAAGCTAGTGGTGAAGGCATGATAGTGGTTTGTACAATTGGGTGACACCCAAATTGGCACCTTGTGCAATTCCAGGGATAGTGCCCACACTGCTGCCAACTTTGACACCCTCCCGAGCGCTGGAAAATCTTTATTAATACATGAAATTTTAGACACAAAATCATTGTTATGTTGAAAACATGTATACCAAATTTCAAAGCTAGAAGATTGATTCAAAAAAAGATATTCAAGATTTACTAACAAGGGATAGCTGTAAGAAATGTTTCACAGCTGCCAACTTTGACACCCTCCCAAGGATTGAAGAAATTTTTTTCACATGAAATTTTTGGAGTAGAAATATCTTTATGTTGTTTACACATGTGAAAAAATTCAAGTCCAAAAGACTCACAAAAAAAATGATATTCCAAATCTACCAACATGTGTAGTTGTGAGAAACAAAGGGGAGAATCGTTTCACAACTTCCAACTTTGACAGCCTCCCTAGGGCTGAGAATCTGTTATTTCAATATGAAATTTTTGTCACATGATCTTTATGGTGTTGATCACATGTATAAAAATTTTCAAGGCCAAAAGATATACAAAAAAATAGTTATTTTAAATCTACCAACGTGTGTAATGGCAATAATCAATTCAAGGACATGGTGAAAATATTGAAATATCTTTGACACCTCATGCTTCCTCATTGAACTTATCCATTTGACACAATGCCTAATCATAAATGCATCTAAGAAAGATCAGTAACATCCAAATGTAGAAGTGTGGAGTTGTCACATCAAGAAGAAACCATTTGCATCATACACACATGACGAAGTTTCCCCCTCTAAATATCAATTGAGCACTATTGTGTAAACTTAAGGGAATGTTGCATGTGATTTGTGATCATTGGATGTTGGAGTAATGGTGAGAGCAGAGAGAAAAAATGTGTTATATGTGAGACATGGAGTGATATGTTGTATGAGTGATGTGATGCATGAGCAATTTAGTCATGCTTGCTTATGCATGTTGAGTGATGTGTATGTGGTTATTCTTACTAGGCTGAATGATGTGCATGTGGTTATGCCTAATGGACTAAATGTTGTGATTGAGTGACTGGTTCTGTATAAAATTATTAATGTTGTTAATGAGAGTTTAAGGTTTCGTTAGCCTAGTAAACGAAAGTTCAACATATTTCAGATGGCAATTTCCGATGAAATTTGTTGACGTATTATAGGTATGAGTGAGGGAGGAAGTATTCAAGTTCAAATTGCAGCCACTATCAAAGTTTCTGTTAGAACAGTTAAGAGGTTGGTGAAAAAATTTAGAGAAAATGGAACTTACAAGCACAAACCTTGTGGTAGAAGTCACACTACAAAACTTAGTGATAGAGATGTGCGTAGTATTTTGCGTTTCTCAAAAAATAACCGTTGCGAGTCAGAAATAGAGATTGCTAGCGAATGCCCTACTCTAGTGTGTGGACGTACCATTCAAAGGCTTTTACACGGAAGTGGCATTTTCAGTCGAATTGCAGTCAAAAAACCTTTTTTGACACCTCGTCACATATATCAAAGGTTGGTTTTTGCTCAGAAGTACCATGGATGGAGCGCAAAAGATTGGGAGCATATTATTTGGACAGATGGATCTACCTTTGAAATTGGGAAGAATTCGAGACAAGTTCGTGTTTGGAGAACTCCATATGAGCGGTATTCATCAAATTGTATAGTTCCTACTTTTAAAAGCGGACGGACTTCTTTGATGATTTGGGGCGCATTTGGTGGAGTCCAAAAGTCAAAACTTGTTTTTATGCTTAAAAATCGACGCTCTGCAAAGGATTTTGTGGAAGTGGTTTACGAAGGGGAATTATTTGATTTCATGGTTAAAGTTCCACATGCAGTGTTTATGGAAGATGGCACACCCGTCCATCGTAGCAAAATATGTGAAGAATGGAGACAACTATGCCTTCTTGAAAAGCTCAATTGGCCTGCAAACTCTCTCGATCTCAATCCAATTGAGAACTTGTGGAAGATTCTAAAAGATGCAGTACAACGTAAGAAGGCATGTCCAAGAAACATAGATGGGTTGAAGGTAGTTCTTGAAAGAAAGTGGAAGTCAATTAGTGAAACAAAGCTCCTTCAATGATGTCATTCTATGCCCTCTAGGTTACAAGTAGTGATTGATGCTAATGGAGGACATACATGTTGGTAGATTTAAAATAACTATTTTTTTGTGTATCTTTTGGCCTTGAAAATTTTCATACATGTGATCAACACCATAAAGATCATGTGACAAAAATTTCATATTGAAATAACAGATTCTCAGCCCTAGGGAGGCTGTCAAAGTTGGAAGTTGTGAAACGATTCTCCCCTTTGTTTCTCACAACTACACATGTTGGTAGATTTGGAATATCATTTTTTTTGTGAGTCTTTTGGACTTGAATTTTTTCACATGTGTAAACAACATAAAGATATTTCTACTCCAAAAATTTCATGTGAAAAAAATTTCTTCAATCCTTGGGAGGGTGTCAAAGTTGGCAGTTGTGAAACATTTCTTACAGCTATCCCTTGTTAGTAAACCTTGAATATCTTTTTTTGTATCAATCTTCTAGCTTTGAAATTTGGTACACATCTTTTCAACATAACAATGATTTTGTACCTAAAATTTCATGTATAAATAACAATTTTCGAGCGCTCGGGAGGGTGTCAAAGTTGGCAGCAGTGTGGGCACTATCCCTGGAATTGCACAAGGTGCCAATTTGGGTGTCACCCCACTGTACAGTACATGATGATTCACACCACAAAAAGGTGGTAATCAACAAACCTACATGGCATCCTACATCACAAGTGACTTATTTACAATGGTAAAGGGGTGGTGGAGTGTTGATGCATGATGCTATCTTATGAGCGGTGAACATTGAATTTTTGAAAAAATATTTCAACAATTTTTTTGAAAACTTGAAAGCAACGCCTATGGCCGTGGATAATATTTAGACTATCTTGACATATGAAAAAAAAACATGTAAAAACCTACAACAACAAGATACTTGGACATACTAAAGTCTAAATTGTTGAAGATTTTATTGCAACAATTCTTCTAAAAATAAAAAGGGACACCTATGGCTCTGGACTTCTGTTTAGGAAAATTTGACATGTTGGACTTACTTGTTTGTTGGATTAGTACATAATTAATTGACAATGGAGGTTGTCCAAATTTTATGGCAAATTAAAGGAATTTATGGAAGGTATTACCTATGTCATGCTAAGGTTATACCCTTATAATACGTAGATGATATCCATGTAATACCATGGTGATATCCATACAATATCCATGTGATATCCGTAGTGTCCAAACTGCTTTGAATTGCAAAGGATATTCATAAATACTTTGACAGGGAGGGTATGAGACTGAATGATGCATACCATACCAAGCATGTAAACATGTTAGAGACGTTATGAATTTGCAAAGGATATTCATAATCCATCAAATGGAAAATTGTTGTAAGAAAGACATCTTCATTAATTTTGATGTACTAATATTGCAAAAATTCTAGAACATTTAGATGCTACTCTCATGATGTTCTTCAAAAGAATGTATTCCTCACTACCTCTTGCGCGGTCCTATCCTCTCTCATTCCTCACATTCCAACCAAGTATTCAGGCTTGTTTGGATTTTGTGGGACAAGAGTAATCATTCTTGAATTCATTGGCCCGCGATAGCTCCAATTCTTCCACCACTTAGATGCGAGATACTTGATGCCACAACTCTAAATCATTGAAAGGCCATGAATTAGCTTCATTATTGTACTGTTGGAGTCTTGTGAGATTATGGGACTTCTTGGTAAGTTTATTCAAGGATTCCAACTCCTCATTTGTCAAAGTATGGAGAGAACGTTCAAAGAGTGCGGCATTGCCGAGTTTGCAGTTGCGGATCCACTAACTACGGCTAAGTCAATGCCGGATTTGGAAAAAATGCATGTGCAAGTGGTTGTACCTTAGCCAACTTTGTTCATCATAGGGTCTTGCAATATTCTCATCTTAAAATCATGTTTCAACCTTCTATAAAGTCAATCGCAAAGAGGCTCCAATTGCAGGGCTATTGACAAGTCCTTGGATCTCCTTGGATGTGACCTAAATTTGCATAGTTTGGAAAATGTATGATATCAAATCAAAGTGGATTGACGCGGGTCTCATCCAGTGACAAAAAATACATTTTCTAGATCGCAACAAGGAGAGTGTATTTCTCCAAATACTTGTCAAAGTCTTTAAGAAACATAAGTGGTAGTATCGTGGTTTACATAGAGGCAGCCATTTCAAACCTAGCATTGCCAACAAATTCAAAGTATAAGATAGACATCAAACAAAAATTCATGTAAAATACTTAATTTGGAAAAAGCTCAAGATACAACTAAACATATCTACTGAGCAACACTTCTTCAACCACCCTTGCAGGCTGCCTACACAACCTCTACAACGGCTACGACTACAACCTACAACTCCACTTGCAACTCTACCAAAATGTGTCCCATGAATGAATCCGACTGTGTATCCTCCATCAATGACCCAACTTATAAATTTTTAGCGATAAATATCCATTCCTAATAATATTGGGAAAATCCAAAATGTTACAGCTCAAAGACGTTGCACACTTCAACTTGTAAAGTTGAAATCTAATTGGAAAATTATAGCATTTTGTGCATGCAAAGGTTGTATGGCCATTTAAGAGAATGTAGTTCTAACTAAAGAACTTACCATTTAGTTGACTGATAATTCATGCACGTAGGTATATCTTGCGGTACAGATGAGCTGCAGTTTCTCTAGAGTCGTCTCCAGACAAAACTGATAAACATCTAAATGACAATTTACCTAAGCAAGACACATACATAGTAAGCATCCAAATCATAAACATGCAATCTAAATTGCAGCTATACAAGACATGAAACAAATATAAGTACAAAATAAGTTATGGGTTAGTCATACCTCCTTGAAGAAGTTTTTGCCATTTGCAGGATTTGCAATTGCCAAGAGGCAGCCGCAACTCATTTAACATGCAGTCTTTTTCTAAAGCACCATTTTGGTGCAGGGTCTCACCAACTTTGCTGAATTTCTCGCACAATCCTCTTTGGGTTGGTGATGAGGTGGTCGTTGTACTGCCAAATCTGCTCTTCTTAGACGACAATGAACTCATGCTAAAATTACAAGCACAGAAAAAATCAGTTACACTGCATAGGATAATTTAGAATTATGTAAAACAAAAGAAATTGAATAGCATTTAGTGCTAGTAATCATGCACCAAACATGAGCTGCAAGTTTGCAACCCACACGTCATGCGTAAAGTGGTACGACTTCTTCTTTGTAGCCTTCCCCTACTCGGCCACACTAGCCTCGTAATTGGATTCACTGATCCATTATTTGAGCTCCTAACAGTCTAGCAACCCGGTCCCTCTTGTAATCGGACTTACTGAATCTTCTTTAATTTGTGTGTCAGCTGCTGACAGATATGATCCATCTTCTTTTGCTAGTAAAACACAAAATGGCAATTAGATTACTCTATAACAACAATGAAAATAACGGATCAATGAATTGAAATTAAAATTTTGCTTCAATTGATTGAGATGAATATGTCTGTTCTTCAACGTAGGCTCAATGATGACAGCCCTCACCGGCAAATAGAATTTGGCATGAGTGAGATGTATATGAGAGATGACCTCTATCTACACAATGTGGTAGTGGTTTCCATCTCAAACAAAAAAATACGTGTTGCGAAACGCTGCATACTCCGAGTGGCACACCAAGAGGGCTTCAACTTTTGGTCCTCTTCTAGCCATAGATGTGACCACAAAGCATGCTCTGACGGTAGAATCTCCGTCTCAAACAACAATGAATTTTTCACGGCTACGTAGGTGCAAGCGGAGCCGGGTCAATGCCCCGTAACAAACTCCCCCTTGAGCTTCTCCACATCACTCCCCAAATGAATTCTTACCTTTGTCATGGGAAGCATGCGGTAGAGTGGAGTATGGAGGTTTAAGGCGGAAGGTAAAGTCGGCCGTTTTAGAATGTTGGATTAAGTGCCCTGGATGGACTTGTGCAAAGCCATCTCGGTTGACCTCAATCCACGATCATCCTTCAACTCCAGTGCAGCCTCTTCCATAACCCAAAGCGCCATGTCCGTTCCCTTACCTATGGAGAGAGAGACTTGTTGATCGTTCGCCATTTGCATGACAATGGAAACGATTAGAAATCACATATTTCCATGCTAACGCCCATTACACCAATCCCTATATCCAATACATCCCCTCACCATGATCCAACCCTTCCCTACGTCACATGCTCAAGGCCGCTAACTCTCTAGCCCAATCGCTCTATATTTCTCAGTCCATCTCCAAACCAAGACACCACCCTACCATTGAGCCTCCAAGCTCCAGCCCGCTAGTACCCATCACTAGACCCCAATCTACTTACATTGTACTCTACTGCCCATCTGTCCTCAAACTTAGCCCTTCCTATATCATTTCCACACCCAACAATAGCAAGTAATGTTAAACAGTGGAAGTTGTTTTTATTTTTTGAAAAAATCAATGACCCTCCTGGACACCTTAGGATCTAAAGGTGGTCCAAAGGAGTCACTAATTTTTTCAAAAAAATAGAAAACCAACCACAATACCCGATTGAATAGCAAAAGATTGGTCCCCACCCCCAACCCATGACATGAACATAGTAGGCTCTCCCTCACCACAATCTACTATACAAGCCCGCAACTCAACCTTTCTGAAGCACCAGAGGATGCAAGTCCACTAAGTGGTATATTTATAGTGTCACATATAGTTTTGGAAAGAGTCACGAACCTTCTATTGTTGCATAGTGCAAATGTAGGACCGATCTTAGAATTCTATTCATAGAATGTGACAGTTGCCTTGATTTAAAGTACAAGAACCTCAAAAATGTTGACTTCCGACTTACGATTTGGCCAATATAGGTATATCTTTCATCATTGTATACATGTCACAAGTATATGACATTTAAAAAATATACTTATTTTGAGAGTTCTAGGAAGCTATATACTTCAAAAAAATTGGATCACATTTATGCCACAATGTGTTCATATATTATAATTGAAAATTGTAGATCGGAAACTTATTTTCGCTTTTATTGCTAAAAAACAAAATATTTTTTCAGGGCTTCTAAAATAGGGACCAGTGTTGATTCCTGCTTTGATTTCTTATCCAATTAGATACATCATGCTTGGAACCATCTTAAAACATACTTTTTTCTTAGAAAAGGCATTTTTTCCATTAATTTGGGCAAAATCCAGTTTTTTTTGCCCAAAAAAATATACTTTCAGGTATTTTTTTTGCCCAAAAGTGAGTAACCCTAGCTGACTTCTTCCCTAGAACCAATCATTGTCCTTGTCCCAGCCTAATCCGCATTTTAGCCTACGATTCTACAAAAAGCAATCCCATTCCCCCACCGAGATGTTGTTTTCAACTACTCAGTGCATCCAGACCATTCACATTGTCCCCCACTTAATAAACATGACATCCCATGCACACCACAAGAAACAACAATTACAACTTTGTATATACACTTAGGCTGGAGCCTGAATGAAAATTCAAAAATTGTAGAGATGGATTTCCGGATTTTGAAAAATATCAGTGACTCCATTGGACCACTTTTGGATCTTTAGGTGGTCCAGACTATTCATTGATTTTTTCAAAAACTAGAATACCATCTCCAATATCCAATGGATTAAAAAAAGTTTGGTACCATATCCACTCCATGACATGAGCATAGCAGCCCCCCCTGGTAGTCTACAACACATGGCCCTCAACTCTATCCATACTAAGCCTCAAACCAGAAAGAAGCAATACACGGCATAAGCTAGACACAACTGTCAACCCCCCTCCGGCACATGCAGCGACCCAGATCATACACATTGCTCACACTCAACAAACATGACACCCCATGCATACAACAATAGACAATAAAACAACTTTGTATATGCATTCAGTCTAGACCTTCATTGAATATATGAGAATTGCAAAGATGGATTTTTAATTTTTTGAAAAAATTAGTGACCCATCTGAACCACCTTTAGATCCGAAGGTGGTCCAGAGGTGTCCCTGATTTTTCCAAAAAATTGGAAATCCATCCTCCATATGAGATCAATCAACAGAGGATTGTTCCCATCTCTATTCCATGGCATGCACTGTACATAGGAGGTCCGTCATTGAGTATATGAAAATTGCAGAGATGGATTTTTAATTTTTTGAAAAAATCAATGACCACTCTAGACCACCTTTTTGAATATCAAGAAACAAGAATATCAAGTCCAATTTTTTTTTAAAGAAATCCACTCAGATTATATGAACAGAAACAACAACATGACAAAATAAATTTCATGCTTTCTATTTTTTTTAATAACTTTGGATTTTTTTTGGAAAGCAAAGCATGGTATTTCAACCTTTTGGAAATTTTGGAGTGCCCTGAAAAGAGCATTTGGATCCAAAGGCCTTTTTGGAGGCACTCAAAAATTTCCAAAAAGTTGAAAAACCAAATCCAACAACTATGGAAAAGCCCTTAAAAAATTCAAAACCTTAAAAAGAAAAATTACTTGAAGGTTAAAGTTAAGAAAAGGAAGATGATTAATTTTTTTGTAGAATTTTTTGGATTTATTTTCATATGCATTTTTGGTTACCAGACATTGTTTCCAATTTTTCCAATTTTTTGAGTGGCTCAAAGGGGCAATTTGGATCCGAAAGCTCTATTTGGGCCACTAAAAAAGTTGGAAAATTTTGAAAAACCATGTATACATATATGAAGAAGATACTTATCTAAAAAATAAATTAAGAAATTGACTCAAGTTATTTGAACCAAAACAACAATTGATTCTTGAAGCAAAACAAATTCTATGCTTTCTAAGATAATGAAGATAATTAATATTTTTAAGTAATTTTTTGGGTTTATTTTCATATTTGAGGCTTCATGGCAATGATGGTGCTAATTGGCATGCCGTTTGGCAAATTTATGGTTGTGGCAATAAGGACGTGCCTTTGAAAAATTGCAAACAAACATGTTTAATATTCCATTGGAATAAATACCTTCAACAAGCCACCAATAATAGCATTTCTCTCAAGTTTCCAAGATCAATACATTGCCATGTGCATGGTATGGAAAGACTTCAAGACACAATAGGAGGATGAAGCACAATTCAACGTTATTTGAGGATAGTGGATATCTTTGGGTGTCTACTACCAAAAATAGGTGCCTCGCTCTTATGGATTGGATGGCGTTTAGGCACTTCCAATGTAGATAATGGAGCGGCGCAATGCAACTTATAAATACTCTTGATGTCTTGTACATTTTGAAATAAAAAATTCTCCACAAACATGACAATTGTTGTGTCTTTGCAAGATTTCACGCTTGACAAGAGAGAAAACATGCTATCTTGCAGCCTTTTGGATACATTCTAAAATCAGTGGCTCCAAAGATCCAAAAATACATTGAGGTGTTTGTACACTGCAATCATGGACAACCTTGCCCAAGTTTTCTTGTAGATCACTTTGTATGGGGCATGGTTGAAAGACGGTCCGTTTGGTAAAGGTCAAGACAAAGGCACGCTTTGGTCGTGATCCATACAATATTCAAGGGGCCTCAAACTTATTGCTAAAGTTGTTTGACACTTTTATGGAGCTAACCAAGACATACAGACTAGAAGGTGCGGAGATCTTTGAGTCTACCAAGCGCAAGTTTGACATGCCACCCGCTCAAGCCACAATTTTTATTAATTCAATCCAATGAATTTCTCTACTCAAAATACATTGATGGTATTGGAATTGGACTATGATCCATCAAAGTGGCTTATTCCCCGCATGCCAAAGAATTGGCACAAAAATGCTAAATATTGAAAGCTCACATTGGTGAGAAATGTGATGCTAGAGTCAGGTGTGGAAATCATGGAACACAAGCCCCACATATATTGGTAAGAAGAAAGATTTTGTATCAAAAGAAAGATTTTGTATCAAAAGAAAATATTTTTGTTGAATTCTAGTTTTGTGCAAATGATATTAGCCAATATGTAAAGAGGTCGAAGAAGCCATTTAGGTGGATTAGCTATTCATTCCAATGACGTGGCCAATGAAGCTCGGCACTAATTGTTCAGCCCAGGAGGTATTGGCGTTAAAGGAAGTAGGTTTTTAGATGCAACAACGTGGAGCACTTTCACCAGGAAGACAATTTTAAGTGTCTTTGAACATGTCTCTCCCATGGTTGCACTTCTCCATTTCAGCAAATCCAAACTCACACCATATTTTACAAAATGGCTACCTTTTTTTGCAGAACCTCGGATGCACCTTCAATAGAGCACTAGAAAGAGTGGTCAAGCGCTCCTCTTCTGAAAGATTGTTGGGTATTGAACGTAACTGCCATACTATACCCAGAATTTTGATGCGTTATTACTCTCAACACGGGAAATGACAAGTCATATTGCATCACCTTCACATACTATCAAGCGTGTACGTGCTCTCATTTCATGAAGATGACATCACAGGGGTAATGAAAGTATTGCAAGCATGTGTGTTACATCTTACGTTACCTATGTTATATGGACTACAAGAAAGACTTGTTTATACATGTTCCAAGCTAGAATTTTAACAAAGTGATGCGCATTCTAGAGCTTGTCAACATCGCCGAACAAGCGTGAGATAGGCGATGAAGTCGTAGTTCACAAAAATATATTTGTTTCTAGATTGTTCATATGTAGTAATATGAGTACATGTTGAATCAATTTGGATATCATGAGTATGGGTAATACTCATCAATTCACTTGATATGTCTATTGATATTGTTCTGAATAGTAAATTGCCATAATCCGCATGCACTACCCTTCGCAATTGCCTGTTTTGTATATAAGTATTTCACAAAGGCGATTTTCAATTTTTTGGGGAAATTTTGAGAGATTAGTCTAGGTGATACCCATGTAATGCCAAGGTGATATTTGTTTAATACCTAGGCAACATCCATGTAATGCCCATGTAATATCCATTGATTATCATTGTGTCCAAATCACCAGGATATATCAAAAATTAATTCAGCAGGTAGTGTCCAAAAGTGACCATTTAGTGCTGTATTTTTAGCACGACGTGGTCATTTGCAGATCAAAAAATCTCCTTTGAGTCTAGATATGGCCCCTACAAATGTAGACATTTTGTAAAAAATTAAATAAGATGTAGATTATAATTTAAGCACATGAAGAGAAGAAGGCCCTAAAAAACCCTATAGCACAAGTGACCACTACAACAAGGTACTTTCTAAGTTAAGCAATATTTCCAAAAATTGTCTCCAAAATTTTGAGTTCTACCAAAATTTTCCACAATTTCACATTAAATTTTTATTTTTTTTAAAATTCCTTTTTTCAAAGATTTTTAGGCAAATTAGGCAATTAGTGTAGTGACAGAGTAGTACACTAAATGTCAAGTACTACACTATTTGTGAATTCTAGTAAAGATTGCAAAACACATCTTTTCACTTGTGCACGTTTTGTGTATGAATAGAAGAAAAACTTAAAAAAAGGTCTAGAGGTTGAGAGCTATCATAGCATCTTATCAACAATCTTTTGAAGACCATAACTCACTCATATACTATCCAAATTGGGCATATGAGGTGGTTTTTGAAATCTACATAATATTTAGGTGAAAGGAAAACCTTGTTTGTTTGATTTGGACAAAATTTAGATGAGTTATGGCTATATGGAAGTTGAGAATGAAGAGAAGCATCGGCTGGCCGATAAGAAATCAGAGTTAGGTGGTTGATTGAGGGTATCATTAACCCCTAAAGGACCGTGATAATTTCACACCAAAAACACGTCAAAATTGTTGATTCTAGTGCAGTGAGTAAGAAAGGAAACAAAAACCTTATATTTATAGTTTGGATTGTAGGATCTCAATTAAGACTTACTAAATTCCATACACTTTGATTGCACTGATTGAAAGATTATAGTGTTTGAAGTCAAATAAATGGTTCATTTTCTTTCATGCGTTGAGTGGATCAATAGACTTTGACTTCACTTGGTATCAAGTTTTTGCATTACACAAGGTCTAAATCTTTTACCATTGTATTAAGCATGATGTTAGTTCCCTATACACCAATTTTTAGAGGTAAAGAAAGGGTGTAGCATATTCAAAACAAGTATGCAAGGAGTGGAGGTTAAAAAATTGTCAGTTCACTATTTTTTTTTTTTGAGAGTTTAATATGTATTAGAATGATAATCCAAATCGGTCAATAAGAAGGATCCACCACGTATTGTTGTTGAAAACATAAAAAGTGAAAAATATAAGGATCTCTAGGTTTTATGTAGAAAAGATGAAATTTTTTCCTCGCTTGCCCGAAATGTGTAAAAATGTTTGACTTGAGTTAAAATGGTTTCTTACACCAAGACAATTTTTTTTATTAGATCTTCAAATAAGGTAATATTCTCCATATGTACGAAAATCTCAATGTCAATAGAAACTTCTAGCAAAATTTTGGAGCTGCCCAGAGTCCCCATGTCTAACTTTGAGTGGCACTAACTTTCAAACCATGAATCCAAATTTTATTTTTTTAAATGATGCCTCCTCGAAGCTCTTATCAAGCACAATCTAGAATTAAAATTTCAATTTTTTTATTTTTTTGGAATTTTAGAAATCTGCCCAAAATCAAAATCGTCCCTCCAAGGGACACTTGGTCCCTTAGGGGTTAATCCCTAAATGCAAAAAGTTCCGAGGTGGGCTTCTTGTGATTTCGGGTAGCTTACACCATTGTCAACTTAGATCATGAATTTTTGAAATTTTTATCAAGTTTGTGTATAAATAATAGCTTCGTGGGAATTTATTTTTTTGAAAGAAATTCACAAAATTAAAGTTATTAAAGTTTTCCTGAAAGTCTGAGTTTTAAAGGGTGGCTACTTTGTGTCAGTCAAAAAGACCCGGTGCAACATCTTTTGAGGACCTTGTGTCTTTCTCTATTCACCAAAGCAGGGTGAGATTTAAAATACAACAATATTTGCAGGGTGAAAGTTCTCACCCTCCATATTTTATGGGCCTGCGCATGGTGCAAGCTAATGTAACCAAATTAATGATTTGGAGTCACCAATGCCACCTTGCATCTATGTTTGGACGGTGAGTGTGCCTAGATGATTAACTGTGTAGCATGTTGGTTGGCTGACAAAGGACCATAATTTATGGAATAAACCCCAAAGTTAGCCAAACCACCATGTTTCTAAAAAACAAGTGGACTTTCAGGTGTACAACCCAATTCAACGTTTTGGGGTGACAGTCAGGGTTCAAACCCTGAGTACTTTCAGGAAAACTCTATTGAGGTTCAAAGTTCAAAATGGGGAGTACAAGCAAGGCAGGCAAGGTACTATAGAGCTGAATAGTACTACTATAAAGCTTGAATAGTACCACTATAGAGCTGAATAGTGCACTTTTTTGTGGTGGGTAGCAATGAAGGGAAGTTCTTGGCAACCTTCATTGTTTTTACTTAAACGCATAGAAATGAAGGATTACACTTTCTTTGAAAAAAATTCTATTAATAGAAGAAGGCATGATAGTTCTATCTACTATTCAAATTTTAGATCCATAAAATATTTTTTTATTTAAAGAATAAAATTGCTTTCCTAAGTGAATGGCTACTTTTTGTATCCCTTGTCATTGCAAGTTTTTTTTTTTTATCCTCAGCACCTCCATAACTTGTGAAATTTTGTGTGCAATGACCTATCACGAGGTCAAACATAGATTCATAAAATTTATGCAATTTGTAGTGGAAAAGTATGCCAATATTTCACTAATTTGTAGTGGAAAAATATGCCAATATTTATGCAATTTGTAGTGGAAAAGTATGCCGTTATTAGTGCTTGCGACCTACCTCTTGGTGTGAAGGGGCATAAGAAATCAATATAGGTGTGTATCAAACTTTGTTTTTCCTATCTTGAATTTGGATGAAACAGCAAGAAAAATTCAAAGGAACTCATGGATTTTTCTTGTGACACTCAAGATCTCCTTGCATCAAAGTTTGTGCAGTGAAGTAATTATTTATATCTTTATGTGAACCTTGTCACCTCACTCGACGCAAACTTTTCGTTGAACATACGTTCTCTATTGATGCAATTGCCCTGGAGATCTCAAGTGGATGAATTAATAGTTTTATAAATGGGTGTAGGTTAGGGAGTTTCACAAGGCTTCTGCCTCTTTCACTGCCGCCTCTGGCACGTTATTATTATTTTTTTATTTTTTTGACACAAGTAAAGATTCCTTTACTGCAAAGGGAAGAGGGAGAACACACAGGGAGCCCGGGCAGACCCCGCCAGGTTATTCTTTGTTCTTGGTTCCTTTTGCAATCAAAATTTGTTTGTTTTGTTGCCAAAAACATTCAAAGATAAAAATAAAAATAAAAATAAAAATATAGTCTGATAAATGGAATCTGTCTCAACTGCTACTTCAATTATTTAACGTACGCACTGTTGCACTTCTTTCAGACACACACACAAATCAATAAAATAAAATAAAACTGTGCAAGTTGCAGGCGAAACGTAGCAACGAAAGTACAAAGATCCTTCTCCCGAAGATGCCACGCCGAGGTCAACAACTCACCGAATCTTAAAACACCCTCACAAAAAGACATCTAAAAATGTATTAAAAAAAGGATAAAGCGGGAGTGAACACGTGAATAGTGCATGCAACAAATATGCTTCGACGTGGTAACGAATTTGTTCGCCGAAGCGCAGTTTGAGATTCCGTGAGAGGCGCGAAGGGGAGTGCTAGTAATGCCAGACAGTAACAAAAATGGTGTAGATTGAGGAGAAAACATACAAGAGTTTAGAGACGATCTTCAAGTTTGAAGCTCTCAAAGCATTGCGACTCACATGATAGATCTGTCTTCTTCTCCCTGTTATCCTGAATAAAAAAAATAAAGCCACAAACAAGTTGACGTTCCGAATGATTAGAGTGAAGACCGATACTAGCGATGAGCTTGAGGTGTTTGATGACCTACTAACTTAGGGCCGCTTCACACCAAATCCAAGGTCGAGAGTCCGTTGGTTTCCACCAATGATATTGCTTGAATGGCTAAAGTCCGGCCCCTCGGCCTTCGCACCAAAGGCCAAAGTCCAAAGGCCGTCGTCTTCCAATGTGCCTACATGGGAGTACTTTTAGAGAGTTTTGGAGCCAAGGCGTTGGACTCTCTAGCAAAACTTGGGTCCCTGCTTTTAGTCGACCCAAACTTCCTTCGAGAGTCCATTGATTTTTTCAATAAAATAATCCAAATCTGACAAGATTTGGACCGCAAGATGAAAGAGGCCAAATTTTTTGGGTGATTTTTCATGGCTAAATTTTTTTGGCGTAATGATATGGGGCTTGGACTTTGGACTTGGGCTTTGGGGCTTCACACCAAAGCCGCCCAAATGCTTTTTTATATATTTTCTAATGTTTTTTTTAATCCAAAGGTTTGGACTCTCGCCATAGTTTGGGTAGAAATTTTGACGAACGGACTCTTGACTCAGCCCGGGCGCAGTATGATGCGGCCCTTAGGGGCGGTTTACACTATGGACCAAGAACTCGTCCCATGACCCTCTTAAATCTATGATTGGCTCCATCAACTCGTCCCGGGATGACTTGGGTTTACACTAGGAGGAAAAAAGAAAAGTGACCAAAGGAGTTGAGGTCCTCAAAAGGCCTAGAAATAGGCCTAATGAATAATGTTGGAGGGTCCCCCGGATTTTGCAGTGAGAGAGGCTAAATGGGTTCTCTCGTTGTTGAAACGAGGGGACGATGGGCCTGAAATGCAGTTTTAATATTTTTTAAGTTTTTTTTTTTTTTTTTTGGTTTTTTGGGAAGGGGGCCCAACGTTACTGTAGATACAATGGCGGCCACCCTTTTTGTCTTTTTGGCTTGTTTTATTTTCTTTGTTATTATAGGAAATACTGCCTTTTTTAGGCATTCGTTAAAAAAATCAGCACGCCCACTTTTTAGTACATGGTCATTCCTCCCGGTCCAAGTTCGTTTTACACTTAGTGAGAGGCCCAAGGGCTTTAAAAATGACATTTTTATGAAGTGTGACCATGGAAGTGTGACCATGAAGTGTGACCATGGAATTAATCCATTTTCCTTGGTCACGGCTCTTGGTCTATAAGGTTGGATGACCTATAACCACCACGAACCCCAGAACGGACAAGCTAAAGTGGACTAAAACCACCACAGACCCACCCCATTTCCGAAATTTTAGGAAGTCAGATATGATTGGGTGTCAGTTCATGATTGGTTCAAAGCTGCCGGTTTTTAGTCAATGCAAAAGTGGTTATTAGTACAACTTAGTGTGGAAATAGAGAGTTTTGTATGTCGAGGAATGGGTCACGGCAGGGCTTTTTTTTGGACCCGTGTCCCTCCTGCTGGCTGCTTGCAGGCCAGTTTTTGGAGGGACGAAGCCAGAGAGGTCAGATTTCTGACAATCAGGCGACATTTCGCCAAAAAAAAAAGCCCTGGGTCATGGCTTACTATCCACTTTGAAAATTTGTAGCAATTTCAATATGAAGAAATAAATGGTCACGACAATTGCAATATTCATGAAATCCTATTTTGAATTCCCAAAAAATGTCTTACCACATATACAAACGCTATAAATAGGTCAGCAAGCTTAAGTTGGTGGTTACAGGTCATCCAACCTTAGTGTAAACCGCCCCTTAGTATCCGTTGCGTTGACAACTTATGTGATCCGGGATTCGGGAACTGTCAGAGGTGGTGGCAACAGTTTTTTTTCCCCTTCATTCTTGGAACAAATTAAACCGAGATTTAATTGCAAGAAACAGTAACCAGTGGCAACAGTTTCCGGAGCTTTAACTTACTTTAACTAACTTACAGCAAAATGCCAAACCCATGCATTCAGCAGGTGGCCTGATTTGATTCCTCCCACAACTTGGCCCACCTTCACGCCCGGAAAATCTCTCTTCAATTTTTTTATTTTATTTTTTGGTTTTGTTTTGTTTTGTTTTGTTTTTTTTTTTGGCACAAATAACTCTTTTCAATTTTTTGGAGTTTCTCTGAACTTCGTCTCCAAAACAAGGCTAGTCACCCTGACAGTGGAAGAATCTTTGCTAAATTCAGCCCAAGAAAGCTCGCTTGCCTTTTTTAAAGTCTAGAAAACCCTATTGAGGTCTGCCATGTGAGGCAAAGACACCATGAATTTTGACCTCTTTTCTCCTTTTCCATTATTAAACCAGGCTGCCCTTATTGGTTCTAACTTTTTATAATTAGCTCAAAGAGGAAAAAGATGGCTTTGATTTTTTATACAACCTTACCTCTTCTTCTTCATTCTTGTTAGAACTTGAGTTTAGAAATCATTAAGCTCTTTCATGCTTAGATCGAGCACTGAAGATGCATTGCCACGTGGCAAAGTTTTATTTGTTGTGCCGCCCTGTGGTAAACTAAGCATGGCCCTGTTGAAGACAGGGTGATGCGGATCTCCTTATTGACCCTGGTCGAGCGTTGCACCAAACCTCAACCTAGGGTGGGTCCATTTTTCTCGCCGTGTTCATTTTAGGATCTCAGAGGTTTAATTTGGAATTTTTTTGCCGAAATTAGGGTCTCTAGCCCCATATTACCCTGCTAGGACCTCTTAAGGAACAAATAGGCCCCCACTCCAGTACAAAAATAGGGGCAAGTTTTGTCCTATCCCTCCCAAGCCCTACCAAGCCTGTGGCTCGGCTCAACACTTGACCTGGGTCAATAGGCAAATCCGGGTGATGCCATTGCAGGCCCTTGTCCACATCCCTGTCCAACTGGGGCACCAAGCTCAGCCAACGGGTAGGCTACCCACCCCCTACGCCAAATTGGGGGTTTATCCAGCTCTGTGGTGTCATTGAACGAATGTTTTTTTTTTTTTTTGACACAAGCAAAGGACTTGTACGAATGCTTTTAACAAGTATTCTAGTTGAGAGACCACCAAGCTCATCCATTGATTTTATAAGCATTAAGAGTGAGGAAAGAAGAGATACTCCGTTGAAACTTAGGGTGACTTTGTACATACAATTCTACTAATAGGATCCCAAAACTAGAATAACTTGTGGTTCGATATGTTGCATAGGAATCTTGAAGTCAAATGTCAAAATAAACAGTAAATGGATTGGAGTAGCATTGAACTAATGCCCATGAATTGCTGAATGGCATTTACCTGGAGTTTTTGAAATCAAGGTTGGGAATTAAGGCTCATACTCAATGAGGCATAGGAGGCCTCCATATAACGACACATATCTTGTGTTCAGTGATGTCACAAAAAGAGGCTTTTCCCATGTTTGCATTGATTCAAAAGAGAGGATTTCCCAGTACAAAGCATGTGAACGACACAGAAAGTAGCATGAAATCATACAACAGAGAATCAAAAGATTGCAGGACCTAGTAAATTGTATGATACAGGAAACAATCAGGTCGTTAGGTTACAATGGGATAATCGGTCATTGAATCAATGGAAATGATGCTAGTCCTTGGTCTGCCGCAGTCGATTTGACCACGTAGTCTAAGGACTGTAATATCCGAAGAGGGAGAATGTTGCTCTGCGAAAAAGGATGATAACCACGAAAGATGAATGAAGCAGAGAGGTCATACGAATTGTAGAGATGCAAACCTAGTCGTGCATGATGTTGCACTTGAGAGGGCTGGTTTCTTCCACGACAGGTTGGTGTTGTGAGTGTACGAGACGCGACAGTGCTCGAACTCGACTCCGTGTTCTGCAACGACGGGGACACTGTCTTCTTCGTATCTTCACATGATGCACATGGAGAGGACAACTCCAACGCATGATGCAGAGGGAAGGCAATTGTCCAATTTTGTAGAGGTCAATGGAGCATGATGAGATGCGAACCTGGTTAGTCATGTAGCATGTTGCACTTGCATAATTTTCTGGAGCAGCTGGGCGCGCGCCAGAGAGAGGTGAAGTTGACAGGCTGGTTCTTCCACGACATGTTAACGCAGTTGGTGGCATGAGTGTATGAGATGCCCCAGTGCTCGGACTCGGTGTTCTGCAGCAGCACAGACGCCGACTTCTTGGTGTCCTCGCTGACGCACATGGGCTGGAAGCCCACGCGGCGGATGCGGCTCATCCAATTCTCGTGGCGGTCGTTGCGCTCGATCCGCTCCGCACCCTCGCACGCGATCCCATTGAGCATGATCATGGAGGCCTCGTACTCCACGATCTGCTGCGCCTCCGGCTCGCGCCCCCGGAACGCCTTGTCAGTGGACTCGAAGAACACCCACCAGAAGCTCACCACCTCCTTGAACCGCGTCAGGAAATCATTCGACAGCATGTCCGTGTCGTTCTCGCTGATCACGAGGACGTTGGGTTTCAGTGTCGCCATAAACTCCAGGAACGCGTCTCGAGGGCAGAGCAGGCTCGGGTTCGGGTTCAGCCGCGACTTCGGTGACACCAGATTCGATAGCCGGTGCAATCGAAACTGACAACACACTGCCAACACCTGCAAAGACCGGAACATCATCGATCTAGAAGAAGAAAAACTCTAGCCCCATATAAGACCAGCGTTGGAGATCGAATGAAGTCTCAGAAAATATGATCACAAGAGTTACTAGGCTTTCGAGTTGCGGGATCCATACCTCGCCGTCTTGCAGCTTGAGATCTTCCTTGGTGATGGACTCGAGAGGGCCGACATACATGTCGAGCTCGCATTTGAGGCCGAGGACCTCGGCAAAGGTGACGAGGCGGCTCATGAAGTCGGCGGAGTCTTTGTCGACCTGGTTGCTGGACATCTTGGTGTCGGCGTTCTGGTGGCGGATGGTGGTGATGCGGAGCTTGGACGGGGGTCCGCCCTGGCGGTTGGAGAGCGCGTCGATGAGGATGGGCCACTGCAAGCCTTTGATGACGCCGACGTCGATGATGTGTAGGTGGCTCTTCCCTGCGAAAACCTCGAGCAGCGTCTCGTTGGTGACGGCGTAGGCGACCTGGTGGAAGAGATTGAACTCATGGAACGTGACGAGCGCGCGGTGCACCGCCTTGGGCCCGAGCGACTTCTCCTGGTGGTGGAACGGACGCATCCACGTCGCAGCCGCCTCTTTCCCGCCCGTGATCTTGCAGAAGAGCGCCTTGAGGCCATACGCCGCCAGGCGCTGGTTTCCGTCCCCAGTGAACGACGCAAGCTCGTTCAACACCCACATGAGGTGCTGCGTGCGCCCTATGTTCCTGCTGGCGATGGCGCCCGCGCACAGATTCAGCAGCTGCTCCGCCCACCGCGAGTCCCCAGGCACCTGCCGCACCTCCATCGGCTGCAGCACGTCGATCGGCCCGGCCTGCTGCCCCCACGCCAGCCGCTCCGCCTCCTCGCGCCGCGCATCGTCCGAGATCACGATCGCGGACTCCGACTTGTGCAACCACTCGTACATCATCTTCTCGCGCGCCGCGTGCCCCGCTCCCAGCTCCGCCAACTCGTGCGCCATCTCGTACGAGCCACTGGAGCCGCTCGCCCTTCTCTTCTTGAACGGCACAATCTCCTGCACGGATTCGTCCTCGTTCGATTCCTCTCCTCCCAAGCTAATACTCGTCACGCCGTCGGACAGAAGCTCAATAGCGAGCTCGATGGAACCGCAACCTGCCTCGCTGCTCACAAGCTCTCGCTCTTCATCCGCCGTAAACTCGGTCTCTCCTTCGGCAGCGCCATTGGAAGTAGGGATCGGCTGTCGCGGCGGATGAGCTCTCATGAGCGGGAGCTGCAGCATGTCAGCCTTACTGATGCTCACCTCGCTAGGAGGCGGTTTCTCCACCTCGCGCATGTAGCGTGCGAGGTCGTGGTCCAATTGCGGCCGCCCCTGCCAGAGGACCGTCGGCGCCTCGATCCCGGACCACAGGTTCACATCGTGGTAGCCCGCGCCGTCCTCGTCTTCTGCTACCTCAGACGCGTCTACGGCGCCGTCGAACCATTGCGTCAAACCCTGGCTCTCCCAGTCCACGAACGCGCCGTCGTCGACTGCCGGCGCTCCTCCGAACAGGTCGTCGTCCTCCAAAAATATGTTGACAGATTCTTCCTTGTACGTCGCCATCGCCCCCACAAACGCACCGCCAGCTCCCTCACCACCAAGTCCAACCTCTGCCATCCATCGTCCTCAATTCAGTGTCAAGATCAGGGCTCACTCTGAACCCCCGCAACGACATGAGCGCCTCAGGATTCAATTCTATCCACCGCTAGACCGCAACACTCATCATTTCTCACTGCCAAGCTCCAAACCCTAGAAAAAACAGAGTTTCACGCAACACGAGAAACCTCAACATGACCGATTAATTCCATTCTATCCCATCCAACGCAAGAGTAATACTCATCAATTCTACGTCAAGATCAGGAATCACTGCAGCACGAACCGTAGCAACAACGGAATCAGTCAAGGGCCTCACCAATCATGCCACATCAAGTGTTGGTTTCCTTGAATCCAATCCAGGTGATAAATCCACCGCGAGTCTCTACACCGTCGCCGCCGACAGTCGACTAGCTCCAGCAAGAAACCAGACTACTTCTTGCAGCAGCCGCGGCTTCTTCTTCATCTTCCACTCCATCGCCCTTCAAGAAGTTGCGCTTCGATCCTCTGAGCAATCTAGAACTCTAAATCTAGACAAACTTGAAAACATGGTCCAAAAAACTCGCATCAACAGTTCCAGGATATGTTGACTGACTGAATTCCTTGTGACGTCGTGCTGACGACTTTCGCTTTTTTACATCCAGATGACGACATCCTCCTTCCATTCATCCAGTGACAACATTCTTTTCTGTGGATGAATCCTGCTCGTTGACGTCGTGCTGACGACTTCTCCTTTTCATCCAAGTGATTACTTTCCCGTTCATCCCGTTACGGTTCGCTTTTGTGGATGAATCCTGCTGACGACTTTCTCTTTTCATTCAGTGACGGTCCGCTTTTCTGTGGATGAATCCTGCTCGTTGCTTTCGTAAGAGGCTATATCCGAAAGCCATGATCCAAGAGCTTCATATTTAAAAATTATAACAAATTTTGAAAAAGAATCAATCGATAAATAGGAGAAGTTGTGCAACCTTGAGAAAAAAAGTTTAGTGTTGAAGAAGAACTCCAATCTTTGAAGGAGACCGACGTGAATGTAGTGTTTGTTCTTTCTCTTCACTATGCATATGGCCACGGGATATAGGCTAGTGTGATAGAACTACTCCTCCCTCTCGAGGGTAAACACTTTTCTACACTAAGTGCTTCCCTACACTAATTGCCGGGGAGACAACCGACATGTCATCTCCCCCAAGGGCTTTGTGGGTCGCCATACAACGAGGCCTTTGGACCCCCCACAATCATTGGGTGAACTATGGTGGTAGGCACCACGCCGGCACTAGGACTTGAACTCACAACCACCTCACTGGTGTGCCATGACCCAAACCACTACACCAAGGCCGTGGTGCCTTGTTTAGTGTTGAAATATCAAGCCACCCTCCCATAGTCGGTCAAGCCTTGCCAAATGACACTGTGTATCTTAAATTCACTCCACCGTTGGCAGTTGAAGACCCAATCGTTCCTTGCAATCCAGACGGGCTACAACATGATGCCACATATCAGCAGTCAAAACCTTCTGATGCGCGTGAACTTCCTTAGCAACCTTGTCGCAAAGATAGCATGACAAAAGTTGGGCTTCTCCCAGGGCGTGCCCTTTGTGATGAGAATGCAAATAATGTAAGGTAGAGGCACCCAATTCCGATCACTTAAGCCAGTTTGGAACTCAAATGACATTGTATGACATAAATATTTGTGTAGAAAGATGCGGAATTAGGAATGAAACTCAACAAATATTTTTTCAAATTTAATCACAAAGATTTGGAGTTGATATAGAATTTAAAAATTCAAAAACCACCGGAGCCCATAGTCAAACTCTAGAGTAGGTGAGATTTCGTGCCCTCCTTTGCCCAATGCCAATAAGTGAGTGAGTAAAAGAGAGAAGACATGCCATGGATAACCAACTCATGGACGGTACCCAATGCCGATCCGCTTTGTTCGACTTTCGAGGCAAGGTTACCAATGAGAGCTCAATTAAGGTGGTGCAACCCAAAATTACACACTTCTTGACCCAAAACCGATTACTGAAAGTCTGAAAACACCAGTCATTATCGGCATTGGGTCATGATGTGTGCAAATTTGGGTTGCTCCACCTCAATTGAACTCTCATTGGTGGCATTGCCTCGAAAGTCGAACAAGGCCAATCGGCATTGGGTACCGTCCATGAGTTGGTTATCCATGGCATGTCTTCTCTCTTTTACTCACTCTCACTTATTGGCATTGGAAAAAGGAGGGCACTAAATCTCACCTACTCTAGAGTTTGACTATGGGCTCCGGTGGTTTTAGGGTTTTTTAATTCTATATCAACTCCAAATCTTTGTGATTAAATTTGAAAAAATATTTGTTGAGTTTCATTCCTGATTCCGCATCATTCTACATAAATGTTTTTGACATACAATGTCATTTGAGTTCCAAACTGGCTTAACCCCTAAAGTTCCTTGACAATTTCTCACAAAAACTAGTCCAAAACTACCATTGTCAAACATAGCTGCAATAATCACATTCTTTAGAAGAATTCTCAACTTTGAACCGTAAGATCTAAAACTAGACTCATGTATAATAATCTTGTAAAATTATAGTTGCAATCCACCGCACAGATGTGAAGATTATAGTGTTTGAAGTGCAAGAAGTAGTTTTTTTTCCCTCTTGCCCGGCAAAGTCAGCTCACTTTGACTAAGCATATCTTCTAGTTTTTACAGTATATTGTGTTGGAAACCATTACCAATGCAAAGAATATGATGTTAGCTAAGTGTGTGCAAAATTTGAGGTCATTTCGAGGGGTACATCATGCTCAAATAAATACTTTAGTGAAATGGGGTATAAAACAATGCAAATGACTACAAATGAAGTGAGAAATTATTTGCTAAATACGAATTTACAAATTTAGAAATCCGTATGGTTGAAATGTGGAATTTAATTTTTTACTTATTTGAGAGATTTTGTTTCTTCTAAAACGGGTAAAATCTCTAATTTTAATGAATTTATTGAATTATTCAAATATTATAGGTGAGGGCAGGGCTTCAAAATGGGGACCCTTCAAGAAATGAAGAGCCACATCATTCACCCACTCCCCTGTGTGGGACCCGCGCAGCTCCTCGGGGGTGGTCCGCCACTGCAGAGCGGCATTTTTTTTCTTTTTCTTTTTTCTTTTTTCTTTTTTCTTCATATGTGCCATCTCTTTCAGTACCCCAGCCCCGCCACAACCCCTGCCATGCGCCACTTTATGCTATTTAAAAAAAATCTATTTATCCCTATTCTTAGAATTTGTGGGGTCTTCCCTTCCACCATTCTTCCCCTTGATTTGGGTTGCCCCACCCTCCCTCCACCCTTTGTGCCCCTACTTACTGCCCCTCTTTCACACATGTGTTTCATTGGTTTCCAGGGGTGCCCAGGCTGTCCAGCGTCCCCATTTTTGAGAATAGGTGGTACTAACTTTCAAACCGTAAATCCAAAAAAAAACTAAAAATACCTCCACAAAGCTCTCATCAAGGGCGATCTAGAATAAAAATTTCAAAAAAAAGATTTTTTTTTCGAATTTTAGGAACGTGCCCAATATCCGAAATCCCCCCGAAGGTGACTCTGGTCCTTTAGGGGTTAAGTGATCGAAATTGGGTGCCTCTACCTTACTTTAATCCCAAGCAGCGCTAACCATTGGGCAGTCCCAAAAGCGGTGGCAGATGATTTCCACCTTGCCATGGCTATATAGTAGATGATTTCCACCTTGCCATGGCTATAAAGTCGACCCTCTTTAAATGTTAATGGTCGGGAGGGGCCAAAAACATAACACTTATCGAGATATAACACATATTGAGTTCTGACCTAATTTTTGAGCCATTTTTCATCAAATTTTCATCCACCAATATAGTTTACATTCAATTTTTTCATCCATCATGACATTTTCATCCTAAATAATCACCATAAACCCTAATTTGCATCGTACTTGGCCAATTTTACTACCTCGTATTACATTTTACTAGCCTTGCTTTTATTTACTACCCCATACTTTCTCCAATTTTACCAACTTTAACATTTATAAAGGTGAAATTAACAAAGGAGGGAGCGGAGAATGTGTTAACACTTAACACATAACACTTAGTAGTGTTAATTTTTTGGGAGCGAGATTTTTCATAACATCTATCGAGGAATAACACTTACAGAGGTATCATTTAAAGAGGGTCGATTGTATAGTTCACAACGATCATCCACCTCTGAGAAGGCAGGATGCTTCCATTGGTTCACCGTAACCACACAATGCCACAATTTCTAGATATAACCAGCCTCTTTAAGGTTGAATGACCTATAACCACCAACTTAAGCTTGATGACCTATTTATAGCATTTGTACACATGGTAAGACATTTTTGGGAATTCAAAATAGGATTTCATGAATATTGCAATTGTCGTGACCATTTATTTCTTCATATTGAAATTGCTACAAATTTTCAAAGTGGATAGTAAGCCGTGACCCATTCCTCGACATACAAAACTCTCTATTTCCACACTAAGTTGTACTAATAACCACTTCTGCATTGACTAAAAACCGGCAGCTTTGAACCAATCATGAATTGACACCCAATCATATCTGACTTCCTAAAATTTCGGAAATGGGGTGGGTCTGTGGTGGTTTTGGTCCACTTTAGCGTCTCCATTATGGGGTTCGTGGTGGTTATGGGTCATCCAACCTTACCTGCCTGTTCAGAGTCCGACGTATTGGCTTACTTGAACCAAAAGCGTGGAGGGAGCACATTGTGCCACTGTTTAACTGATATTCAACAGGCTTAGTAAAAGGGTACGATAAGACTTGTATAGCATGACTAACATTTACAGAACAAGACCTCTTTTTATTTAAAATAGAACTATTGATGGCCACTTGAGGAAGTCTTGGATTTCAATTCTGTTGGGTAGTCATGGGTTGGAAGGCCATTGTCGTAGGATTAAAGCTTCCAAAAATGATCTTTGGAGGACATGGCTTTCGATCATAGCCTCTAGTAAGAAGATCAAGAGGTTTTCTCAAACCATTCTCAAAATCCGCTTAGTGGATATCCATGATCTTTCAACCATGACACATAGTATGAAACAATCCTAAAAAGTGCTCCAAAGTTACATCTGTTCGCATCCATCCTTTTTGTAATTCTTGACTACATCGCGGTATAACTTCAAAATAAATTTGTGAATTTTCAAATAATATAACTTTGTTGTGCAATTTTAGGATAATGTCTTTGTCATCTGCCTGCCTGAATGACGTGCTCTTCAATATGATATAACTCACAAGTGACAAAACCTGTTGAAGCGTCCCTCCTTTTTTTAGTTTTATTACAAGAATCATATCACAACAGATTACATGATCTTTCTAAATGGGCAACAACATGTGAATGTGCTCATAGTTTCTATGAATGGCCCATGTGAAGTGAATCATCACAGATTCCTAGGCAAAGACCCATTGGTTCTAAAAGTGTTTCCTAAGTTTGACGTAGTACTAAGTAGAGTACCATTACCGGTACTTTGCTTGAGAACAAGTACATTATTCACTATGCCTGACACAGTGCTGTTCCTGCGAAAGAAAAAAATGCAACAGTGAAATTAAAGTGCTATAAATGGTAACAAATCCCAAGTATCTGGACAAATACAGTAGTGTAGTAAGTATCTTTGTTTTGTTTATAATCTCTCTGATAAAAATCCTACCTTGTCATGGATTCCATGCATGTCTCTCTCTCTGATTCGGAACATAAATACAGACAAGCCCAGCCTGTCATTGGCTCCATATACCAGATCTGCTCAACAAATCTCATTTTTTATTTATTTATTTTTTTGTTGACACAAGTAAAGAAGCCTTTACTGCAGGAAAAGAAAGGAAAACAAGGCGGGTCCCCGCTAGGGCCGGCGAGGCCGGGCCGAAGCCCGGGCGAGGTCAGTGGTCAGCAAGGGTCAGTGGCCTATCACTTATGCTACTGCTACAGTTAGTGAAATTACGGAGGGAAAGTCTCCAGTTAGGCCTCTTGTCAACCCAAAAGGCAAGAACCTCGTTGCAGCACCATTGGTTCTTGAATCGGTTAGTATAGAGCTCACTCTTCTCCGGGGCTTCCTTGCAGAGGTTGAGCGTTTTAGACCAAGCATTCTTGCCGTAGTCCACGAGCCCCAACCACACCTTGGACTGAATCTTCTGCTGTTGCCACCGGACGTTGTTGAAAACGACGTCATTTCTGTTCAACCAAAGATTCCAGATGATGAGACCTCTCAAAAACAACCAAATCTTACTAAGAGGCTTAAATCTCTTTTGAATTCTATGACCAAAAATACCGTGCTTCCATGTCAGGGGGGGGTAGCGCCTCTACATGGCTCGGCAGCATTGAGGTTAACGGAACCAGAGGTCGAAATCGGAGTTGGCCTCTCATTCAGCTGGAGTCTCGGGCTCTGAGGTCTCAGCGAGGACGTGAGAGTGCCCAGACGTAACTCTCTCTGAGGGAGCATGATGGCAATAATCGACGCGCCCCACTTCCAAGTCAACTTCGTAGACCTGCAGTCCCAAAACCTGTGAATGATGGACTCAGGAAGGCCGCAACTACAGATTGGACATTGCACATCCAACGTCTCTTGGCATCTACCTCTCCATACATTCACCGCCATCGCTTTGTGCCACACGGACCAAAGAAGGCCGACCTCTTTCTAAATCCGGTCAGGGTCCCAAACATTCAATCAACGTAGGTTATAAGTGTTAGGCATGACCCCTCTCCACTTATATTCCACCACCGAGGGCACCTGATGTCGACTGCAGAGCATAAGACGTTCGAGGGCAGTAGTAAACTTCATAATAGGGACACTTGTATTCCATTGAAAGCGTGCAGGGTCCTAGCTCAAGTGGTCGATCCTTCCATAGTAAACTGGAGGGACGTCTTCTTCGGACTCCGGAGGACCTCGACAACGTGCACTCTTCTAACGAACCCGGTGTGTCTCGTCGACAAGTCGTCACCGCTGGTATCCGAGATAGCGTTCCGTGCGCGTGATTCCCATGTAAAAAGCTGCAGACAGGAGGAGGCCTCAAGGACCGTAAACGCATCGGTACTAAGCGGGATCTCGATCTCCCTCCACCCGAGTTGTAGTCTACACCGCTCGCCAGCTTGAAGCACGAGATCGGATATTCCATCGTCAATTGTGTTAAACAAGGCAACCCACTCGCCACAGATCACATGAGTTGTGGCGCAATATAACAGACCTCTCCACGCAATCGTGAGTTCTCTGGTAAGACTTTCCCACGCGCCATGTTTGGCGTTTACCAGTGCGAAGAGTTGTTGCACAGTCACGAAGTCCAGAAACCCGCCATCTTGATTCCATACATCTGTGTAGCGACACACACCTTTTTGATAGAGCATGAGGGCGCGCAGTCTGGAGAATTCGTATCCGATAGTGTGAAGACCTGGGTGATGCCAGAAGCTGCAGTTGAGTAGCTCGTCAATGTTGGTTGGTTGTACGTACTCAATCGACGGGAGGAGCAACTTCCATGCGGTCGACGCTACGTTCCACACTTTCGAGCCTTTCTTCGATTGGTGTTTGGGCATAGTAAAAAATTCAAGGCTGTTGGACCATCTACCCCCGTATATGGCTGGTAGGACGCAAGCTTGAACCGGAGGAGAACTTGTAGGTTAGATGATCCAGGTTCTAAGGCCTTCAGTATCCATTTCGTCATCGGGGCCGTAGTCGCATCGTCCAAGTTTAACAGGTTGAGGCCCCCTTTCGCTTTGGTTTGACAACATTGAATCCAACTGACTCTGGTTCTCGACCTCCTCATGGTGTCTACTGATAGATAGTTCATCACAAGGCTACGAATTCTATTTATGCCATTTTTTGATCCGCCCCAAATTGACAGGAAGAAGAGTGGGGCGAAGAGCAACACATGGTTGGCAATGATGCTTCTTCCAATAGGGTTCCGTATAGATAAACTCCACATAACCAACTTCTTTGCGATTCTATCGTATAAAGAATCGTCAACGGGCTAGGTCCAGAGGGACATGCCGAAAGGTGCACCCAACAGCTTGCTTACTTCCAAATTATTGGCCCATGTGATGCCTAGTTGTTCCGTCCATTGAGGGCGGTTTGAACCATTCCATTCCTGCTAGTATCCACTGGATTTAGACCAATTAATAACCAGGCCGGTAGCTACGCAGAACACATCTAAAATGTGTATCAGGTGCTTGACCGAGCTTTCGTTGCCGAGCAAAGTAAACGAAGTATCGTCCGCGTATTGGCCAAGAACTTGTTGTCTGTCTTCACCCGGTAGCGTAATACCCTTGATTTTGCGAGCTCTTGCTTCCGCCCGCACCATAATGTTAAAAGCTTCCGCAGCAATTAGAAAAAGATAAGGAGCGAGGGGGCAGCCTTGACGCACGCCTCTTCCTATCTTGAACGCCGAGGATGGGACCCCATTTACTTTAATCGCAGATGACGCATCCTGGAAGAGAAGCCGGATCATGTCCACAAACTCAACAGCGAACCCAAATGCCACCAGAATCTGAAACAGACAACTCCAATCCACCATATCATACGCCTTGGTAAAATCTAGTTTGAGGAATAGGAGTGGTTGACTCGATTGTTCCGCCAACGCCATAGTTTCATGCGTGAGGATCAAGTTGTCCAGGATGAATCTAAGTGGTAGAAATGCCGACTGTTCTAGGCTAATTACGTCCATCAGAATGGGCTGAAGGCGAAGTTGCACGGCCTTCGCATACACTTTGTACGACAGGTTGAGGAGCGAGATCGGGCGCTAGTTGGTGTAGGCACTTTGGGATCCTCCTTTGTGTAATAGAGCCAACAATCCGTGGGTGACTCCGGGAGAGAGCTTTCCACAACTGATACTGCTATATATCATGCGTGTGTACTCTACCCCGATTAGATCCCAAAAAGAGCAATAAAATTCCAAAATGATCCCATCCGGTCCGGGGGATTTCCCTTTCTTCATGTCCTTCAAAGCCTTGTGGAGCTCTTATTCCGAAATCTGTTCTTTGAGTGAAGCCTTCATCTATGATGAAAGTTTATCGGACAAGAAACCGAGGACTTGTTGTTTGGCCAGTCGAGATGTAGCTGTCGAGATCCTAGTTGTGTACAGCTCTTGATAGTAAACTTGACACGTTCGTTCCAGTCCACATCTTGACGTCTGGACTTGCCCCTCCTTGTCTACTAATTCAACAATCTGTGACGCGGAGGACCTTGCCTTGTGTGAGGCAAAAAAATCTTTGGAGCACCTATCTCATGTCTCCATCTTCTTCAACCTACTCCTCAGTCGTTGCCCCTCAGCCTTCCTCTTTTCGAAGCTCTGTAGCAGCTCCGTAATTTCTGCAAGTCGAGCTTGCTGGAACTGACTGTCCGGGTCTGAATGGAGGTCCACCAAGGCGATCTCGAGCTCTCCTCTAAGTTGGCTTTCTAACTGTTTGTTTCCCGAGCTTTTCTAATACAAAATTATTGATAGAATCTTACTGACTTCCTGATCTTGCCGAAAAATGTAAGGTGGGGGTGGTCTACCCACACTCTTCTAACTCCACTTTCTAACCACCTTAGGATCTTGCATCCATGATGCGTTCATAACATAGTGAGATTGGAGCGGTTGTTGAGGCTCCAACCATAGTTCGCGCCAGACCGGGATATGATCTGAATGTGCCGAGTTTCCCAGGATGCAGTAGGTGGCGCTAGTAGCCCTGGGGTTGCTTCCCCTAAATGTGTAAGTTCTGTCCAGTCTTGCCAGGACCTTTCGACCATCCCTCCTCTTACTATCCCATGAAAATCGTAGCCGGTTACTGCCAGGAAAAACGTCTTCCACAGCTAGCGCATCTACTAACTCTCGAAAGAGGTTGTCGTAGTCTAGTGGTTCGTTATTCTCAAAATTAACCGAAATTAACCTTAAGCAAGCCCACCTTACCAAATCGTTTCCAGGGATTTTTATCGTGCATCAAACTATTTAAATCTTAACAACAATTCACACATAATACCTCGGCACATCCCGGAGGATGGCTTCTCTGGTACCTTAGTAACCGGTAATAAGTAACCACATGTATTTCAGTTAAACTCTGCATAGCGTCAGAATAGATTTCCGGTAAGTTTTTACAGTGCCCGGAAAGTCACTGCCCTCCGTTCTCGCAGTCCAGAGGCCACAATGTCCACAATCTAACCGTACACCTTGAAAGAATTATAAAAGTCGCACCCGGTTTACCGGTCTTCACAATCTACCGGGAACTTGTCCCGGTAAACCGGTCACGCAAGCCCGGGTTCCAACTACAAGCACACTCAATGAATCAAAGCAAGAAGATACAAGACTTACAACAAGTTAGTACTAAACAAATCATATGAGCAAAACAACCTTCCACGGGGATCGTCGGAACTCATCCACCGCAAGGGTAATAATCTCGGAATTCACCAGACTCAGGCTTAGCCGGGATGTCTCCCGGTGTACCGAGAGAAGGGGGATGTCACCTCTTAGTCCCCACCAATCCGAACACTTCCCACTTAAGGGAGACTATCATAAATAGCCGTGGGCTTCCCTGATCCCATCTGGTAAAGCAACTCTTTCCGGTCCGACCGGTGAAAAGTCTAGAGCATAAGTCGCGGACCTCACTCTACCTATCTAACCCGGATATCACAGCCCCTCGGGATGTCTCTACTCACACTCAATCACTTAACACAAAACAAGTCACAACCTTGCACGCCTAGTAAAGACACACTAGGAGGACTCAACTGTCTCCCGGTCTACTCACACAAGCTCAACAAAGACTCTAGACACAAACAATGAAGGCAAGATACGAGGAGATCAACAAAGAGAAGAGTACTTAACACAAGAGCCCAAGGCCCTTAAGTACACAAAGGCCACTAACTACCCTCCAAAACTAGATCCCTAAAAGGTGGAAATGACATCTAAAGAGTGCACTAAAGTCAATAGCTACGCTTCAAAACTAGACCGCAAAAGGACAAAACGGCATCTAGAAGGTGCTCTAAAGTCAATAGCTACCCTCCAAAAGTAGCTCCACTAAAAGACAAAACGGCATCTAGATCCTAAAATCAAGGGTAGCCTAGTCACCGGCGGATTACCGGTAGACCGGTAAACTGGAAGACTCCCGGTCCGGCGGTCCGGGGACCGGTGAACTTTTTCCTAACAAAAATAAGTAGCCGGAGAAACCACTCAAGTGGTAGTGACCGGGTGCGCAATGGGGCCCCATCGACATGACTACTCTCACCCTAGTGTGTAATTCCAGCAACTTAAAACGACATCTCACCAACCAGTGAGGTAAATCAACACATAACATATAACAAAGACTCAACCGGAAGACTCTTCCGATTGAGACGTATAGAGATTGTGACCACGTCTGGAAGTACGAACATGGTGAAGAGAATCCCCCGGGAGGTCGGATGTCTCAACCGGGAGGTCTACCGGTGGATTGGGAATATCCACCGGGAGGTCTATCGGTGGAGTGGCGGTATCCACCGGAAGGTTGGGTGTATCTGTAGATACATGCGGAGTCTCTTTAAGCTCGATTAGTGTAGCCGCATAGGATTTCACCAAAGACTCCGGGGTTGAGGAAGGGAGGTCTACCGGTTCCTTCCCGGTAGAAGTTACCGGGAGGTTTCTTTTTCTCTCATAAACCTTCTAGTCCCACTCCTTGGAGAATGGAAAATCCACCCGACTCACCGGAGAGCCATGTTGTCCCGGGTGGACAAAATCTTCAAAATACCTGCACTTCCAGCAATCTCTCTATTAACTTGTCACAAACTCCAGTCCGGCCTGAAAACACAAGTTTACCGGTCAGCTTGTAGACAACTCCGGAATACTTTACTAAAGTATATGGATATGGGTGTCTCACATATTTAGCAACATACTAACAACACAAGGTTACATATAATGACAACGAGGAGAGGACTTTGTAGACAAGGACTTACAAAGAGGTTCTTCTCGGTTGACCGGAAAGACCGGGAAAAAGATAGGAATTGTGGGTAAGACCTAAAATGATTGGAGGAGGGAGACAACTCAAGATAACAATTTGCCACAAGGCTATGACAATCGACAACAACTACACATGTAAACAACACAATGAGGTCTAGATGAAGTCCCCGGGGGGACTTTTTCTCTAGACCGGGGAGGATGTTACCGGGGGAGTCACCCCGGAAGACAAGAGAAGAAAAGACTCACAAACAAGAATTTCGCACAAACAAAAGAAATCCAACATGGGCAAGAGTCACCTTTGTTGTTGCACCCGCAACCTCCTTCCTTTGTCTCTTTTATCTTCTCGCTTCGGCCACAAATCTCATCCACTTCCGCAAACCCTAGAATCTCCACCAAATCCTAGCTCGCGCACCTCTTTCACCAAATCCTAGCTCGCGCACCTCTTTCACCAAACCCTAGCGCGCGCACCTCTTTCACCAAACCCTAGCGCGCGCTACCTCCTCTTCAAACCTCTTGCGCTACCTCCTCTTCAAACCTCTTGCGCTACCTCCTCTTCAAACCTCTTGCGCTACCTCCTCTTCAAACCTCTTGCGCTACCTCCTCTTCAAACCTCTTGCGCTACCTCCTCTTCAAACCTCTTGCGCTACCTCCTCTTCAAACCCTAGTTGTAACTCCTTGTTGCACCACCTCTTTGACTACTTCTTCAAACCCCAATTCCAAAAAAACACTAAATAGAGAGAGAAAGAGAACTAGATAGGGAGATAGAGGAGAAAATTTGAGGGGGGGAAGAGAAGATTTTAGAAAAAGAGGGAGAGAGAGGAGAGTTCCTGGAAGAGAAAACAGTTTCTGGAGAGAAGGGAAAATTTCGGGGAGAGAGGAGGTCAGCCAAGATGGCTGGAGATACCCGAGCTACTGCCCAGGTGATATCCGGGCACCCGGGTATGAGCCATACCCGGGTTGGTATCCGGGCTAGTTTATACCCGGGTTGATACCCGGATATGTATTTTCTTTTTAAATTTTAAATTTTATTTTTTTGGAATTTTTTTCTTTTTCTTTTATCTTTTTCTTTTTTGTCTTTTCTTTTCTTTTCTCTACCACTACTACTAATTCAAACAAGAATTAGCATCTATAAGAATTCAACTACTTCTAACTACCTCCTAAACTTAAATAGTTAATTTAGATTTAAATGGTGATTTTAGACTTACGTCCCGGGATCTCTCCCGGGACTCTTTTGATATTGTTTCCTGGGACTTAAATAGTGATTTTAAAACCCGGTTTTATCACCACTATAAACCTAATTAACTACTTAAGCATTTCTCTATTTTCTCTATTGGCTATCTAATCTAATTTCACACAATACTAACTACTTTTCTAATTAACTAATACTAAAAATCCTATTTTAACTAATTTTTTTGGTAGGGGCGACCAAGTGGGAGTTTTAGACTCCCACAGAGGTGTTTGTCTTCTTTCATTTTGTAAGATTTGCAAAGGTTTGATTTGTCTGTTCGTGTTTCCACGAAATTTCAATTCCTAATGAGGATCCACCGACAGTCGCAAGGAAGGGAGCTGAACAGCTCCCGCCACAACTGACATCTCTCATTTGGGATATGTGGGCAGTACTCGTTTAGAATGGACAAGTCACCTCCGGGTAAGCCGGAAAATCGGACCCATTGGGTGTTACCTCCCTGTGAGTGGCCGTGACTAGAGATAAGGTGATTGAGTTTAGGGGAGATCCACATGGCGATCCCACCTTTCCCAGCACCTTCATCCTCTTCGCCATTGTTAAAAGCAACTTGCGCCTCACAGCCTAGGAAATGCGCCCGAGTCTACATGAGATTTTCGAGTACTTCAAATCGGTTACTGCGTAGTTTTGTTTCCTAGAAACAAACCACCTCTATTTTCCCTAGTAATTGGCAATAGTAGTCTTGAATTACACTTATTTTAGTTAGGTCATTCGTACCTTGCACATTTTGGCTGATGGTTGTGATCTTCATGTAGGATTTTGAAATTTTGATGTACGGGACTGCCCACCTTGCTCCACCGTATCTCTTCCCCCCGACGAGATAGACTTTCCGGATCTGTTCTTCGATGGCGAGTGAGTGATTCCCAATCTAGGTGAACGAGGTTCCCGTGAGTGGTGAGCTCGGCGCCGTTCACCAATACGTATAAATAATCTGGTCTTCACTGGTGACGCGAAATAGACATCCTCTATTCCTTGGTCTTTCAACGAGTCCTTGATTGCTGGTACAAGGTGTACCGATATGCGGTTAAGCCGTCGCTGCTTGTCACCATGCTCCTCTCCCTTCATGGATTGCGATTCGCCTTGGTCAAAGCTGAGCTCATCAGTTCCGATGGTGCGGCCTGTAAGGAGGGAGGACCCTCCGAGTTGGAGGATGAGTTGATTGTCCTAAAAACCCGCCCCAGGCGGTTCCCGGTCGGTCGGTTCAGCATTGTCCGAGGGAGCTCCTAAACCGTTGTGAGTTCCTAACCTAGTGATGGTGTGGGCTGCCACCTCAACGTGCATGGAACTAGAGCGCTCTCCAGTTGATGTTGCAGTACCACAGTTTTCGTTCGTCCTGTTTGTGTACATCATCGTCCTATGTGCCTCATCGTTCTCCAGAGGTCGTATTCTCATATTTCTTCCGCCTTCGTATGCTGCCTTTATATGTGAGGTAGTGTTGCAGTTTGTAGAGACAATATCCCTCCGGAATGCACCCAATCGTCACTAAGTGCTTTCCAAAGTAACCGCTACAGTTTCGTTCCAACAGGGACCTAATGTTCTTTTTCAACTACCCCGGATTACTAAACTTATTACAGCAAGTCGTTTATAAGTTAGCTATAATCTTTACTTACGTAGGGTAGATCTAGATCCTTCCGGAGTCCGGATTATGTACAATGGTTTCCAGAAAGTAGTTACGGAAGTCTGGAGGGTAGTTTGATTTGTCTCTGTTCCTCCTCAGAGAGTCTCTTGGAGTTTTTAAGCGAGTGGCCGGAGTCCACTGATCCTGTTTTGTGTAAGTGGCTGGATTTTCCACTGCCCTGTGACTTAAAGTGGCTAGGCATCCACTGTCCGGAACTTATAGTGATCGAACATCACTCTCCCTACACTGCTAATTGGTGATTTGATTGCTGCTGCTAGACTTAGGCTCTCACGACACCTAGAAGGCCTTCCGGATGCGGTCACACAGAGACAAGTCCGGACCACAACGACATTCCGGTGTATACGGTTGCAATTCTCCGGAATAGAGGCTCACCGTTCGCTATGGAAATTCCGTCTAGATCTTGGTATCAGGCTTTTTCCTATCTTAGGGGAGAACTTCGGCATTGACCGGAATCCAGTTTAACACAGATTCTTCCGTGAACTAGAGATTACCAGGAACACCTCTGTAGTTCATCTCTTCCCCTCTTGGCTACTTCCGGACCCTGGAGACTACCAGGAACACCTCTGCAATAGCTCTCTCTCCAGCTTTCCCAGGCGATCTCCTAAGACTGACCTAGATAGTTTCCCCCTCCGGCAAAACAATTGAGTTACACCATTCCGGAAGAACCACTCACACAACCACACACAAGAATGAAACCGTCGCTCACAAGTTCCACACATGATACCACAAGCACAAGATAGCAAGTCTAGTACAAAAGGGTAACGTATATTTCCAGGTGAGAAGAACAAGATGAAAAGGTTTTTCCCAAAACCTCTCTACTAAGTACTAACTAAGTCCCTACTAAATTTAGCCTTCCTCCTAGCTATCCTAAAATCACGGAACAGTTCCGTCTCCGGAATTCCTACTCCAACTACACAACTAGTGGTCGATTCCGATAGCAGTCGGGTGCACTTGGGGCCCCATCGTTAATCGTTGTTGATCCAAAATCTAAACCTAAAAAGAAATACAAAACCTAACTAACGTAAGTCGGAGCACCTGGGCCCCGATTTCTCCCACTCCTGCGGGAAGGGGAGATCTCCACCGGACCGCCCTCCTTGCCCTTTGCCTTCTTCGACGTTGCAAGCAAAAGGTTGGTCTTCCGGGTCGATGGTCCGGTCGCTTGAGTAACACCAGCCACCGGAGTCGTGGCGCCCGGCGGTAGAGGGGGCTGTTCCGGTGATCCTTCCGGAACCGGCGGTGCTGGCAGTTCCGTCGCGGAAGCTGACCTGGTCTCCTGGACTAAGTCTTTGTAGCTTCCGGACGGACTCCTTGGTCCGGGCGCCAATCTCCGGGACACGGACTTTGGTGGAGCCTGGAGGCCGCCTTCCGCCGGAGGATCCGGCAGACGCATGTTGGGTGGCGATAGAAGATCCGGAAGTTTCTTTAGAATCTCACTCGTACTCAGATTGGGAGGCAAGATCCCCTCCGTTGGTGTCCGAGGTGACGGAGTGTCGAGAGACTCCGGATTCGCTGAGGTGCGCGAAGTTGGAGTGGTCTTGGTCGGCGGTTCCGGAGGAGCTGTAGTTCGTGTTGGAGTCGTAGTGCCTTCCGGTCCACGTGCTGCTGGGTCTTCCGAAAGCTCCTCGGTGATGTTGTCGACCAACAGCTTTATCTGCTCCCAGGTCCGCCCCATCTTCTCCGCTTGATCTAGGAGGAACCGGATGATGTTGGCGCTGGTGACCTTCTCCTTCTTCTCCACCAGTTCAATGAAGAGCTGGCTCCGGTTGATTACGTCAACTGGGAATTCCACGGCCGTCCGGACCCCTATCAGGGCAGCTGCGGAAGCATTGGCCTTTGCCTCAGCCAGCTTCCGGGCCGTCACCGCCAAAGCTGCCTCTACGAGGTATTGCTTCCCCTTCTTCTCCATTTCCGTGTTGGCCTTATACATGGAGGAGATTTGGATATGTAGTGCCTTCGTGTCCGTCTCCATGCTCCGGAGTTCCTCCACCCTGTTGATGGCTGCCTCCAGCCGGTCAACGTCCAGACTCCGAAAGATTTGCTCTACGCTGGTAGTGATGATGTAGTTGGTCTCCTTAAGGAGCCCAAATCTCCAACCAATATTGCATATGAGCTCATCCATGAGCTTCAGCTGACCCTTGGAGCCGTCCTGGTCAACCTTCCTCTTCTTCCGGTTGGTCCCTGCTAAGGGTCCGGACTCGTCTTCTCCGGACGATGCGGATGAGCTCCGGATGCCCGGACTGTCCGGCTCGGGCACCTTCCCCTGAGGTCTCTTTGGAGCCTTTCGGCCTTCCGGAGTGCCTGTGGTTGCTGCTTCCGGCACAGGCTCCTTCCCTCCGGACTCTTCCTCCTCCGTCTCGTCCCCTCCATACTTCTAGAAGTTAAGAACTTCGTCATACTTCCTGACCTCTGCCGGAGTTAGCTGCTGGTGGTGACAGTAGAGGTGCACCACATACGAGGCCAGAGGTGTTGCCGATTTCTTCACCTTCTGGAGATTGGCCACGAGGCGGTTGATCATCAAGGTTCTCCAGTCTACGATGATCTTCCCCCGGAGTGCTCCGAGGAAAGTGTAGGCCAACTTCGCTACCACCCGTCTCGGCTTTTCCGGATGGAAGATAGGGTTTAAAAACCCTAGCACGAGCTGGGCATCCAAGTGCTGAAGGTCCTGCAGGTTGTAGCCATCCTTCGGGTTCGCTGGTCCCCCGAATTCCTCAGCCAGAAACTCGTCCCGCCGTTCCACCACCTTGATGCGGCCGGCTCGGAAGTCGTATGCTTGAGACCATTACGAAACTCCCTAGAGTTCCGGGTGGACTCTCATCAGCCCCTTATATTTCTCATCCAACGTCCCTACAAGCTCCCGGACGTAGACCTCCTCCCGGATGCCCCACGCAACTTCGAGCAAATCCTCACAACCCATAAACTTCAGGCTCTCCTTCAGCATGCTGAGTTCGTCCGGGTCTTCTGGGATTTCCGGAAGAACGCGGGTTAAGGGAAGGAGCGCAACTGCCAGCTCTTCGTCTCTCCGGCCGCGCCCATCCCTATCCGTCATCTTCTTATTTGCCATCGGCACAGACTTCATGAGACTTGCCTATCACCTCACAGTCTCTCAAGGTTGTCCCTACACGCACCAACCTCACAAAAACTCTTCCTAACGGATGCACGTCCGCTCTAATTGTCTAAGTTTCAAACCCTAACGGCAAGCCGTTCAAAAAACCGTAAGAGTGAGAGAGAGAGAGAGAGAGAGAGAGAGAGAGAGAGAGAGAGAGAGAGAGAGAGAGAGAGAAAGAGAGAGAGAGAGAGAGCTGGAGCGAAAACCTCGACACGCGAAGACGAAGCAAAAAGAAAGAGTCTCCCACCAAACCCCAGCCTTAAGTAGTTTGGTCGTTAGTACGGCTCATGATGATAGTTGATGGTGACATCTCCGGCTGGCGGTTCCGGATAACTGACTGACCCGGAATTCCGGTAACTACTCCGGCTCCGCTTATAGCAATTTTTGGCTCAATTAGGGTTTGCAGTCAGGTCTATCCGACTTTATTCTTACATGAAGACTATAGGTTGTATCCTAGCACGAACTATTGTAACTAATTAACTAATTTTTTTGTTTTGGCCGGAATTTAAGGTTAACTTCCGGCACCATGTGGGAACGGAGTCCTACAGGTAGTGCTGCGCCGGAGTTCCTTCACTTGAACGCTGCCATTGGTATTGGATACGTCTTGTTTCGGGGTAGATATTTCTTGTTCCTTCCACATTTTACTAGCTTGAATGGACTCATTGGTTTCACAAGTTTTGGGATTGAGGTCATTAAGGTCATACCCCCATTCTCTAACTTTTTGACTACGAGTACCACGTTGGAGCTCGCCTGTTCCTCCATACACTAGGAGCCCTAGTGTTGCAGGCAACAAGGTCTGTTCCACAGGAGGTGGTTTATGTTCGGTTGGAGGCGGCGATGGTCTGTTTGGAGTTCCGCCCACAGTTTCGGGAAAGGAACTTGGCTTCGGTGCCTGGCGCGGTGGATTTTAAAATACCTTGCAGTCTTTGATTAAGTGTGAAGTGAATAAACAGAATCGACATCTTATTGGAAGATTGTTGTAGTCGACGATCACCGTCGTAGTGACACCGGAAACAAGGTTTACCACATCTATGTTGACGACAAAGGGTTCCTCCGAAGCAACTGTGATGCAAAACTTTTGATCTGAGTTATACATGTTTCCCTTGTGTCTCGCCACTACCTTGCCTAAGCTCTGCGCAATCTCTTGCCCACTGTTGCGGAGTTCGTCAGGGAGGACTTTAAATGTAATCCACACCGGAATCATGGTGTTTGTGGGATTGCACGAATTAAAGCTTGCTACCCAGGGTTGGAGAATGCACGTCCCCCACTTCGACAGATGCAGAGTAAGCATCAACATGTTCTGTGTAGTCGTTTCTTCCTTAGCCACCACCTAAAAGAAGCCGTTGCCAAGATCTCGTCCGATTGAGCGGTCCGCTTGAATTTGCTTGGAGAGTGCCGCCGCCCGGGCTTGTAGTACACCCCATTTCTGCCTCCCTTCTACAAAGTATGCAATCGTGACGTTCTTTTAGAAATACTCCATTTCTTTCTTCACCCTCTTCTCGTCCACTGTGACAGTCGCAGCTTGCTTTCTGATGAGAAAGCCCGTGCTGGTACGAAAAAATGATTCACGGAGTTTTTCACCAGATGTGGCCTTGGTCGGGTGAAAGGGCGCATTTTGCCCAAGACGAGCCGTAGCTGCTATCAATTCCGGCTCAATCCTCTCTATTTCCTTCAGTTCCCTCGCGCATTGTTGCTCTTCTTCCTTTGAAAGAAAAATCGGGACATGCGCGAGCTCAGACTTTAGGGCTTCGGCGTAACTTGAGGTCAAGGTCGATGTCGACGCCGAGGTCGAGGGAGCCAAAGACGCCATGTCGCCGCATCTCACGTAATCAAAACTGTGAGTTCTACACGTGATCCAATATACGGAAAAACCCTAAACCCTAAACAAGAAAAAACCAAAGTGCAGATAACCCTAATCCTCCTCCACTCTTCCATGTTCGATCACGGCCAAGTTGGCGCGGTGCAATCATGATCAACGTCGAATTTAGCGAAATGTTGATCTTAGGTGACGATGAGCATTAGCATGGCTTTGGTGAACTTGGGGTGGCACCGCTGGTGCTCACGTGGCCTCATCGCCAACTCCCCCCGAGAAACCCTAATCGGACTTTTGGGGAAACCAATCTCGGACTACAATATTTTGGTTCCCAAATCTCATAGTTTTGATAAATCAATATATTTTTCTCGAATTTCTTATATTTAAATATTTAATTTTTTAAATAAAAATTTACACAAATAAAGGAGACCTTTTGGGCCGCTTCACACTAAATCCAAGGTCGAGAGTCCTTTGGTTTCCACCAATGAGATTGCTTGAATGGCCAAAGTCCAGCCTCTCGACCTTCATACCAAAGGCCAAAGTCCAAAGATCGTTGTCTTCCAATGTGCCTATGTAGACTGGAAAATTCACGTTCACAAAACACCCAAGACTCACAGTAGTCTCTCCATGATTCTAAATTCTTCCCGGGATGGTCTAGCGTTAGCCGTTAAGTAGTTTGTATTTAATTATAGGTCAAAAGCTATCTTTCTATTGAATTACTTAAGTTCATGCACTTTTTTTTAGGGAATTAAGCTTTAAAACATATCACACTTAACATTCCACTCTTAAGGTATTAATCCCAAGGATTTAAGTGCTTAGGTAGAGCCTTGCTCCTCTAAAGAGCCTTGCTCTTGATTTAACTATGAATATGCACGTTAGTTAGTTTCCTATACTTTTGCCATCTTCGGCTCTTGGATACTATCCATTGCACTCATGGTTGATTCCTTAATTAATTCCATTTAGAATTCTTGAACTTACCTCGTGCAATTCGCCCCACTTCTCACGTAGGTCCACGGTTCACGTACTCACGTATTCATCACAAGTGTTAGTCTCGAACAAGACGCAAGTTAGATTAAGCCTCTAAATATTTCTACTCTAAGTCCGGACTTAAGTCTAACCTATCTATTAGTCCTAACACTTAAATGCAAAAAGAGTATCTTCACTCTTACACTTGCATGACTTAAGTTCTGTAACTTAGACTTCAGTCTTAACATTCAGACTTAAGTTTTCCCTCACTGTAGACTTAAGTCCTATCACTCAGACTTAAGTCGTATCGCTTATACTTAAGTTCTTATTCACTCTAGGCTTAAGTTTTATCACTTAAACTTAAGTCCTATCCCACTGTAGATTTAAATTCTGTCATTTATACTTAAGTCTTTCCTCACTATGGACTTAAGTTTTCTTATTTACACATCCATAAGATTCCCGTCTTATAGCTTAATACTTAAGTTCCCACACTTAAACTTAAGTCTTACATCAATTACTTATGTATTCCTACATTAATGCATTAAGTTTCTTACTCCAAATTAATTTCTAAATGCCTTACGTACACTTAGAATTATTACATTAATATTCACAATGTCACTTTGACAGAGTTAGGATCTTTCCCTAACTTTATCTCTTGAAGATTTAATTATTAAGTATGCACATGTCACTCATATGCAATACATTAAATTTAATTCATTAATACACACAATTTCATGTCACATAAATAATTTGGATGATATCCTAATTTCTATAATGAAGATCTCAATAAATAATGCATTTATGCATAGGAATTTATTCACAATTAATACCTCATGCATACAATTGCATTTACAAAACACAATGTCAAATTTATTCTATGAAGAACTAATATTATTGCAATTATACATATTATTTAAGTCACACACAAGAATTTACATATGCAAATTCAATAGTAATTATATATTAATAATTTCACACATAACATAATACTCTTACAACATAAGAGATTTCTTCAATTACTAGTTTTTTCACCTAAGCTAGGACTCACTCCAATCTTCCTCCAAGGAATGTCTATGGTAATGGCCAAGAATGCTAAAAATTCAAGCTAGTCATTCTACTCAAATCCAAGAGGCACACCTCTTGGAAAAACGGTTCTGCCTGTAATTAACCATTAAGATTAATTCCACTAAATCCTTACATCTATTCATATCTATATATGAAAAGGTACACCCTTCCCAAAGGGTATGAGTTCAACCCTTTTCCCATTAATCCTTATATCTTGGATATGAATAGGTACTTCTTAATTAATTAACTATTTAATGTAAATTTAATCATTAATTATTTGATTCTCCATATATCTACAACCCTTTTTACACTTAATTTTTTGAAAAAAACTATTTTAAGGATTTAGGCTCTACCGCTTACATGGCAGTCTTTTGTGTCATGTCATTGCACGTTGGAACCAGGGCACAAACCTAGAGGCCTGGTAGAAATAGAGGTTTTGGAGCGGACATTTGGACAGGGACGGAAGGTCATGGCGTGGACATCGGGGCAGGGCGGAGAGAGAAGGGAAAGGCACAGACGGAACGGTAGGGCTTAGAAAAAAGGGTAGGGCACAGACGGAAGGACTGGGCGTGGGCAGATAGACTGGGGTGGGCGGATGGACAAGGCATGGACGTCTGGGCGTAGACAAAAGTACAGGGCGCGGACTTCGGGCATGGATATAAGGCCAAGGCATGGACGAATGGCCTTGATGTAGACGTCCTATTGGGGCGCGGACTTAACCCACTCAACCAAGTAGGCGAGCAGGGCTTGGCGAGCCTTTGAAATGCACTTGATTCTTGGCCATGGCATTCCTCCTTTCCATAGATTGGGGAAACCATTAAATGCATGCAACTCTTATTTTTAGTTCCGACAAGATCTTGACGTACCTCAAAAAACACACCGATTATGTCTTTGCCAAGAAATGGAAAAGAAATCTATATTTAAAGTATAACTTTGGACCTCGGATCTTATTGAGATCTCAATATATATCTCAAACCGGGAGATGGGCCCTTGTCTTAATGGCACCCTCTCATTTTAGGGGGTCCATAGGCTTTTTAAAGAATTTTTGGGACAAATTTAGAGCCTGTGATCCCAAATTCTTTTTGAAAGCCCCTTTGGGATATTAATAGGTCCCTCATCCAAAAATAAAATAGGGGCTATGTTTTACCACACTCCCCTCCTCCAATGGCTCGTGGCAATATGCAACCTCAAATTTGAGATCTTTGGACCTCTAACAATAAGCTCTTGAAAAAAAAATCTCTGGTATCTCCCCATATTTTTCCGGGCCCATGTAAGTCACTAAAAATGAATCCAATATTAACAAGGGAAGTAGGAAGAGAAATGGAAAGGCTAATTTTAAAAAAAAGTATTGCACGTGTTAGAGAACTAAGAATAAAATGGAAACCATTTAACATCGGCATAAAAATGACTTTTCTATGTTTCAAATAGACTACATATAGGAAGACCAATAAAAGCGGAATGTAGAAGTTTCCAATCAAAAGTAAAGAAATAGACTTTCCCATTTTATATGTACGAAATATACGAATAGTACAAAACACGTTCAATTTTTTTTTATTCAGGAATATACAAACCATATAAATCTCTTTCATTAATCTATGTAGAAATAAAATGAAAATAGAAGTTTATAATTGTGTTTTATACTTCTAGAAATTTTGCTAGAAGTTTCTTTTTTCATTTAGATTTTTTGTACATCGAGAGAATATTACCTTCTTTGAAAATGTCAAAAAATAATTCTTGTCTATAGTGTAAAGAAACATTCTAATCCAAGTCAAAAAAGTTCACACAACGACAAGGGGGGAAAAGAACTTCATCTTTTTGACATAAAACATAGAGATCTTAATATTTTTCAGTTTTTATTTTTTTAATAACAATATGTAGTAAAAATCTTCTTGATAACCATTTGGATTATCATTCTAAGACACATCAAGTTCACAAAAAATAAAATGTGAAATGACAATTTTGAACCTCCACTCCTTGCACACTCTTTTGTATACGCTACACCCCTTTACTACTTCAAAAAATTAATGTGTACAAAACTAACATCATGATTAACACAATGGTAAAATATTTGGACAGAAATTTGATACCAAGTGAAATTGAAGTCTACTAAACCACTCAACGCAGGGAAGGAATTATCCCTTTTCCTTGACCTCAAACACTATAATCTTTTAATCCATGCGGTGGATGGGAGCTCAAAAATAATTGTTAGTTCAAATTAAAGTCTTTTTTAGATCCTACGGTCAAAAGTCCAATTTTTTTTTTGCCAATGAATGATTTTGCCACTTTTTGGGCGTGGAATTTGTGGAATGCTTCTTGACTAGAGAAGAGAGAGAAAAGAACTTTGGCCTTCGTGGGACTGAAGTGAATAAAGTGTTTGCTTGTTCCACCACTAAATCCATGTCCACCAGACATAGGTTTAGTAGTATGGAACTACTCCCCCCTTTCAAGGATAGACACTATGAAATTAAAAAAACAAAAAACAAAAAAAACCAGTAACCAAGGACCAACGATAGCCATAGGGCTCAGTTTCAAGATATGTTTTGTAAAGGTTGAATGTGTATTTTGAGAGGTTTTAAGGGGTATCATGTAAATCTAGGAGGGATTGGTTATTTTTGAGTTTTTGTTTGTGTAAAACTATGGACATTGCATGTTTGATGACAATGGTGTTGATTTTTGTGAATGTCTTTTGGATTGGATTTATGGGGATATTGTGTGTTTTTTCAAGGCTTTTCATGAAGGGGATAAAGGTAGTAGCTCTAGCTCCAGCGGCAATGACAATAAGGGGGTCGACTTTCCATCCAAGAGCTGCAATGTTGTTGATAAGTGGTTGGTACATATTTATTTTGTTTTTGATTGTTTTCAGGGAGAATCTATTATAACAATATTTGAATTTGATAAATTGGATAGTAAGGTTTGTGTTTACGTGTTTTGGCGGGGGGTCTTTATACGGTAGTCCTCTGCCGCATAATATTTCTAGTTTAAATCTAGCAGTGCAAATTTGCAATGGCATCTTGGAGTTCCACATGTGCATGGGAGTAGCCATGTAGGGACCGTGTTTTCATGTAGTTTTGTTGTTACAGGTTTTGACGTTCATGAGTATAAAGCAACATGATTTAATTGAGGATATTATTAATTTTTGGATTTCCCATAGTGTTTTGTTGTGCCTTTTGACAATTAGGGAGTGTATGTGATGGTTTTGACATTCAAGGAGTACGTGTAGCCATGTGTCCAGGTTTGTGGAGGTACATAATGGGCATGTTATGGATGGAAATTGTTCTATTCCAAAGAAGAGTTGTTTGCGGGCATTCCCCATATATTGTCCAATACAAAATTTGATAATGCAGGTTTTTAGTGAGTTTGTAATTGTGGGATTTTTCCAAAAGTTTGTAGAGAGCTCATTATCAATGTTGTTATTATTGTTCCTTTTGTCTATGTTAGGAAAACTTTCTGAGATCAAATTGAGGTTGTTAATTAGATCTTGTTTTTTGAGATATTTATCCTAAAATCTTATGGGGCCTTTGACCGGGGAGTCTTCCACAGAGGACCAACTTTCTCTTTGGAGGTAGTATTGGGAAGCATGGGTGTGTTCATGCTGGTGTTTGGCGTTTCTATGGCATTTACCTAGTCCTTCTCTAGCTAGTTTATATGCTTGTTCGTTTCCTTCTATGTTGACATGTGCCCTAACTTTATGGAGGGTTGTAATTTGTGTGCAATTTTGTAGCATGTGAACCATGGATGTTAGTATGGCTTCGTCGGGGTGGCCATTGTGGAAGGTAGGGTGTATTATTTATGTATTTAATAAACACACTACGTTTATACAATCTATGAAGATGTGTGCGGGTTTAATAGCATATTGCGTAGTGATAATTTGGAGGGTTTTATGGAGAGCCATCATTTATGCTCTTAGGATGTTTTTAAGTTCATGTAATCTTTTGGAGATTTTTATTTCTTTGATGTAGTTGTATATGCCATATCCTGCTTTTTCTCTATACCAATGCCCTAGACTTCCTTCTGTTGGTTCGTTGAAAGAACCATTTGTGTAGTATTGTATGCGGATTCAAACTTTAGAGGGGTGTAGTCACGATATGTAGGGAGGGGGTGGTGTAGTGAGGTGTGTTTGTGTTGTTTTTGCATATTTAAGTCAAGACCATTTTTTGTTGAGGTTTACTAGGGTTTGAGGTGGTGGAGGTAGGGCTATTTTTGTGTATAACTGGCATATGTGGAAGTTTTTTGTTATGGAGGTGATAGTGAAAAGTTGTTCTGTGGTACCAATATTATTATTTTGGTGGTGTATGCATATTATTTGTATGGTAGATGGCTCAAGCCTAGGTTTGTTTTCTAACTCCGGTGGAATAGTGGATTCTTTGTATGGTACCGAGTGTACCTCAAATATTGGGATGATGTGAGAGTCTCGGAATGGTCCTGAGTGTGGGTTATGGTTTTGGTACCAGGTATTATTTGGAGTGATAATAAGAGTAGAGGTGTGTTTAGGGTCATTTTTGGCCGCAAGTCTCATCCAATGTATGGCTTGTTTTGTTTCTTCTACATTATGGGGGTGTGCAATACCATTTCCAATCCATTTGTCGTCAAAGGGATTTCCTAGTGAGCCAAAGATTTTGTCCCTTTCAAAAGGTGAATGGAATTTAGTGAGTTGTATGGGGCATGTGATAGTGGATGAGCAGTACAAATGTTGAATGTTAAAGGATGAGATTAGTGAGTCTAGAATGGGCATGGGTAATGTATATTGTGCAAGTTTTAGGGGGTCATTTTTTGGAATGCAATATTTATATCATTGGTATAGCCAAGCTATTTCAGTTTCAAATGGTTGGGTTATTGGCCCTATGCTTGTAGGAGTTTTTAGTTTGTTATGGTATTGGTTCCATAGCCATTGGAGTCTAGTGACGGGAATGGTGATTATATATCACCCGTTGTCTTTGTATATGTGTGTGTGGTCTTCATCAATTTTGATTGTATTGCTTGATGTGAGGATGTCTTTTTTGGGGTTGCATTTGGTTGTGTGTATTTGAGGAGGGAATAATTATGGGTGAGATAATGGATCTTGAGTCACATGATTGCTCTTGAGGGTGGTGTGCTTGAATGATTTCTAAATAGAGTTTATTTTGGGTTTTTTTTATAATATTGTGTTAGTTGTGTGGAGTTATGGGTGGAGGTGTTTTGATCATGCCATGGAAAGAGGTTCTGTTGGGGAAGCCATTTGTTGTAGGTGTTGTTATTGACTTGCCATTGGCATAAATATTTGATATCATTCTTAGTGATATTGTACAAGTGAGTATGTTTTTTGTGTTTATGGTCGATAATGAGATTTATAGGATATGTGGATGGGTTCTTGAGGATGTGTATTGGAGGAGGAAGGAATAGGCGCGGTGGGCTAGGGGGATGGATTGATAAAAGATTGTTTCTGGGTTGGTGGTTGTTGTTGTTGTTGTTGTTGTTAGTGTTGTTGTTGTTGTTAGTGTTGTTGTTGTTGTTGTTGTTGTTGTTGTTGTTGTTGTTGTTGTTGTTGTTGTTGTTGTTGTTGTTGTTGTTGTTGTTGTTGTTGTTGTTGTTGTTGTTGTTGTTGTTGTTGTTGTTGTTGTTGTTGTTGTTGTTGTTGTTGTTGTTGTTGTTGTTGTTGTTGTTGTTGTTGTTGTTGTTGTTGTTGTTGTTGTTGTTGTTGTTGTTGTTGTTGTTGTTGTTGTTGTTGTTGTTGTTGTTGTTGTTGTTGTTGTTGTTGTTGTTGTTGTTGTTGTTGTTGTTGTTGTTGTTGTTGTTGTTGTTGTTGTTGTTGTTGTTGTTGTTGTTGGTGATGTATATGTCTCTAAGTGTGTGGGGGTTTAGGTGTGTAGAACATGGTGAGGCGCATGGGGGGTAACAAAATAGTTGTTGGGCAATATTAAGAGCGTTTTTTACTAATTTTGATGGTGTAGCATGAAATGTTTTGAAGCCACTGTGGTTCATAATGTGTGTTTCATTTAATAGTGTAATTTGTTTTAAATCTGTAATATCAACTGATAAAAGTTTTTGTAGAAGTTTTTAGGAGAGGTGATTGTTAATTTTTAGGAGAGGTGATTGGTAAACTTTTGCTTCATTTTTTAGTAGAAAAAGTGTTCAAGTGATAGGTCATCTAGTGCAATCAGTTTTGTTTATTCTAGGAATGTTTTTAGCACCACCGTATTTGGCAAGGATAGAATGGATGAGCCCTTCATAGATCTTTCCAAGTCTTCCTATGTCATTGAGTGAGTTTTGAAGTTGTTCTCCTATACATTAGAGGTAAGCACCTTTAACGGAAAAAGCTTCTAGTCCGAATTAAATTTAGAGGGAGTTGGATTATGACATTTGACATACATTCAAGAATCCACAAATGGATTTTTGTATGGCTATGATTTTTGGTCTAGTTTTTTAATAGCAAGCATAGAGTATGGGACTGCATAGAAATTGTATGCTATTCCAGGTCTAAGTATTGTGTCTACCATTTTTATTTTTTATTTTACAATGGTCGGGCACATTATTTGTTCTTTGCATTGTATAATAAGTTTTGTGGTAGTGATGTGAATTTATATTTTCCATTTTAGTGAGGGGACAAGATTTGTTCCTAGATACACGTATGGTTCGTTTTGATCTAGTACGGGGATAAATTGGTTTCGGTAATTAATGTTGGCGGCTTGAATATGTGCGTTGAATGTGGTCGGGTTCATTTTGGATTTATTTGGGCATCCCATAGCGGCACATATTTGGGTGCCAACGTCCATAATGGACCAATTGCAGAAAATGTCAATTTATTGAGTTGGACTTGTAGTGATTTAAGTTTACCGGCTATAGCGGCAAGGTCATCGGCATAGGTTGTCGAGTTAATGGTGACTTGTGATGTTCCAAAGGTATAACCGTTATTTCCCCTTTGCATCCATCTTAGTAGTGGTTCTAAAAAGATAATGAATAGGTATGGGCTTCAAGTGTCACCTTGTATGGTTCCGCGTTGTATGGGGATGGGTCGGGTTGTTCCGAAGTAGTCCCCCACGTATGAGGTGGAGGAGTGGAAGTACACGTTTTCAACTAATGCGATTGTATCTATAGGGTATCCTAGGTTAGACATAATTGCTAGTGGTCTGGCGTGGTCAATAGAGCCAAATGTGTTTTTGAAACCAATGTATAAATATATATGTCTTGGTTTGAAAACCGTGCATCTTCAAGTGCGACTAATATGGTTTGGAGTTGTCTGGTAGTACTTCTTTCCGCACAAAAACCTTCTTGGATATTATGTAAGATTTGGTGATTTTCTCCATATGATGATAATGTGGATGTGAATAATCTTGTGAAGAGTTTATATATAGTGTTGGCTAAGGCAATTGGTCTGTGGTTGGGAAGCATTGAAGGGTCACCTTTTTTATATAAGAGTATTGTAGAGCTGGTTTTCCATGAGGCGGGGATTTGTTTTTCTTTGTAGTAGTGAGAGAAGAATCAAAAGAGAAGATCATGGAATTTTGGGGGCATTAATTTTAGTACGGAGTTTGGAATGCGGTCAAACCCTAGGGCCTTGTTATTTCCTAGGTTTTTGAGGCACATATTGTATGTAGCTCGGGTAAAATAGGTTTGTAGAGGGGTATGTGGTTGACCACATTTATCTATAGTGAAGCCGTCTAGGCCATGCCATGGATATTGTCTTACCGCACATGTACATGTAGTTGGATGGTCAGGCAAATAATTGCATCTTGGTACTGCAGGTCTATTATTTCTTGTTTGTTGGTTGTATATCTCATTTGCAATGTCTTCTTGGCTAGTCAAGATATTGTTGTGTTGGTTGGTGATACAATCTAGCGGAGGAGATTAATTGTTTTTGAAGACTCTTCTGTTAATTTTCTTTGGGCTAGTTTCATATAACAACTTGTATTTAGAGATGGTTTTTTTTTAAAAAAATTCTCTGGTATAATTGATAGTTATTATTTTGGCTTACAAGCTTTGCTATAGAGGCTTCACAACCTCTCTTGCAATTAGCCCAATATCATATAACCATTTATCTTGTGATGTGTAGGGAGGTGGTGGGGGCGGAATTTTGATATGTTGGAGGGTTTGGATTTCTTGGCAAATGGGGTGAGTAAACCATTTGTGAGTTATTTTTAACAATTCAAATTGTTTTCCGGATGGTATGGTAGGTGGTTAGATGTTGTTTCCACTTCTTTGAAAGTTTGCGTGGTAAATAGCCTTCTTGTATAGATGTTCTAGTTGTAAATTGAGGTATAGGTGGGCCTTTACAAGTTTTTTCTAGAGTGTTGGAGATATTGCTTATTAGTGTGTCTATGGTGTTACAAGCTTCAAGCCATTGATTCTGAGAGAGTTGGTCATTTTGAAATGAGTAGATCTATAAATCACACATGCAATATTGGGCAAAAAGATACTTCAATTAACATGTATAGGGTGATATTCTACTAGACTATTCCATTTTTGGTGTCACAGTGTCACAAAATTACATCTAGTCAATATTCATCGGGCTATCAATGGTGCTACATGGGCTTGCCTCCTTGTCGTGCGTCTCTACTCGCATGGGAAGGTCTTCGTCCAAGCCCAAACAAAGTCTATGAGGAGTTGATTGAGTTCTCCTTGCTGGTCCATCCTCCAAAATGGCCTTCAAGATATGTGATTGCATGACGTGGTCAAGAGCTTGCCCTGTTCTCGAACATTAATTTACTAAGCCATAATACTGGAACCCAATCGTCTTCTGAGTCCATCGCATTATCCCCCCTTTAGTTTGATAACAACTTAAATACAAGGGGGGCGATATCCAAGCATGCACCACCATCCTTTTAGCGGCGCCTGAGTAGTTCACTCATTAAGTAGGTATGCAGCTCGACTACTTATCTCAGTTCGGGTGCTCGACCAAATATACAATACGATACAAAGGGGCCAAAATTGACGGGCTTACATGCTACATGTGCTCATAGGTTAGAATTGTCTCCACATTATTATTATTCCTCCAGTTTCCGTGAAGTACAAATCTTTTGGTTAGAGGTCCAAGGATCTCAAATTTGAAGTTGCACAATGCCACGAGCCATTGGGGGAGGGGGATAGGGTCTAACCTAGCCCCTATTTTATTTTTGAAAGGGGACCTATTAATATCCAAAAGGGGCCTACTAGAGGAACTTGGAGTCACATGTTCTAAATTTGCCAAATAAATGTCCAAAAAAAGCCTTTGGACCTCCTAAAATGAGAGGGTGCCATTAAGACGAGGGCCCACCTTTCCAAAATACCTCGTTCAACCTCAATATTGAGATACAAGGTCCAAAGTTATACATCAAATATAGATTTCCTTCCCATTTCTTGGCAAAGACATCATCGCTCTATTTTTTTTGAGGTACATCAAGATCTTGTCGGCACTAAAAATAAGAGATGCATGCATTTAATGGTTTCCCCAATCCATGGAAAGGAGGAATGCCATGGCCAAGGCCCAAGTGCATTCCAAAGGCCCGCCCAACCCCGCTTCCTTACTTCGTTGAGTGGATTGAGTTAAGTTCGCGCCTTAGCAGGACATCTACATCAGGGCCATTCGTCCGTGCCCCAAGTCCGCGCCCTTCACTTTCGTTCATGACCTATCCATATGTTTGCGCTCCTGTCCATCTGTTTGCGCTCAATGTCTGCGCCTTGCCCTTCCGTCCATGCCCTGTCCATCCGTCCGCGCCCAACGTCCAAGTCTTGCGCTTCCGCCTACGCCATGTCCATCCATCCACGTCCAACGTCAGAGTTGTGCCCTTCCGTCTGCGCCTTGTCCATCCGTCCGTACCCTTCCTTCGCGCCCTGCCCTTCTGTCCGCGTTGTGTCTTCCGCCGGCGCCCTTTCCCACATCCCCGCCCCAACCAATTTCGTCCCCGTCCAACGCTCCTCTCGGCAGCCAGGTGGCGTCAATGTGGCACCCACGTCGCCCTTTTTTTTACCTTACCACAGAGTCAACTACGTGTTGACTACATTGGATGGGCTAGACCTCTACCGGACTAACAAATCATACAGGCGGGCGAACCGGACGTCCGCCTAGTATGACAACCCTACTTTCAAGGCTCCATACATTACGAGTGGATTTTACAAGAACAACGAAGAGTAGGAGCAATGTCTTTGTGAAGCTGCTTGATGCAGTCAAGTGTTCAGCTCTGTTTTTTTTGGTAACCATCTCAATGCATAGTTTGCTAGCAGATCCATGGAAATTATTGAAGCAATTTCATGGAAGTTTATCAGATGACTATGTCCATTGATTTCAACTGAATAGAGTGGAGCAGCCATCTAATGAGCAGATTCATAGTCTTGTGTTGAATGAGATCGTTTAACTACTTGCAACCTTCAACAAGCCAGTGGATAATATTAATTGGCCACACCCTACATTTTCCATAAAGGATTTGCAAGAAAATTGACTTATTTTGGAGCAACTGACAACAATGTTGCATAGTTGAGAGGAGAGGTTCAACTACAAATTGTAACGTTGAACAACAAGCATTAGGATGTTTATAAAATTGTCATGCAATCGACGGCGCTTGCTATCTCCGACAAGATTTATTTTGTCAATGGACCAAGTAGTACCAGAATAACGTGCTTGGAGAATCTTGTTTTGAAGCTCCTATGTGCGCAAAATCAGATTGCCCAGGCAGTTGCTTTGTCCGGAATTGTTGTGTTATTGCTACAAAAAGGCCAAACCGCTTATTTAAGGTTTAAAATTCCAATTGAGTTGGACTCAACTTTTGTATGCAACATTCACATAGTACATAGCGACTTGGCGGAACCGATACGACATACAAAGCTCATTCTCTCTGACAAGGCGCCAATGGTCAACAAGCTTGCTTTTGAAGCTGTCAACATGTGCTCCGCGACATAAGTGGAAACAATGTGACTTTTGAAGAAATCACTTTTGTAATGTACGACAATTTTAGGCAGGTTTGGCCTGTTGTTCCAAAGGATTTGCCGGCAAACATTGTTGTAGCATCAATCAAGGAGTCATATCTATAAAGACCACATTGAAGTGTGCGCCTTACATCAAAATATGCATGCCATCAAAACCTCCGAAATGCTTGTTGACTTAGAGAATCGAATGTGTGCATAGGCTTTTGTAGCTTAGAAAAGGCAAGCTGGACATTGTTTAAGAAGATTATGTCCGCTATCCACCCAATATGGTATTGCCTCAACAAACTATGAAGGGCCTAATTAATGTGATTTACCCCAGAATTGCGACTAGCCATAGTGGAAGGGAAATTTTCAGCAATCGCGCTATTTTAATTTCTTGCGGCACGTTACAAAGACATAGCAAAAATAATGATGTTGTGCTTGACTTGGTGCTTGATATAATGTAGACGGATTATTTAGTTTTTACGTACTACTTCTGAATTTTAGTGAAATTAGTCTACATAAATGTTCTAAAAGATGTAGAAGTATGAATAGTTAGAGTAAAAAGGAGTTGCAACCCTTAAAGGATTAGAGATTTGAAAAGACATTGGTCTATAAGAAAGGTTTTAATTCTACTAGGGAAATTACAACTGTAGAAAAACTGTCTTTTAACTATAGAACTATATTGTGAGGAAAAACAACCATTTCCTCAGCCACATACAATGTTTAGAATTTGAGCGTAAGAGTGTGTGAGACCTAGCCTAAGAGAAAGTTAGTATGTTAAGACTGGATGATCCTAAGTGATTTGCACTTAAGAGAAGAGTGAAATTGGCTGTAGGATGCCCTGATTATATGTGATTAAGTGATACAAAAATTGTATAATTCTGTGAATTGTCTTTAAGAATAAGAATTCAGAGTCAAATTATCTTACAAACAAGGAATTTATTTGTAAAGCAAGTCTTGCAGTTTAAGTGTAAACAACAAATTGTTGTAAGGATCATGGTTTATTACAGTGGTATAATGTCGTAGTATGTAGGTTGGTAGGAATAATTCACGGATTGTGATCCTACGACCTCAATTTTAAAACTATTGAAGTAGAATAAAAGTTGATTTGTTCTATGGATAATAATAGTGTAAACACAGTCTGTGTAAAGACTGTAGGAATTGTAGCATCATAGAGAGCTCTGAGCTATTGTCATAGGATACTGTCTACACGTACATGTGGTCATCGTAGGAGTAATCCTTAGTCGCTTCGAGTGTGGTGAGGCAAACCTAGAATTATATGATGGTGTGGAGACATACGACATTATTGGGAGCGCGATTCTAAAGATTGAAGATGGTGGACCTTGCAGGCTAATAAATATTTCTTACACCATAGAATAAAGGACTGTTGTTTTGGAATTGTATAATTCTAAGATTTACAATGATCATTATAAAATTTAATGATAAATTAGCATAGATGGAGCGATTATTTGTACAAGGATAACCCAATAACATAGAAATCTAAAGAACTCCTTACAGAAATTAGAGAATCTTAACTTTATCAAGTGACCTTAGTCATTAAACGCTAGACGAATCAACTCTCCCTATAAAGAACAATCATACTACAGGGTTCTTGGGTTGTGTTCTTGAATCTTCATTTATAGAATTTTTTACGATTAGAAACAAGGAGGAAGATGAATATGGTGCCAATGAAATCTCATCCGAGTTTTTAAATTTGTTGGAAGTCAGCGGGTGACCACCGCATAAGCTTTCACTTATCCCTAAAGGACCATGACAATTTCACACCAAAAACCCTTCAAAATTGTTGATTCTAGTGCAATGGGTAAAGATGGACACAAAACCTTATGTTTATAGTTTTGACCATAGGATCTCAATTAAGACTTACTAAGTAACATAATTACAAAATTTCAAACACTTTGATTGCACCAATTGAAAGATTATAATGATTGGTGTCAATAAAATGGTTCATTTTTATACTTGCGTTCAGTGGGTCAGCAGACTTTGATTTCACTTGGTATCAAATTTTTGCACTACACAAGGTTTAAAGTCATTACCATTGTGTTGAGCATGATGTTAGTTCTCTATACACCAATTTCTAGAGGTAAAAAAAAGATGAAGCATATTCAAAACAAGTGTGCAAGGAGTGGAGATTAAAAAATGGTCAATTCGCGTTTCATTTTTTTGTGAACTTAATATGTCTTAGAATGATAATCCAATCGTTCAATAAGAAGGTTTTCACCACATGTTGTTGTTGAAAAATAAAATGTGAAAAATATGAGGATCTCTAGGTTTTATGTAGAAAAGAAGAAGTTTTTTCCCGCGCTTGCCCGAAATGAGTAAATATGTTTGATTTGAGTTAAAAAAAAAATTTACACTAAAGAGAAGATTTTTTTTGACATCTTTAAAGAAGGTAATATTCTCTATATGTATGAAAATATCAATGTCAATAGAGACTGCTAGTAGAATTTTGGAGCAGCGCGGAGTCTCCATTCTCAAACTTTGAATGGTACCAACTTTCAAACCATGAATCCAAAGAAAATAATAAATCTACTTCCACAAAGCTTTTTTCAGGTACAACCTAGTATATTATAAAAATTTAAAAGGATTTAAAAAAATTAAATTAGGAACCTCCCCAAAATCAAAATTGTCCCTCCAATGGTCCTTTAGAGGTTAAAGTTGGTACATTGGTGATGCTTCTACGTAACTTAAATTCTTCACTCAAACTATGCAATGGCAATAGACTCATTTTCCGCCGCTGCTTGGCCCAAGTGATCGAAGCGGAAGTTGTTATTTGTGATTGTGCAAAGAAAGTGGCATTGATACCACGGATTACTTTTGTTACGAAGAGCTCCAAACTTCCTTTTTCAATACAACACAAGCAATTTCCGATATGCGTTGCCTATGCCATGACAATCAACAAGTCGCAAGGATAAATACTTTCTAAAGTTGATATCTACCTAACCAATGACGTTTTCTCACATGGACAATTATATTTGCAATTTTGCATGCAACGTTCGAAAAATCATTTTGGTGCTTTTGAAAAGAGAATCAAATGGAGACGACAAAACAATGCGCATGTTCTTAAGAATGAAACGCTTTGGTAATCACATCTTGCTTCACTAATGACTCGAAGTAGAGATAAACTAATCCAGCTCTTTGTGTTGTTGAAATATTGCTAGCATGTATGCAATGCCTTGTCATTTGAGGGGTTAGGGTTTGTCTTTTGAGAAGCATTCAATGACTTGATGACAAACATGGCTCTCCGTGTTGTTGTAGACTTCCATTGTGAAAGTAAATTCTTGGGAAAGCATTGTGCAAAACAATTGTGTTTATAGAAATGTAATAGTGAAGGGCACGGTCGATGTAGGATTTACCATATGTGGAAGGATGTAGAATCCATAGAGCATGTGTTCTTGCCCAGTATCAATACATGAACAAGTTGCATAATCTTGAATTGAAAAGTAAAATCTTTGTGGACTAAAAGGACACTTGGATTCTTCATTATATAGCCACTTCAGTGGTCTCATATCTTTTTCAATTTGATTCATCAATGACTCTCCAAAATTTTGACAAATTTTATGTCACTCGGGAGTTTGGGCTGCCCTCGCCCAATTGTAAACAATGGGTCTTTGCATAAATATATACACATGTATGTATATATTGTAATATTGTATATATTTGTAAATATATACACATGTATGTATATATTGTAATATTGTATATATATTATATATGTACTACACTACAATACTATATATTATAGTATACACTATTATTACAATAGTATATAATATGCTCTCTAAAAGTGGCGGTTGTGAGGACTGACACTAATCGTCAACCTCTTCACAAATAGTGTAGTATGGTAATCAATATTAATTATAACACAACATCAAACATCATCTTTAGTGTATTTTAACGATGGTATTTTATGACTATGTAGTATAATAGAAAAATAGCAAACTCTCTCAAAGTTGGTCACTATTAGAAAAGATACTCTGGCTCAAAATTAACCCTATTTCATAACTAACGGTTATAAAGTAGTTCCATGTCCTATCCCATTATCATTTTTTATCTCTAAATGAACACCTAAAAATTCTTTATCTAATTTTCACTAAAAACACTTCAAAATTGTTCATTGGAGTACAAAGAGTGAAATAGCAAATGAAAATCATTATTTCGATGTCTAACTATAAGATCTTAATTTGTACTACCTAATACTAAATGCTCACAAAATTTTCATAATCTTTTACTGCGTAGATTAAAAGGTCATAGGATTTGAAGTAAGGAAAATGCAATTCTTCTTAATTGCGTTAAAAGATCAACAAACTTTGATCCACTTGGTGTCAAAGTTTTGCATTACAAAAGTTGTGAATTTTATACCATTACAATGTACATGATGTTGATTCCTTATACACCAAATTTTTGGAATATTAGAGAATTGTAGCATATCCAAACATATTAAGCAATACGAAAAGGTACAAAATTTTCCAAATCATAAATTTGTTTATAATTAGTTCATTTTGGTGTAAATGGAAAATCTAAATGGTGGAATCCAAATCTAGATAGTCCAAACAAAGTTTCATACCTCCTCATGAAGTAGAAAAAACAAATAAGAAAAAATGAAGATCTTTAGATTTTATGAGGGGATGAAATTTGTTTTGTATAACTTGCCTAAATAAAGGTAAGAAAACTTGGAGTGAAAATTTTACACTATGAAAGGCTACTTTTTGACAATCTCAAATAAATTGATATTGCTTACTTATTTGAAAAATCTCATATTTAATAGAACATTGTAGTTTTTTGAAGTGACCCAAAATGCCTGCCCTCAATGATTCTTTTTTAAGATGTCATAATCATTTTTCTATAGGTCCAATAAAAATCACATTCATATTCCCACATAGCTCTTATCTTCTTGCATTTTTGTACAAACTTTCAAGATTTGAAAATATAAATTGCAACCATGGAAATGTGCTTGAGATTTAAAAAAACTTACCTTAAGACTTTTAGTCATTAACCCTACAAGGGCAACAAGGGTCACTAGGCCGAGCAAAATCCACAAGTGAGTACATTTCACCGCGAGTGGTTACTACATCATCTACATAGTGGATACATTTGATTGCGAGTGGTCAGTACAAACATCTGTAAGTTTGTTTGTCAGACTCCGGTGCACATTCTTACCGCATTCATTGGAAGCGCATGGATCCAAGGAACTTAACCCTTAAACGGATTTGCCAGCGCGAGGGACTTGGTTTTTCATTTTTCAACTCACTTTGACCATGATTTTCTAATGATGGATATTCATTTTAATGATTTTTCTTTTTCAAAATTCTTTGAATGTATAATAAAAATCATGTGATATAATTAGAATGTAAATGGTAGCTAAATATGGGTGTTAAAATTCAAAGATTCTATAAAATTTCTATAGAAAGATTTGTCGTTTAAGGGTTAACTTAGGCCACTAATCAAACAAAGATAATGCATTGGTCCACCAAATTAAAAAATTTCTCCAAAAGTGACCACCTTGAGCCTCCATTCTTAACCCTTTAGTGCCTAGATCGTGTTTCTCCAAAACCAGGATATGTGCTGATTTTTTCTTTGAAATAACTTCGATGGAAATATAATGCCTAATTTTAGTATCCAACCTTACAATATTGAACTCAGACCATGATGTGAACTTTGGAGAAAATTTGCACAACATCCAATGGTTGATGGGATAGATTATAGTGTTCAAAGATATCGTATATTGGTAATTAAAAATTTAGACTTTGGAGGGTATGCTACTTTATTCATCAATAGATTCTTGCAAGAATTTTTGAACTTTAAATAAAAGAGGTTCAAATGTGCACTAGGTCAATAGCTTCGCATTGACATATCATATGTGAAGAAAACATTTATACATGATTATTGATGATTTCTTTTTTACCTTTGTCCACTTGATTGTATACAAAAATGTTCCAAACTTATACAAATAGAAACGAAATTTTTGTATGCAATGAAAGAGATCAACAATCACAAAACAATGAAGAATCTGTTAAAGACAAATTCCAATCAAAATTTAAGACCAAAATCATTTTGCATATGTATGAAAGACAACATAGTATGTGGCATGGTATTCATTGTATTTTATTGTATTTGATGTATCCTCTGTTGTATTCCTCGCTTTTCCATGAGCTTCATAACCCCAAATCATAATTTTTTTTTGCAGAGTGTTCATGTAATGTGTGCGCAAATCTCAACTTCAAATTTCACAACCTAATTTCTCATGGATTTCATGCCAATTGAGTTCTAACACCTCTAGAGCCCCATTTTGGCTCTTGTGGCACTAAAGGGTTAATCCTTTAAGAAAAATACCTCTGACCAAGCCTAGGAGATGGCACGAGTGGGTACATTTCACTGCCACTCGTCACTACATCATCTACACAATGGGTACATTTCATTGCGACTGGTCACAACAAACATCGCTGTAGTTTGCCCCACCAGAGTCCAACGTACATTCTCACTGCATTCATTGGAAGCGCAAGAATCAAAGGAACTTAAATGAGACCGCAGATCAAATAGATATGAAGTATTGGTCCACCAATTCACAAATCACTCCAAAAGTGACCACCTCTGGACCTCTCACCTTAAAGGGTCAAAGGCTGAGGTTTTCTATTGAACACAACCTCATATTTTTTATCAGTGCTTATGGAGATAATTAGTGGTGTACACCAGCAATACTACTTTGAAAACTCATAATTCATCCACAATTTATGGAAAAAAATTGATATCACTTGAGCTCAAATTGTAATTTTTTTCGTCACTGAAAAATTAAATCATCATAATGCATCCCCTCCAAGTATGCACACTGCTTAACAAATCTAAACTAGGCCAGGTTACCTTATACCCGCTAGTCATCTCGTACCAAGTGATACTCGTGCGATGCCCAGGTCTACTCGGGACGCTCCCCAGGCGGTTATCGAGTGCCAATCGACACCCGGATATACTGGGGCCAAACTACTGTGATGCCCTGGCCGATGTCGTTGCAGCTACTCAGGCGGGGCTGCCATGCACAAACTGCACTTTCCACATGCTCCAGCCACTTGGAAACACGAACAATCCAACCGCTACCTAGGTGATACACGCGACCTACTCAGGCTATACTGTGGCGGTAACACTCTCATACCCGGTTACTTTACTAGCGGTTATCGATAGGCTGCCACGCACAATAAGCACTTTTACAGTCTCCAGCCACTTGGAACACAGAAGAGCCTGCCCCGTCCGATGCCCGGGACATAACCCGGTGAAACTGGTGTGATGCCTGGGCGATACCCTTGTGACTCCTCAGGCGGGGTTGCCATGCACAAACACCGCACCACTGTACTTTTGCAAGCTCTCAGACACTTGGAAATATCACTGCTCACCCACGTCTCCGTGTTTCCAAACTCCTGCCTATATATTGCCTCCGCTCTCGCCATGCTCACTATCTCACATAGCTCAATCTCAACCTCAGCTCAGAGCTCAATCCAGGTATGTTGTTGCATTCGGTGTGTTCAAGTTCATGAAAGTTACGGTGCTAGAAATGGCTTAGTTTCTTAGAGCACAATGTAGGAAGCCAGTTTATGTAGAGCTACTTCAGCTCGTTTTGTTTCAATTTGTCGTGAAAATGTATTGGATGTATGCTGTGAATGAGGTTTTCGTTGTTGTTAGGTGCTGCTGTTGATAAGTGCTCTTAGGTGAGAACCATGCGGTTGACATAAGATAGGATGAATCGTTTTATCATTTCGGCTGTTTTGTTTCTTGGAAGTGATTGATAGGAATGTAATATATGCCTGCTGCGATTTCTGTTTTCGATGTTCTCAGGTGCTGTATTTTTTGTATGTGTTTAGCCTACAGATGTCTGTGCCTAAGTGAGATAGCGGCAGGAATAAGATGTGATGAGTCTTTTCCATAGCTCTAGTTACAATGTTTCTTGTTTCTTGAAGGATTAATTGCTCGAATTCGTCGTGGAAATGTATATGAACTGGCTGTGAATGTTGTTTTCGTGCTTCGATGTTAGGTGTTGGAACTCGTATCTTTGATCGGGCTACAGTTCTGTTCAGTGAGTGTTGACGATGCGGTAGAAGTGAGTGATGATGTTCTTAGTGGAGGGAGAAATATCTGAATATTTTGCTGACAAACATTCTTGCTGAGGCTTTTCTCGTTTGATGCAGGTTGTTTTTTTTGTTTTAGAGGACTGTACTGGACAATGGCAGCCATGGCGATCGTGAACACTGCTGCAGTGATGCAGACTGTGAACTTGACGAGCACCGGTGCGTTGCGAAACCCTAGCTCAAGCGTCACGGTCCAGTTCGGGCCGCTGCGCACGCCGACCACCGGCCGGCCAGCGAGGGGCAGCGTTGTTGTCCGCGCCAAAGGCAACCCGGAGAGAATCGACAGCTTCGTGGACGGAGCAAAATCCGACGCCAGCAAAAACGCGTCGAACTTCGGCCGCCAGGTCTCCGAGGCGTTAGGCGAGGTGCAACACACGGTAGAGGACGTTGGCCGCGACATGGCAGCCAAGACGCAGGAGGCCATCGACGCTGCTGCCAGGAAGGTCGACGAAGGCGGCGACAAGGCTAATGATATTGGCGACGAGGTGAAGGACGAGAGCAGCAGCACCTATGAGGCGGCCACCGACTTCAGCGATGGTAAAACCGTACTGGTAAGTCTCTCGTTTTCATGGCATTTGGTCACAGCTTCATTCTCTGCAACACGTGAAATTTTTATGCTTGTTTGTAAAGTCTCCTAAAGTATGAAATAAGAATGTCGTCTATTTTTTCATTGAACTTTGCCAAAATAGTTTTCAATCAGCTCAAGGCGGTTAATATTCACGATATGGAAATTTTTCCTTCTCTTTTTAAAGACAACTAAGATTAATTTGACTTGATTTTAGAGAGGTGTTATCTTGTTGGCCTATCAAATACATTTTAAAACTTTATAATTACATTTACCATGACAAATATTCTTCTGTTGCAGGAGAAGGGAAGCGACGCTGCACAAAATGCGTTTGGCAAAGTGAGGCAGAACTACGACTTCGGGACAGGCGCAGTGGAGAACTCGGCTGAGGACGTGAAGAACGATGCGAAGAAGACAGCCGACCGCACGTAAACATTCCGTTTCTCTTCAAGTGTATATGGCAGTAGGATTACAATTGTACAAAACGGAGTTGAATACTTTGTATAATGTAAAATTTTGGAGTTGATTGTGGCCTACAGCCGCAACTTCCCGTGATTCATGAATGCATCAATCTTATGTTTTCTTTCTGTTCAATATTGTACAGTACAATGGGGATCCTTGTGTTGGAGATCAACTTTTTCTGTAAATTTACTCATGTCAAGAGATATGAATGTCCACAAGTATAGAATGTTGTAGCCTGATTATACTGATAATGTAAGAAATAATAAGTGACTCATAAATATGAATTACAGTAATATACATCAATGTAAATATTTTGACAAAAATGTGTCAAACTCCGTTAAATGCAAAGCGCTCCCATGTCTACATTAGCCGGTACACGAGGGACTTCTTTGTCACTTTTATGCTGGCCTTTGATACTCTTCTGCTTCTGTTTTCGAACTTTGTTCGAAACATTGTCCTCCGCCCTTCACAAACATAAACAAAAATCCCACTTCTGTAAGCAACCTTCCACTCTTAAGTGCATAAGTAGTTAGAAGCTGGAAATGTTATTGAATAACATGGATAAACATAGATAAGTTCTATTTCTGTCTATGGTTTCTTACCACTTCTAACTTTTAGAAGTGAAATGAAATCAACAGGTGAGTTTCAAACCTGGTCATGTGAGCTACAGTTACTCGGTTTTTGGAGATGCCACAACAAGACTTGTACTTTCTTTTGGAGCCACAAGGGCACGGTTTGTTCCGACCCACGTTCTGCCACATCCACGTCAGCAGCCTTGCCTTACAACAAAACCTTGACAACTTAAAAGCATGTTGAAAAAGGCACCTGAGACGATGATGCAGAGAAGCCATTTGAAGCGGCAGCCTCTCCTCCGTTCTCGTGGGCAGCGGAAGATCGTGTAGATTCAGTGGCTCCAGTTTGATCACCTGTTTAGGTGTTAGACCCCAATCTCAGTACTTAAATCAATGCAAAGTGGTCTCGGATTTAGCCCCATGAGGGTAAAAGTGTGTGTTGCCATAGCTCATTCAACCTCAAATGCATCACTAGGTTGAATGAGCTATGGCAACACACACTTTTATCCTCATGGGCACTTAGGGGCGAGGGGGAAAAGAACACTGACCAGGATCACTTCCATCACTTTCATTGGATCCATCGGCTAACTCTGCAACTAAGTACTCGATAGCAGCATCAGCGTCACCATGCAAGTCACGCAAAACCTGCACAAACAACGCACTCTTGATCAACCTTCAAAGCAAAGATAACTGTCTAGAAAATTGCACTCCTAGTGACAAATATATTTACTTACTTCTCTGGCTCGGCTCTCGTTTGTGCAGCCACTGCCTCCCATTACTCTTCTAATAGTTGAAGCCTCGACCTCCTTGCTCTTGTCTTTCACAAGAGACTTTGTTGGTGGTGGCTTCGTCGCTGGAGTTGCATCACTCTTTCAAACACACAGAAGTGTTGGCCAGGAGCTTCTGATAAAATCAAAGGATGAATTCTTTGGCTATAGCAGAAAGAGTTAACTTCAATAGACCACCCCATCCTTGGAAATTACCTCAATAACGATAGGTTTCGCGGGGCCATCTCCAGAGTCATCCTGTCTCCGCACACTGTTGTAATGCTCACCGTCGTGATATGACCTGCATTTTAAAACTTCCGGAATGATCAACTTGCCAAGTAGACATTTCTTCCATACGCACAACAAAAGAAGGTATTCAAACACATTTGAATAGATACATACAAGTGAATAGTTGTGGCATCTGCAGTGTTGAAATTCCGAATATGCCACCTCGGCGTCTTCAGCTGCAAACAACAGATTGTTCAAAATATATACAAAAACCTAACATTTGAATTTTATGTAAAGTCACCCAAAGTTTGCATAAGACACCAGTCTTTTGATTATAACACTACTCCTTCTCTCACTCTAAAATCAAAGGAAGAGCTTGGTGGTCCCTCAAGTAGAATCCTTATCGTATCCTTCTCAAACAGATATAAAGTATGGAACTAAGGATTTTCACTAATTCACAACAGCATGTGAGTTTCTAGAATCACATCAAGATGTAAACAATGGCCATTTAAATATAAAGATACCTGATGGATGCAGATATTAGTTCGGGTGACCAGAGATGTGGCTTGGATTTCCATGTGGCCCGCCCATGTCGTCTCTTCTCGCATGCTCTTCAAGTAGTCATCAAATGGAACTTCGTCTTCCACAAACGGCTCAAAATCGTCTCGATGTTCCTGCATTTGAACCAACCATATTATTGTGCTTATCATACTAAACAACTGACTATATTCTCGAACATATTATCAGAACCCTAAGTAGCTCTAGATTAATCTAACCCTATGTAGCTCGAGATTAATCTAGAATTATTACGATTTACTACATTAATTTAGGGTTTAGGGGTTCAGGTTTTTGCACCTGTAAGTAATCCACAACCATTTTTCGGTACTTGACATGCTCCTCCTCGTCGCCTTCTAATTGCTCCGCAACAGCTCTTGGAGAGATTGCCAAACCAAGGAGATGTTAGAATTCCTCACCAAACCCTAGGGCAACATATCTGAACATGGCTCCAATGAGGATGAGTATTTGGAAAACCACAAACACTAATACCAGACGTTGTACCTGAAAAAACAGTTGCCATCAGCTGTGACTTGCACCACTTTGAGATCCAACAGCCCCAATTGCTGGTTGAGGCTTGCAATCTCCTTTGTTTTGTCCTTGTTTTTCATCTTCACACCTTGACGTTTCTGACCCATCGCCAACAATCCCAAACCCTAAACCCTAAATGCCCTTAATTCCTTCTGAATCCGAAACCTCAAAACCCAGATCAACAAACTCCTCTTAAACCCTAAACCCTAAAACCCATGACCTGATTGCTTCCAGCTCCCTATCCCATTCAATCATTTAGAAACATGACCGGGTTTCCGCAATTCCTTGGAAAACGCAAACCATCTGGATCCACCAGAAAGTCAATTTGTTATGAACATGGAAAAACTTTGCCAAATCCTTCAACACCTAACTGTACCCAAATCATAAAAGTAAACATGATCTCAGCTGATCCGCCATCCAATCTGGTAGACATTCAATTCTTCATGACCATGACCTAAATTCCCCACATCCCAAAAATCTAATTAAACCCAAGGGTACCCAATTGAATCCAACTAAACCTAATCTGCTCTAATTCCATCCTCGTCCAATATCTACCACGAGCAAATTCACATGGATAAAGTTCACATGCACTCATTGTTCAGTTGGTATGATGTGACTTGAAAAAGTTCCCATGGACTGATTGTTCAGCAGGAGTGATATGTCCTGATAGACTGTTGTTATCTTTTAATAACTAATGTCTTGTTTGTGCGGAAAGTTGGATGATGAATTGGTGCATGATTGTTTGTACTTTGGTGTGAGGCCACAATTAGTGGGTCAGACTTTACCATATGTTAAAAGCAACTCAGCGGGGTCGCCAATCATGAAACAAATATATTATTTATTCAAAAAAATTATTTATTTATTTTAAAAAAAAATTCTTTATTCAAATAAAATATTATTTATTCCAAAAAATTATGGTCAGTTAGTCAATTCATTTTTTGTGAACAAATGAATTGTTAAAATGATATGAATTAGCTTGAAAGTTCTTTTTGAATTCAAAAAAACACTTTATTCTATTTTTCTTATTCTTTGTCCTATTAAAAATTAACATTTTTTTGACAACGCTGCTATCAACCTAAGCTCATAACATTCAACAGCTGGATAAACCTAGCTTCATGATTGCAGAAAACTTAGAGTTGCTCCGGTGATTCAATTTATGTTGAAAATCCTCTTTAGCTAAAGTTGGGCAAGAGAATGTTAGGAAGGAGCCTTCACAAGCCTCTCAGTCATGGATGAGGATGGTTTCAAGGGATCCTTTGCCTTCATTTTGGAAAGAGACATTTGATAATTCAACAGGCTGGTAAGATGTTATTATGACCCTCACCTCATCCAAATGCCACATGAAAGCAAAAACACACCATTTCCTATCTGTTCCAATAAGTCCTCACAAATTGGGATCTCCCTATTTACCCCCGGTCGAGCGTTGCACCAACTTGCCTTAGCCTTGGGTGGGTCCATTTTCCTAGCTTCTAACTTTAGGGGCTCTAAAGGCTTTTTTTGGGAAAAAAATTGTCAAATTAGAGACCTGCAGCCCCAAATAATCCTCTCAACGCCCCCCCCTTCGATTAAATAGGGCTCCCCTCCAACATAAAAATAGGGGCCGATTTTGTCCCTACCCTCCTCCACCCTCTCCACCCTCCCCACCCTAAGGCTTGGTGCAACGCTCCACCAAAGTATTTAGGCGAATCCCACAAATTGTTGTGATGTGAGGATCATCATTACAAGCATGTCTCACAGATTGTTGTGCTGTGGAGATCATTATAATTACAAGCATTTTGCATGGCTTAAACTAAGGGGATCGACCATGTCCTCATGATCAAATGTCCGCACTCCATGAGCAACCACTCTCCAGAACGTCCTGCCACAGCAACGAGTGAAACCCTATCTCCCCATCCTCATCATCCCTCAAGCTCATCAAACCCACGTCCCCCTTATCAACGCTCTCAGGAGAACAAATGTCCGCTTGCAACTTACTCCTACTCATCTCATTCGGATGCTCTGCCATGGACATCGGAAGAACGGCAAGCTCAGAAGTACCGACTGAAGCTGGATATTCAAGCTTGGACGAAACATTGGATGAGGGGTTGGATGTGATACTGCAAGTTTGGTTTTTGATGAGTCTGGCGATCTTGGTCTGCACGAGGATGTCGGCGGATGCTGCAGTGGCCATGTCTGCTTCTTGTTGAGGCGGTGTTGTTCTTCCCGGATCCATGGTGGTAGATGGTGTTGGTGCGGATGTGGAAGTGCGGTGGCGCCTGTTTCTGGAGGTGGAGGTGGAGGTGGAGCATGTGTGGGTGCCCACATAGGTGACTTCGAAGATTGCGGGGTTTTTGTCCGTGGGTTGCACCATCTTCTTTGCTCTGCACTCCATCATGTTGCACTTGTAGTACCCTCTGTTACACACACATATTTAGCCCCAATGTGTCCCGTATCCTAAACCCTAAACACGTGTGAGACACTATTAGCAACCCTGCTCTTTCTCACTCATAAATTGTTGCTCTTTTTGAATTGAGAATGCGAAGAATAGGTTTTTTGTTTTTGTTTTTTGTCACTAAATTGGCTTACCTCCTTTGCAAAATGTTTTAAATAGTAAAATTACATGTTTGCTACAACCACTTTATGGATATCTTTAACCCCTAAAGGACCAAGTGTCCCCTTGGAGACAATTTTTTTCAGTTTTACTACAATTATCTTTCAATCCGTAGAGTAAAAGTTCACAACTTTTTTACCACATCACTTCATAGTAGTTTAGATGAAGATCATATGACATTCTCAAAAAAAAAAAAAAAATTGGCAATTTATAATCAATGGAGTAGAGATTCCTCTAAAATGCCTTGGTCCTGTAGGGGTTAGTGTAGGATGAAATCTTTAAGTTTGATAAGCAATGTAAAGTTTCTATTCACTACAAGAAATGTGGGGTTCTTCACTCAAGCAGAATGCAGAAAAGGGTGTTTTTTTCTAGTCTTTTGTGAGTGGATTGACTATTCGACTTTTAAAATGCTTGAGATAGTAAACAGGGTTGCTAGTAGTGATTCAACTATCTAAATCTATGAAAAGAGAGGGTCAGGTTGAGTCTGGTCGTTACCTGCAGAAGTTGGAGTTTTGGATGGTTTTGTTGCCGTATTTTTTCCAGCCGCGGTGGCCATCGTCTGGAATGCCCTTCTTCATGTCGCCTCCGGGCTTCAATTCCTGGAATACCACTGACACAGCCCTGTCTTTATCATCGCTGCCGGCCTCTTCTCTGCACACAATGTTAGTTGCCATCATGGACTAGGTAATTCAAAGTGGGTAAGATCATAGGATATAAGCACACTCACCGACCTATGATAACCTTGCCTTTGTTTGAATCAGACATAATCTCAATACAAACCACTTCAAGCCATTGGATTGTAAAATCAATCTACTAGTTAAATAAGAATAAGTAAAGTTCAAAATGCATGTAACTCCGCTACTTAATAAAGAGTCTGCACTACCACCCAAGAAGTTAATGCTCTCCATCATTAGCCGTATCCATAGCCACTATCTAAACCAATTGCTTCTGCGAAAGCCCCTAGCCCATCATAATGGCATCCAACAACTCAACCACCAACCAAAATCCATACTTTTGCCATCCAACAACCATAACCAACAACCTTAGGAACATTTTGAACACCCCCGCTAATCTAACCCCTCTCCCCTTTTCCAAGGTTATCAAATACACCATACATGTATTGATATTCCAAATACAAATACATGCATTTAGTTGTATTCTATATATTAACCCTTTAAGGCCAGGCTGGCTATGGCTGATGGAAAATCTACGAGCATAGTAGATGATATTCTACAAAATCTATTAAGTTCGTAGACTCGACCATCAGCCATAGCCAACCTGGCCTTAAAGGGTAAAATACGCTCGAATATATGATTGAGTGAGGCAGAGAGAAGCCGCAATCAACAATAAATGTGTACATCCGAGTACATGTATTCACTTGTCCGAATAATTGTAATCAATAACCTTGCTCTAACCCAAACAATCGCAAGAAGGGATTGCAGTAAGATCATGGATTCTCAACATGAATATTGTGAAATTTAGTCAATTAAGGTAAGCCCCCCTAAAACCGACAAGTTAAGGAATGTGCATATATGGAGAGAGGAGATAATTATACTCTTATTTTTCCAGCGACAGCCAATAGAATCACAATTCCAACCCAAGTGATTTCATATTTTTCCGATGAAAATTGAATTAGTTATGAATTTCCAAAATGTGCAGCCATGTTTAGTGAGTGGCCAGCAGTAGGTACCCCCCATAACCAACGACCAAAAGCAAGGGTCTTGACTACTAGCAAACCTCCATTTGGAGCTGAGTTGGTGGTAATGGGGTGGAAGAGGGTTGGATATACCCCAATTTTATAGGCGTTAGCTATGGGTTTTTGTTGGTTATGGGGAGGCTTACCTTAGTATCTGAGGTTTAGTACATGTCCGAATAATTAACCTTGTCGAAATCCACGCAATGGCAAGAAGGGGTTGCAGTGAGATTATGGATTCTCAACATGAACATTGTGCACATTCTGATGAACATTCTGAGGTGTAGGGTTTCAGTGCGTGCACCTGTCTCGTTTGGGGCCACATGACCTTGGCCGAGAACCACCGCAGCTGTTGAGACTGGTAACCAGGCGATGAGTTTGGTCTAATAAGTAGCATGAGGATGGGCTCTGAATCGGAGCCTCAGTTGCTGCTCCACAACTAGCTCGCAAGTCGGAGCCTGGTACTTGGGCTTGATCATCGGTAAGCATATCCCAATGAGCAGCAGAATCCAGCCCCAAATTACTCAGAACCAACCTGTGCCCATGTGCATCACCATCATCAGGCGCTATCAAGCTTGCGGCGTCCTCACCTCCATCACCTGCACATCGATCTTACATAATTCTCCTCTCAACCACAAGTTTGGATCAGAACTCAAGGGACTATTCAGAGAATCTAGTGTTTAAACGTTAATTGGACTTGGATTATCTCAAGTTACAAGGAAGCAGGTTCAATGCTTGGATTTGGATGACATCACTACTGAGGTTGTTTTTTACAATCAAAGTTTGACACTTCTTGTAGATAGCAAGAGAAAATCTACTGGGTTGCTAGTGATCGCTTACGTGATTGGGCAGCCGTTTCGTTGAAGCTGGAGAAGAGCCCTGACCCTTGTTGGCTCCACTGAACTCCTTGAGGAATTACATCAATATTCCTGCGAGAAAGGATCTCCTTGAGGCGGCAGAGCGCCAGGTGACACCAGTCCATGGCATTCTCCAGCTTCACCTTGAGGGCTCTCACCACGTGAGGAGAGAGAGTATGAGTTAGTTCAGGATCGGCGGGGCTAGTGTAATAGTTTTGAGGTGGGGAGTGGATGAGTAGGAGCATGTTCCGGAGGTCTTGTTGTTGGCGGATGGCTTTGCTCAGCATCTCCTCCACTTTCTGGAATGAACTCCATTGATGCCCTAGCCCTGCAGCTCTTGCTCTTACATTCCCTGCTTTCTCCATATCTCGGCAATCCTTCTTTCAAACCTGTCAAGATTACAAAGTTAGGAAGGGTGCAAAATTTTGTGTTATCTCTCTTTGACCACTTTCTGGAAAGGAAAACAAAAATAGACACAAATAGGGACTAGTACACAGTTACATTACAAAGGTTAGAAAAAGGAAGGGTGTAACTCAGTCCACACTGCTGAAGTATTGTAAATCTCCGCCCGTGCATCTCGAAAACTATACCAACGTTAGAAAGTTTTGCCAATGTGACCAAAAAGCCTCACATTATGTGGCCTTCATCAACAGTGCTATGAAGGATGGAAGAAGAAGACCTGGTCAAGAATGAACCTGATTGTTCTGTGCAAGTCTTTCACTCTATCAGGTGTTGATTGCCATTTATTTTTTCCGTTAATTGGCTAATTTGGTTGATGGCCGGTAAGGTGAGACAAAGTACTCTACAATCAATAATCGGAATTGGCCGATTAAACCAATATGACGATGTTGATGAAATTACTAGTTTTTGGACGCGCAAAGTGAGGAATTCATTCATGGTCAGTTGAGAAGAATAAGTGGACTCACCATCTCATGTACGAAGTTGATCTGGCTCGCTACATGACTAAACTTGCAACGTCTTCCTCTGCAAACAACACCAACATGAGCCGATCGAACTCGTCTCGGTTAATGTAAGCTTGTCAGGCTCCACTCCAAAGCAGTATACCATCACATCTTCACGAAGAAAACAACCCTCGCAACTCACACAACGAGATTCTCATCGCTACGCAATGTCGGTATGCAATGGGTCATCCCACAGCTTCGAACGTCCAGGCAAGTTGTTTTTGACACTCTAAAGTCGACACACGTTTCCGACACATTGTTTGACACTTCACCAGAAAGTGTGTCAAAAACAAGCTCATTTGTGCTACTGTAGTGTCCTCAAACCCGGTTCCATGCTTCGATTTCCTGTCTGTATCAAAGAATGATAGAATGAAAAAAACCATCGTCACCTGTATTAGTACTACTACCTTGTGCCCTGGAGCATGAGTTCTCCTCCTTCATCATCTGCCCCAACATCATCATCTCTTCCTCCACATGACATGCAATGGAAGCTACTCCGGCACTTGCAACACTCAAAATCTCATCTTCTCATAACACACTCGAAGTGGGACTTTTTCATTGCTGATTGACTACTAACTTTTGGCACACGTTCACACGAAATAACACTTCAGACGAGCATTCCGACAAATACACAACAGGGTTGGTGTTGAAGTGGAGATGAGAATGAGGTGGGTAACAATGGAAATGACAGGGTGACCATGTGCACATGAGAGGGATAATTCCATGGTCATGATTTGTTTTCTTTCTTTATTCATTATTTTATAGTTGAATCCTAGTTTTTGTATTTGTTTTTTTTTCCATTATTTGAACTTATTTAGCTTTGGGACGGCGCCTTTCTGGGCCGGTTTTTCTGTAGCTGCCTTTGGATTTTCTATAAATTAGGGACTGCGCTGGATTATTCGGAAAACAGGTTAGGTCTACCCTAATCTTATTTTAACCATTTCTGATGATGTGTTATTCAATTACTATTCATAGCAACAAATGATAAGGTGAGATACGGTGAAAGTTCTTTTTGAACATAATCATGTTTTCAATGGAATATACATTCCATGATCACCTAAATTCAACATGAAGAGAGTTTATGTTTACCTCTTTTGCTCTAAGCCCAAGAAGACTTCCATAACAAATCTTCATTTTTTCATCCAAGCAGAAATCCAATTCCTCCTAAGACAAGTTGATGAGGTCAATGACATCTTTTAGAATGCTTTGAAATGTTTTGATTGCTACAGTGAACCAACCTTGTAAACACCATAAAGCCACGTGACATTGATAATTGCAATATGTGATTGTTAACATTTTACTATTTTCAATCATAGGATCTTGAATTTTAAGTGACTGCAAGAAGACACTCAAAATGCTTGCATTTCAAGAGTGCAAACATAGTTTTTTCTTCCCTAGGCAAATAATGGTCAACATACTTTAACTCAAAACAATGGCATAATTTTCCACTACACATGGCGTACATTTCATGGAACTATGTTCTACCTTATGTTAGATCATTGCACGCCTTTAATCACAAGTAATGGAAGATTCACGATAAGAAAACTATTCTTGCAATGTCTAGGGGTTTAGAACACGACCATTTCCTTAGTATAGCAATTTTATTTTTTATCTTAACCCCTAAAAGACCAGAGTCTCCTTCGGGGGGATTTCTGATTTTGGGCAGGTTCCTAAAATTCGAAAAAAATCCTTTTTCTCTGAGATTTTTATTCTAGATTGCCTCTGATAAGAGCTTTGTGGACATATTTTTAATTTTATATTTTGGATTTCTGGTTTGAAAGTTAGTACCACTTAAAGCCAAAAGTGGGGACACCGGGCACCTCCAAAATTTTTGACAAAAGTTTCTATTGACATTGAGATTTTTCACACATATAAAGAATATTTCCTTCTTGAGAAATTTTCTAAAAAAAATCTTGTCTTTAGTGTAACAAGGCATTTTATTCCAAGTCAAACATTTTCACACATTGTCGGGCAACGGGGGAAAAAAACTTCATCTTTTCTACATATAACCTAGAGATCTTCATATTTTTCACTTTTAATTCTTTCAACAACAATATGTGGTGATAACCTTCTTATTGACCGTTTGGATTACCATTTGAATATATACGTTTGGATTATCATTTGAATATATACGTTGAACCTCCACTCCTTGCAAACTTGTTTTGAATATGCTACACCCCTTTTTTACCTCTAAAAATTGGTGTGTTGGGAAATAACATCATGCTTAAGACAATGTTAAGAGATTTAGACCTTGTACAATGCAAAAATTTGATACAAAGTGAAGTCAAAGTCTGCTGATCTACTCAAAGCAGAGAAGAAAATGAACCAATGTTTTGACTTTAAACACTAAAATCTATCAATTCGTGCGGTGGATTGCAACCAAAATTTTATGGCATGTCTATATAGAATTCTATTTTAAGATATTACGGTTGAAAATCCAAAATTCACTTTAACCCCTAAAGTTCCTTGACAATTTCTGTCCAAAACTAGTCCAAAACTGCCATAGTCAAACATGGCCGCAATAATCACATTTTTTAGAAGAATTCTCAACTTTTAACCGTAAGATGTAAAACTAGACTCATGCATAATAATCTTGTAAAATTTTAGTTGCAATCCACCGCACGGATGTGAAGATTATAGTGTTTGAAGTGCAAGAAGTAGTTATTTTTCCCTCTTGCCCAACAAAGTCAGCTCACTTTGACTAAGCATATCTTCTAGTATTTATAGTACATTGTGTTGGAAACCATTACCAATGTAAAGAATATGATGTTAGCTAAGTGTGTGCAAAATTTGAGGTCATTTCGAGGGGTACATCATGCTCAAATAAATACTTTAGTGAAAGGGGGTATAAAACAATGCAAATGACTACAAATGAAGTGAGAAATTATTTGCTAAATATGAATTTACAAATTTAGAAATCCGTATAGTTGAAATGTGGAATTTAATTTTTTTACTTATTTTAGAGATTTTTTTTTCTTAAATGGGTAAAATCTCTCATTTTAATGAATTTATTGAATTACTCAAATATTATAGGTGAGGGCAGGGCTTCAAAATGGGGACCCTTCAAGAAATGAAGGGCCACGTCATTCACCCACTCCCCTGTGCGGGACCCGCGCAGCTCCTTGGGATTGGCGTTTTTTTTTTTTAAATTATTTATTTATTTATTTTTTACACGTGCCATCTCTTTCAGTACCCATAGCCCCTACCATGCACCACTTTTTGTTATTTTTAATATTATCTATTTATCCCTTTTCTTGGAATTTGTGGGGTCTTCCCTTCCACTATTCCTCCCCTTGATTTGGGTTGCCCCACCCTCCCTCCACCCTTTGTGCCCCTACTTACTACCCCTCTTTGACACTTGTGTTTGATTGGTTCCCAAGGGTGCCGAGGCTGCCGATCCTCCCCATTTTTGACAATAGGTGGTACTAACTTTCAAACCGTAAATCCAAAAAAAAAAATTTAAATACCTCCACGAAGCTCTTATCAGGGCCGATCTACAATGAAAGTTTTTTAAAAAAAGGATTTTTTTTCGAATTTTAGGAACCTGCCCAAAATGTGAAATCCCCCCGAAAGAGACTCTGGTCCTTTAGGGGTTAAAATGTGATTTTCATGTCTCTTTTTGGCAGTGGCAGTTTCGGACTGGTTTTAGAGCGAAAGTGGTCGTGGTCCTTCAGGGGTTTAAATGTTTCTAGTTGGATTTCAAATCCCAAGAGTAAATGTAATCATCATGCCTGAACACTAGATGAAATCATTATGCCTTTTTCTATTCAGGGGAACTTTTATTTGAAAAAGAGATTGAAATCACATTTCACCTCACCTCCAAAATGGTCAAGCGGTTTTCCTTGACGAACCGTACATGAATGACACACCAAATACGTAGCATCAATACACAAGTCAAGTTCATCCAACACTATCTCTTCACCTACCACAACTTACCTCATCCTCGATTCCATCCTAAATTCGCTGGATTCCAACAAATATGGCTCAGTCATGGATCAGGATGATGCCCAAGTTCTGCAACCCCTGTCAGAAATTACAGAAGATTGGGAAATAAAAGAACACTCTCAACTAATGGAGTCAATAATGCAGTCATCAGTGGTCAACAACAAAAATAATGAACATTGGATGCACCAAAATCACATTAGGAACTTTTCGGGACCAGCAGTTGTAGTTACTGTTGGTCCAGTGCTAGGAAACTTCACAAGTATTTGGAAAGTGAAGGGAGACTTCGGTTTTAATTTCCGTACATCCAAAAACCTAAAACTGATGCTCCGTTTCAACTCTGGTCCAAGATTTGTTCCCCTCCTCGCCAAATAATCCCTTAGTGCAATCCACAAGATTCACTAGAATGCAACTATTCAAGGGTGCATTTTCCTTCCGGAACCCCATATTCGAATGAGAAGCCATGGGATCAAGGAGCCGATGCTTTCCGACAACTTCTTCATTGCGACATCACAATCAGTCTACCCTGATTCGACAACGAGCAAATCCTGTCTACATCGTGAATTCATGGATCCCACTGTAGCATCGAGATCTCTTGGATAAAATGGATTAGAAGTACATTTCAATGCATGGGTATATCACTGAAGCATATACAGTGAATCCCTGAAAGTGGAGTTAGGAACTTACCAGCACATGAGGTCCAAGACTGCATCATCGCAGGTTTCGCTCCCTCCTGGAGATTCCAAGTAGGAAGGTGATTCGAGTAGATTCGAACTTGCACAGGAGAAGAGTTAATCCATCCCCATCCACAATTGCTGGTCAATACAACTTAGCAGGAAGAGCCTAATTGACGAGCGGTGGTATCGATCAAAGAGGTCACATTCTAATCTGGCTGACATTTAAGTTCGCATACAAGTTTACAAGCAGCGTGCATAATTAATAAACCCAAGAAGTCACTCAACTCAAGCCTAAACATTGAAGGGACTTTCTGACTGCACATGCTTGGTAATCCGCTGTCATACGCTCTTAAAATGCAGTTCAATTCCAGCAAAGTGACCAGGGCGAGATTAGTTGCTTGAGGCTACTAAGAGTAGAGATACCATTGGGAAATACAGATGCTAACACATGAAACACATTAGAGGCTAGTGACACTTGCTAATTCAATGATAATGTTTTTGTACCATGCATAGGCATCCTAGCTCTGCAACGAAAATGTGTGTGAACAGTCGCTGTTCACGACTTCACACGCCGACTAAAACTATTCTCACTGTCCGGCGGAGTAAACGAAAGTTGGTACTTTTTCTTCGATGACAGTCAACACCTGTACTGTCAGCCAAAATCGCTTGATTAAGCCGTTTGCTTTGTACATACACAATTACTGGACGTGCTACCAGCTAAGATTCTGTTTGGAAGATCAAGCACACTGGAAGTACTGCTGCTTGAATCGAAACAGGAATTCTCATTCCATCTTCGTCGATGGAATTACTCGTCGTCGACATCATCGTCCTGACAAGGAATAAAATAAGACGTATCAGAAGACGAACTTATATCAGCGGCCAGACAAGAGATCACAAGTAGAAGACCGATGAATCGACTTGAGTCACTATATTACCTCTTCATCTTCCCCAGCAGCCTCAGACACCTCTCCCCCGTCATCCTGTTCAGCAGCCAATTGTTCTTAGAATGCTCATACCACGAGGTGACAATGCACAGACAAGAACTGTTGCAAAGCGATGAAAGCTCAGCGAGCTGTCAAGTGTTGTCAACCTTTGAGGAGTCGCCGTTTTTGTACTTCGTCAGAGCCTTCTCATAGCTAGCCTTTCTGGCTTCAGCATCTTTGTTGTAAGGTGCTTTCTCCTGGGGACCAAATAAATAGAGATTAATAACGAGATGCATGGAGACATCGACATCGAAGATGACAAGAATTGTAGTATATACAGTAACATTTATACTCATAGAATAAGCTTCTGAACTGACCTCCTCAGACATCTTCTTCCACTTCTCACCACCTGCTTTTGCGGCCTGCATCACAGATATTAAGCATTATGTTTCGCGAAGGCTAGTGCGCGCCGGCATATATTCAACAAGTACATAAATGATCATGCACGCCTACGACGCACTATTAAAGCCAAGCAAAGCCTGGTAAATGACGACTTCTGCGGACTGATTGAGGGTATGAAGATCACTCACCGCAGCCACACCTTTCGATTCAGGATTGGCTTCCTTATACGTCTTCCGGAAAGTTTCCCTTCAGAGATTAAGAAGCAAAGTCTACATTCAGGTTTCAACACAGTAATACAGATAATTTCAAGCAAGACATCACACATGCTGTAACCCGCCTGCAGAACTTCATTGTAGGGCAGCTTGCAGGAGTGGATATACCATGTTTGGTAGTGGAAAGCAGGCATAGAAAGGCTCACATGAAGACCAAGAAACCCGATGCTGGCCGCTTCGGCGCGTTAGGGTCCTTTCCCTTTGCTTTCTTTACCGGCTTCGTAACACCTTTCGGTTTCAAACCAGTCTTGCGCTTCGTTCCCTTCCTGCAAATGAAATACCACGCTGAAACTTACTGGACCTACCGATGTACATCTCAGGCTGACAACAGGCGAAGAGGAGCAAGTAAATATCCGATTACAAAAGCAGAAGACGATTCACTACATGAAGATGATTAACAGCAATTAGCTCTGAGGAATAAAAGTGAACGCTCTTAACAAAAATCTCGACCAGCAGAGCATTATCTTAACAAGACGAAAGCAATAAAGAAAAGAGTACACAATGTGAACAAACATAGTCAGTCATGCATTTATTTTCCTCTGACGAACAAATAGAAAGGTAAGCTACTGAGGAAGAAGACGGAGAGGCTGTACGTTGTGTCATCGCTCTTGACAGCGTCCTTCATCTTAGCTGCAGCACACGCACAGGCAGAAGTCAGTATCAGGACTCTTCCAGTTAAATCCAAAAATTTAAAAGAATTCAAGAAAGCAGGTCATACTGTGACTCTTGACGATTCAGAATCTATAAACACTGAGAGGAGCGCCATCAGAATTCGCTTACACGCGGTTTTCTTAGCTTTTGGCTTCTCCTCACGGGGGACAATGTGACCGACAGCCGCTACAGAAGTGTTCTTCTCCCTGCATGAACAAAGAACCGAATGAGCTTATTAGACGACAAGGAATCAAGCGAATGTAGACAAACCTCTGTCTTAGCAAATAGACGCCCCTCCAGTTTCCGCGCACAACGAGATGATGAAATTACCAGAGTGGAACTTCGGTTTCGCTAGCGTTGCGCTGCATCTCACTCGGGTCGACATACACCCGTTTCCATGCGTTCTGCATACTGGTTTGCTTTACCGCCGAGGCCATAACTAACCCTCGCATTGTCGGAAGCCTCCTGTTACGTTCTGTGCACTAAAGCGGCTAAAATACCGAGGGCTCGATGCGTAAGCATATCCCGAAATTACTACCGCATGTATATTCAAATTATTCACATTAATCTTCCGCATCACGCACCAGCTTCATCAAACAAAACGAGCGCATACTAAAATCTTCATCGCAGAGACGACACGATCCGTGACCGCTACCGGCAGAAAGAACTAACCTACAGCTCACTCAGGCTACAAATACAACGTATGGATACAACACAGCGAATGTAAAACAAAAAGACACCGAAAGAACTAACATGAAAGCCCTGGCGCCGACTCCAAACAAACATCAAAACCAAAAACGGATTGCTACGCAGCTCCCGGCTACAATTCGATAAACACAGAGCAGAAAGGCAGTATCACGGTTCAAGAAAACGCTGGCTTCAGCAAGCAAGACGAATTTCCAGCACAGAAAGAAAAAAAAAACGATTCCGTAGCCCGCGAAGAATGCAATGCAGAAAGACATCAAATCAAAAGTCAATGCCAACTCCACAAATGCATCAAACAGCAAGGGAAAAAAACAAGCAAACATCTCCCGGAGCAGAGATCAACTCACCGAGTGCAGCGGACGCAGAAACGCGAAGGAATTGCGGCGCGAAGGAGCACGCAGACTTAGCTCCAGCGACAACGAAGAAAGCAAATGAGCACTGACGCTCACTTCGAGATACTCAAGGAGGATCAACAGCGAGGGAAGCACACCCAAGACCGGTAGTATACCGTAAACCGAACATCTTGTTATTTCTTAGAATCAGTCCCCATACATCAACTTCCTCTGTAGATGATGGTGGGTTTTGGGGGAGTGATGGCTTTGGATACGCATCTTTGGTGGAGCGCGCGAATTTGAGTTCCCTTTTCCGCGGGGGCGGGAACCTGCTTTATGAGTGGGCGGGGTTGAAGAATGCGACGCATGGATGATTGTCATCGACGATTATCGTTAAAAGAAATGGGAGAGGATTAGATGTGTGAATAGTTGTTTCTGGATGTGATGGATGAATGTCGTCTTCGTCAGGGATGGGAATTAGTGCGGATGAGATTCATCCAATCTGTCTTGATTTTTTATGAATGATTCAAGCTTGCTTGGTTCATGTTGCCTTTTCTTCTATACATGCTTTTAACAATATTCACATCAACTTTTTCCTAAGAATTTATGTGAGTATGTGAGGTTTTTGAGTATTTATGCATGTTGTCATTTTAAAGATGAGTAGGCTACTAGAAGAACTTGATGGAAATTTTGTTTTTTCTAAAGTGGGCATTTAATGAAAGTATTATGCTTTCCTAAGGGATTATTGAGGAGGGCAAGCAATTTGGACAATTATGCTAAGAAGGCCTGATTAGGGATAAATTAAACTGGAATAACAAAGGGGCACAAAGGCACCAAGCAAAACCATCACATTTGGATAATTATGCTATGCCCCCTTATTTAACTCTAGGATTTTGTAACAAGTAATTGATATTCTCTTCTTTAAGATTGTCAAGATTGAGAATTTTCACTTCAATAAGAATCAACGACTTTGCACCCTACCAATGAGGATGTAAGACAATTTCTACTCTTTTCACATTTATAAAAGCATAATTTAGAATTCTTCAAAAAATTGTTGTAATCGTTTCTTGACTTTAAAAGTGAAACGATCTTTACAAAAACTTCTTAGAAGAATGATTCTACAAGAAATTTAAATCGTCAAAGAAATTGCATTTGGTTTGGTTAGTGGCTCTTTCCATAGGAAGGTAGTTTAAATAAATTAGACACATTTTTCCATTTACATTTTGGTGGACAATCACCTAATACATATGGATTCTAATGGTGAAAATGTGCAGCTTTGTATATTTGGGGGAAAAATAACACAAGAAATTGAAGTATATTGACCTTGTTAAGTTGGGTGCCAAAAAAATGAGAGATTCTACACTTAAAGGTTATAAGCTTACAATCCGTACAATGAAAATTTTGAGAAAAAATTACCATACCTTCTTCCAATATTGATTAGTCATTAGTGAGATCCTATTATTCAAGTTTTTTAAAATCAAGATTTTTTCTTGGATTAGAAAGCTATGAATTTAAATATTTTTTGAAAATACAATCAAGGAGCTTAAGGACATTAAAAAATAGAAGATTTGACTTTAAAACAATGGATAGTATAATTGTAAATTAAAACTTATTGAAGAATCTAATGGACAACCTTTTTGTGCTAAAGCATTGTTTATAAGCATACTATTAATTGTTTGAATAGTAGTTTCTAAAGTGACTAAGATTAAAGAAGTAACATTTTTATACAACAAACCTATATCTATAGGCATAGGCGTAGTGGTGGAACACATGGATTGTACTTCATTTACATCAACTTCTTTTGAAGGCTTAGATTTCTTTTCTTCTAGTAAAGGCTTGATACTAGTTTCTAATACTTTGAAATTCCCAACTATATAAGTATTCATAAATTTGGATATCACATACATTTAGCTTGCTTGCATTTTTCTACCATTGACATGTCATAAGTAAGATATGATTTTTGTTCTAAAGAAAATTAAAAAATCATAGAAGTAAAGCTATTAACCCCTACAAGCCCAAGGCATTTTCACACCAAAAACACTTCAAAACCGCTCGTTCTAGTGCAATGAGTAATGAGGTAATCAAAACCTTTTATTTATACATCTAACCATAGGATCTAAATAAAACCTTATCCTCTAATGTCCTCACAAAATTTCATAAACTTTGACTACACGAATTGAAAGATTATAGTGTTTGAAGTAATGTAATCCGTTATTTTTCTTCCCTGCTTTGAGTGGACCAACAGACTTTGACTACACTTCGTGTCAAATTTTTGCACTACACAACGTTTGAAAAAATTACCATCATGTTAATCATGATGTTGTTCCTAGATCACCAAGTTTTAGAGGTAGGAAAGGGGTGTAGCATATTCAAAACAAATGTGCAAGGAGTGGAGGTTCAAAAATTGCCAATTCACGTTTTAATTTTTTGTGAACTAAATATATTTTAGATTGATAATCTGAATAGTTAATAAAAAGGTTCACACCACATCTTGTAGTAGAAAAAATAAAATATAAGAAATATGAAGATCTCTAAGTTTTATAGAGAAAAGAAGAAGTTTTTTTGGTACCTTGCCCGACAAAGTGTGACAATTTGCTAAAATGTTTGACTTAGATTATTATGCTATTTTTCACTTAAGACAAGAGAATTTTTAGACAATATGAAAGGAAATAATATTATTTGCTAGTATTAAAAATCTCACATTCAATGAATTGTCCTAGCAAACATTTTTGGAGTTGCCCGACGTGCCCGGACTCCTCATTTGAAATTCAAAACCCTTTAACTTTTTCATAAAATGTCGGAATTAGGAAAAAATTGGACTCGCACAAAGATTTTAGCAATGTCCATTTACACTAGAAATATCAAAAAAGGTTGTTATAAATTGACACCATAGGAACCTGCCCAAACCTTCGAGAGTCCTCCGAGGGACTCTTGGGCCTTTAGGGGTTAAAACAAAAACTAGTGAAAGCCAATTTTTACACATCCAAAAAAGGTTCCTGCTTAAAAACTCATGACTACAGAAATAACCTCAATTTTTTTTATAAAAAACTCCCACCCACATTGTAAAATGGACAAGGAATACACACATAGATAATGTATTATTCACAAATGTATCTTGGTAAGATCTTGTAATGTATTAGCCATGTCCATTCTTCTTCATGAAAGATGACTAGAAAACAATCAACCTTTATCAGAAATATAAAAATACTCTATATAACCTACCTATGATTACAACATGCTTCAACTCTTATGAAGGTTCTACTCACTTTGGGGCGGTTTACACTATGGTCAATCTCCGTGGCCCTCTAAAATCTATAATTGGCCGAAGAAGTTGTTTTGGTCCATGTTTGTTTTACACTACCTTAAAAAATGAGATTGACTGTGGAGTTCAAGGTTACCTAAACATGCTATTTTCTGATGAGTGGATAATGATTCGTGGTCCAATGAGTTTTCCGTTGGGTCAAGGCAAAGAGGTCGACTTGACAAAAATCAAGGGGGCCATTGGGTTGAGTGATTGGCTTAAATTTGTTTTATTTTATTTTATTTTATTTGTTTCTTGGACTTTTAGATATACATTCAAAAAATTAGCCCATATTTGTCCGAGTCCAAATCCACTTTACACTGTGAAAAGTGACCAAGACACTCAAAAAAAGTTTTTTGATTTTTCATAGTCATGGCTCTAGACCAAGAGCTGTGACCATGAAAATGAATGATTTATCTTGGTCAATCCTTGCGGTCCATAGTGTAAAATGCCCCTTACTCATATTTCCGCTAACCATTAAAAGCATCTCCACAACTCACACCACAACGACACGCTTCGCCGGGCAATGTGAGCATATATGCGTAGCCCGGAATTGGCCTCTCAAGGCTGAGATCCCATGGCTGACGGAGAGCTACAGTAAACAGATACAACAAATAACTTTCTTTGTAGCAACATCCAATCACATGTGCGAAGACAAAATATGTGCGAGTGGAGAGTCAACAAGACCCGTGCAAATGTGGGCGCCGCCATGTTGCAAGCTATCAATCACAACTATGGGCCGCCAAAATTTGCCCCTGGCATGCCAAACCCAACTCAAATGGTAGAACCTAGGCTGTGGCGTGCAGTCTCGTTTGACCGGGGCGCCATGCCCGGCATGCGCGGTGGGTTGCTATACCATTTCTGGCGTTGTAGGCTAGGGCTTTCTGTCGGGGCAGCGTGCCCCGGTGGAGATGCTCTAAGTTACTACCCCACTACTAAGATATGTGCCCATGGTTATAGTCATTGATTATTGTTTATTTGTCTAATAGTGTCTCCCCTTAAGGGGTAAGTAGTTTAAGTACTAATCTATGTCTAAGAGGTGGATATTTAATAAATGTATAATAAATATGAAAAATCATAGATATTAATATATTCATCACAAATGAGTATATTTGAATTTTGAAAAAACTCATGTGTCTACCCTCAAGAGGGGGAAGTAGTTCCTTACTACTAATACTTTTTCCCGTGGACATCAACTTAGTGGTGGAATTAACATTCTATTCACGCCGGCCTCTAGTGGAGCCCAGAGTTCTCCTTCTTTTTCTTCTTCGAAAAGGTGAAATGAAGTACACTTTATTCACACCAACCTCCTTTGCAAAACTGGAGTTCTTCTTTCTGATTGTTGCATGAGTTTTAAATTAAAAAATCCTACATTTCCTCCCTAAAATCTAGAAGCGGTATAGAAGTTGGTGGTTTCTAGGTTTACGATACAGTGAATTTAGTGAGTGAGTTTAGTGAGTTCTGGAGACAGAGCCTACCCTACGAAGTGGTTAGTGAGGTGGTGGATGTTTAGTGACTTGGGCACTCACTTAAGACCACGTTCAACAATCACAGATGAAGCTGGCCACCGATCCCTTTCATGTACGTCACTCTCTTCAAAGAGAGCTTACGAAGTGATTAGTGAGATTATGGGGATGTTTAGTGACTTTGGCACTCACTAATCCGTTTTGGGGACGATCACGTCTCGGTTTTGTGTATGGATTGTTTCGCAGAGATAGTATTCCGTGAAACATTACTGTTATTTCAGTTAGATGAAAATTAGGGTTTGGGAGGCGAGAGGTGAATTGGTTTAACTAGGATGGTTAGTGCAGAATTACGTGTCTGTTTAGTGATTTAGTGAGATTAGTGAGTTAGTTTAGTGAGTTCTGGAGAACAGTGGTTAGTGAGGCGGTGGATGTTTAGTGACTTCGGCACTCACTAATCAGAGTTTCGTGGATCACGGGTCTGTTTGCGTGTGGAGATGTTTGCAGGTGGAAAGTATGTGATTTTGTTGCCCTTTCGATCTTTCAGAGAAACATTAGGGTTTGGTGAGAGAAGAAGAGAGGTGATGGTTGCAATTCATCTCTGTTCACATGTGGATGGTTCCGTAGAAGAAGACCGCACACAATTTTCAGGTGGAGAGTACTTTCGCTTAATTAGTATGGCAGAGATGCCAAAGGGTTTGGTGAGAGAGAGGAGAGGCGAGTTTTTGTCATTTGGATGGTTTGTGGACGATCACGCCTCTGTTTTCACGTGAATGCTTCCATAAAAGAGGATACAACTTCAGATGGAAAGGATTGTCATGTAATTCGGTTTTGATTTCAATCTTAGAATGGCTAGGGTTTGGTGAGAAGAGATGAATCGATGTTATTTGGGTGATTGCTCCTCTGTGAATGGTTCCAATTTCACGTGATTCATTTTCATATGAATCTTCAGGGTTTGGTGCGAGTGAAAACGGTTTCATCTCCATTGCTATTGTGTTCGTGCGTTAGTTCATGTGAAGCGGGTGGCGAAGCGGCGGCTGTTTCAGAAGATGTAACCGATTGATTGATTGATTGTTTGTACAGAAGCAGTGAGGGGGGGTTTTGATCGTTAGCGAGGGCGAGAGATGGGGGTGAAGCCGACGGTGGTGCTGCGGGCGGCCGCCGCGGCGGGGGTGGCGGCGGCGGCGAAGATGGCGACGCTGTTCAAGGCCGCGGGGGGCGTGAAGATGGGCGCCGTGGGAGCCGCCATGGCCGCCGCCACTGCCGCCGCTACAGGAGCGGCTCCCAAGAAGAAGATGGACCAACAACAATGACGCCATTGTTCCCTCCATTGTCTTGCCCTTCTTTTTTGGATTTCCAACTCATTTTGCTCGAGACGAGAGCTTTGAGCATGATGAGAGATGCAGATTTTGAAATTCTTGTGCGGTTTTGGACATTGAGACTGCGGTTGCTTGTATATGTCTGTGTTGCAGTAGCGAGCGCCCTCGTTTAGACGATATTTGTCCATTGTGATCCTTGATTTGAAACAGAGAATCTGGTGTCATTCTTTGGTAGTCTAGCAGTGAAGTTTGGCAGAAAAGTGTGTGTGTGTGTGTGTGTGTGTGTGTGTGTGTGTGTGTGTGTGTGTGTGTGTGTGTGTGTTTCCTTCTGTTTTGATCGTGCGTGAAAATCTTCGTGTGTTGGCAAAAAGTGTGCCTCGGCGTTGGTTTTGTTCATTATAATCCTTGAATTTGGAGCGGAGAATTCGGTGTCTTTCTTTGGTAGTCTACCAGTGATGTTTGGACGATGTTTGTGTTTTTCTGTTTTGATCGTGCGTGAAAGTCTTCGTATGCTGGCAAATGTGTCCTGGCGTTGATTTGTACTGTTTTTATCAGTTTCTTTCGTGAAGTTGATCAACTTTTGTGAAGGTCTTTTGTGAAGGTTGAGCGCCTCAAAACCGCACCCCTCTCCAAACAAATTCTGACACGAAATTTGGAAATTTTGGAGAATTCCACCTGGCAATAGTAGCGGCATTGACACTTTGTACAAACGAGGTACAAAGTGAGTAATAATTGAATCTAAGTTGTTGAAGATAAATTGTTGAAACCTTCACTAACAGTAGAAATATGGGTTTTCTTTGTGAAATGTATTCTTTATTTTTCTGGACTCATAAGAAAAATGTTATGGTCCTTCAAACATTGAAAGCTCAAGTCTCAAGTTGACGGATAGTTTTTGGCAATGAAGGAATGGTTGTTATGGGAGCAGTGAAGGAAAGTTCTTGGCAACCCTCATTGTTTTTACTTAAAAACACGTTGAATTTAAAGATTTTACTCTGACGAAATGTTTTTTTTCGTCTTCTCATAGAAAAAAACATTATCATTCTACCCACTATTTGGATTTTTAGTCCCAACGGATATTATATTATTTTGGAAATGAAATCACATTAGAATGTATCCTGAAGCTCCCCCATCCATGCACTTGCCAATTGGCATTCCATGAGCTCCCGGTCCAGCTCCAACCTCCACCTCGCACCGAACCTCTCGTCCCAAGCATGCTTCCAGTTTCTCTGCTCACAACTAGCGCGCTCGTAGTTTTCTCTCCTAGAGCTCCAGCTTTCTGTTTCTGCACAAGTTTGGTTTCTGGACCTCTTTCCCAAAGCTCGTGGGTGAACCTCTGATAGGCTTTTTCCATAGATTCGTCTGGTTTCAGTTGGTGAGCATGTCGCAGGCCAAAGTACAGGCGCCCTACATGCCGGGGCTGAAGGAGCCGGCGGACCTGGTCGACGAGCCTGGCAAGAGTGAGTTCGGGGATCAGAAGCAGCAGCAGCAGCAGCAGGAGGGGGATTACTACACTCCTGTTGCGACAGAGGTGGTGGAGAAATCGGGGTCCAAGCCGAGCCAGGACCTGGATGGGCCCCGAGAGGGCGCGGAGATGAACGACTTGTATTCCCCCAACGCTGCCGTGGATATTGCGACGTCGAAGAAACAGCCTGAGAATCACAACAGCAACGATACAAGTACTTCGCTCTCACTCTGAATCTCCTTTTCGCTTCGTTACGTTGGTCGTTCTCTCAAACGTTGCCTTGACTTGGAGTGGATTGATGTGATTCACCTTTGGTTGCTAGCTATTTTTCAACTTGGTTGCGCATTTTGGAATGGTTCATCAGGGTGTCAAAAGAATGATACTTCGGGTGAAGACTATGATTGTTGTATAAGCACCAGGTTAAATTTGTTTTCACTTTGCAGATTGTGTTGTATCTCGTTGACCCATTTGCATTTTTCAAATCGTAAACCTACCATGCCTTCGAATACTCATGGAGCCCATGTAGAATATGTATGAAAAACCTACGGTTTTTTGAGTTACACATGAAATATGCATCTTACAGAAGAACCTTTTCAGAAATCGAATTTGAAGTTGAACACAAAAACCTTCGCATGATATGTTTTCCTGTGGATGTTACAACATGAGTTTCTCAGGATATTACCAGGTGTCAGAGTAGTACAGTTTCGATGTGCACATTCAAATTATTTCTTGTGTTGTGATACGGTACAGAGGCGGCAGGCAGCGATGAGCGCGAGAAAAGCCTTGGGAAAGAGAAGACGATGCTGCCGATGCCTACGGAGCCGCTAGAGGCTGTCCACCGGACACTCAAGGGTACCTTCGATGCCGTGAACCGGACGAAGCAAAGCTTGTTGGACCGGATCTTCCCTTCGTCCTCCGCCCACAAGGTAACTCTCCATAATCCAAGTCTTCTGAGATAGAAACTTCTCATATCTACATGTCATGTAAGGGAGAATTTCCTTCGATCAATTGACGTCTTTGCAATGAGTTTCAGGTGGTTGAGGAGATGGAGAAGGACGTGTTGGGAAATTCAGAAGGCAGCGGCCATGATATGTCACAAACTAGAGAAGGTCCAAAAGCTTCTGAGACTGGTGCCCCTCACTTCATGCGAGCCAGGTTGTGACCAGGACGTCAAGATTTTGTACAGAACTGGCAGATTAGAGTGAGACGATGAAAAAAATAGTCTCTGACTTTTACGACCTATTACACATTCCTATGATACATGCGTGTTCAATAAAGCTTACAAGTTCAATGCTCTCGTTTTTGCATTCAAGCTACGTTTTCATGTTCAAATTTCTACACTGATTGGAAACGTACATGCAATCTCTGACTTGCTTGGAAGCATACCAGGAAGAAATACAGCCTGAGGTCTTTGCCTCAGGGATGCTTTGTAAGAACCGAGTTGGAGCGCTTGCAGTTTTGGTAACACCTTGTGGCAACTACTCACTTTGCTCGCACCAATCCTGTGCTCCTCGACGTGCATAAGTGAAATCGAAATTCATGGCAGCTGAGCATGTCTTGGCGCGTGCAACTGATCCGGCGTCGGGACAATACGTGTTGTAGCTAACATTAAGAGCTGTATCAGGTCTCTTTCAGTCGATTCCTAGTTTTCATGCTATCTTACATGTTACACAACACGTACGGAAGTTACTCAGTTGTCGCTGTGTGTAGGTTGCTGGAGACGACGACTGTCAAGAGCATTGCTGACCATTTGTGCTCAAAGAGAGCTCGACGGATTAATGAAGAACATCTCCAAACCTGATGCTCTTAGTCGCATCTGTGGATGGCACCTGGAGAACGTTTTCCGGATGGGCACTACAAACTACCGAGGATTGGGGTAGCTCGCGCTGTCGAGGCCGATAGCGTCATCAGAGTACATCCGGGAGGAAACCGTCGTCGGCTGAGGAGGAGGAGGAGGATGGACACTGTTCGACGACGAGTCCGGAGATTCCTTCTCCAACGCCGCCGCGACCTGAAGCTCCTGCACGACCTCTTTCATGGTGGGGCGGTGCTTGATCTTGGGCTCCACGCTGCGGATCGCGATCTCCGCCACCTTCCACAGCGCGTCGTGGTTGGGGCGCGACGCGCGCAGCTTCGGGTCCAAGATGGCATTAATGTCAAACTCCGCCAGCAAACTCGACCGGACCTGCACAAATCACATCATGTCGGACGTCGGTTCCACGGCTCAAATCTCTTCTCCTCCATATCACAATCACCTCAAACGAGCTCATGATACACCCTCAAAGTACTTTGCTGTGCCACCAAGCTCTTCTACCGATCTGGTAACTAGTCTGAGTGAGGAAAGAGCAGTACTGTCTCTTCTCCTCCGCATCACCTTTGAATTCAGGATTGCTTACCCAGTCGACAAGACCTGAATTCACTTGGTTTGGAACCGGTGACCTGAAGATGGGCATGAGCCCCGTGATGAGCTCCAGCAGCACCACGCCGAAGCTGTAGACGTCGCTGTAGGTAGTCAACTGGTTCGTTTGAGAGTACCTGCATGACGACAGATTGATTTGCGTTAGCGTATGCTCGGACGTCTCTTCATGCGCATGTTGTTATATCCGTTTTGATTCTTACTCTGGGTCGAGGTATCCAGGCGTGCCCTTCACCATCGTCAACACATGTGATGTATCGTCCTCGCCCACCAGCCTAGACAGGCCGAAGTCCGCCACTTTAGCCTCGTTGTTGGACGTGATGAGGATGTTGGTGCTCGTCACGTCGCGGTGAATCAAACTCGGGCTGCAATACGTGTGAAGATACTCCAAACCTGAACGATTAATCTGTAAGGTTTAGGTTCTAAACTTGAACATAACCTGCGAGGGGTAGGATTAGAACTAACCTAGAGCTGCTTGCACAAGCCAATGTTGAGGTGCGTCTTCCAGCCCAGAACGACGGATCCCACTTTCGAAGTATCACCTGTTCCGAAAGTGGGATCCACCTACATTCTGAGAAGATATTAGTCGATACAACGTTGATTCGTGACAGGGTTTGGAGCTTGCCATCTAGGTGATCTCGTAGTGAGCCCTTGTGAACGTACTCGTAAACGAGCATCTTCTTGCCGCGAGCTCTGCAGTAGCCATAGAGCGACACGAGGTGGCGGTAGTGCACGTGGGAGAGGATGCCCACCTCATTGAAGAACTCATTGAAGCCCTGCTTGGAGGTAGTGTCGAGCTCTTTCACCGTCACCTCCTTCCCGTCCGCCAACCGCCCGTAGTTCACCAGGCCGAAGCCGCCTTTTCGGATCACCCTCTTGTAATTCTCCGTTGCAGCGTTCATCTCCGGAAGTGAGTATGCGCGTGCACCTGATCAAGGAAGAACTTGTAATGATGCTGCTCTTCTAACTAATACTTGATCAGGAACCAACTATGCGATGATTTGCACATGTTCAATTATGGGTTTCTCATTACCTGCGCCAGGCATGGGCGTAGAGCTTGTCGCGTCCAGATGTGAAGCATTGTTCTCGCTTCGGCGACGCCGACACACGAAGAAGACGATCTAACCGATGATGATAATGATGACGACAACCGCTCCCACCGCTGCTCCGATGATCACTCCAATGTTGGTCTTCGGTGTCGATGTTGGTGCGCCAGGTATCAACTTTGGATCTCCCGAGTAACTAATCACCCAAACGCACGTGAGTTATACATGGATTATATGAACCCTAAACCCTAAACCTTAAACCTAAAACATGTGGAAATAAATGGAGATGGTGAAGTAATTTACTCAAATAGCCAGTTTTTGGTGAGAAACTCTCCAGGGAAGTCGCCGCTCAAGTCGTTGTTTGCACAAGCCTGAGACATAACGAAAGTTGGATGAATAAATTGATCATGCTTATCAAACTACTAGGTTTTTTTTTGCTAATATATAAAACTACTAGGTTCTTATTGATCATGAAGCTTACAGTTCTTGAAGGGGGAGTGAAGCGAGCCAGGCTGGGAGAGGGCCAGTGAGCTTGTTGTTCTGCAAACGCCTGCAACAACGTAATCCCACACAGGTTAGTGATGGTTGCAAGTTGATCGGTGAAACGACTACTGATAATCTAAGGTTCTTGGAACTCACCAGGTTTTCAGGTTCTCCAAGGTTCTCAAATCCGGAATCGATCCAGTGAGAGCGTTATTAGACAAATTCCTGCACATCCAGGTCCAAAGACAGTTGAATCAGGATTGCACAAATTTTCTGAAGGTACATTCGAAGGGTGATAATGGAGATTTCCATGAAATATTGTGATAAGATAACATGCTCTGAACTTACAGGCTTGTGATGGCGAGAATCTGGTTGAAGGCGGGCGAGATGGCGCCGGTCAAATTGTATCCTGAGAGTGATCTGCACATGAAGAGGATTAACTTATTTCATGTCTTTGGAATGCCAATGCAGCCCATAACTGCAGAGGTATCATCATTTATTATCTACATTTATAAGATCCAACCATTTCGGTTATGTGCAAGCAGCCCCAGATTATGGAAACAGCGGTTATTTCTCATAATCAAGGGTTTCTTGCACATAACCTGATCCTTGATTCATGCACATGAATGTCGATTGAGATTTGATCACTTACAATGCTGTTACAACAGCCGGCTGACTGCTGGGCAAGAGGTTGCAGGTGAGCCATTCGTGAGGAACCGGAAGACAAGGGTCGCCTCCCCAGCTTTTCAGCAGCATGTCACTATCGATAGATCTACTCGCAGCATCTGCGTGTAACAATCAGAAGATTTGTGAGATGCCAAATTTTTATGCAATGCAGGTAGTTTTGTGATGTGAGGAGGTTCTCACAATCACGGTCGTTGGTTGGTAGCACAGCAGGGATGGCGACTTTGAAGACCTCCAGGGCGCTGATGATGGGTCCACGTAGCGACGTGCTGGCGGGGTTGCGGTAAATGACGACCTTGGAGTCGTACGTGATGTCGGCGTCCTTGTGCTCCGAGATCCAGAGGCGCAACGGTCCGCTGGTCCTGTTGGTCTCGCTGATCGGGTAGGGGTTGACGCCGGGTGATTCTATGAAGAACATGCGGTCCGTGGCGTTCACGAACTCGTCGAGCTCCACGAAGGAGTACTGGATGAGCGCCTTGAACGGGTCCGTGGTGTTCAGCGGGATGGTCAGGGTCCCGGTGGTCGTCATGGCGCCCCGGAGCACGTCCTGCCGACTCCTGCGGGATGCCCGTCGTGAGGATCGGGTCCGGGTGGAACTTCACGGAGACGCAGCTGGTCGTTACCGGAAACTCCAGCGGCGCGGTGCTCGTCAATAAACCCGCCGTGGCCATCGGGTAGAACCCAAGCGTCGAGCCGTTCGTGCCGCACCAGAACCGGTCGTAAGCGTCGCTCATGGTGCCGCCTATGGATCGCTCATCATACCTGGAAGGCCAGGCCAGCAAAAGATGAAGCAATTTGTCTAGATTACAAGTAGAAGGTAAACTACGCTGGGATTTCGTACATGAGCGTGAAGCCGCCGCGTTTGTGGAACTGGGTGCGCGTCATGGTGGACACGGACTGGTTGAGACCAATGTACTCGAGGATGAGCTTCGGCAGGGTGGGCACGGGGCGGAGCGCGAGGGCTTTAATGAAGGGGACGGTATGCGAGGCATCGTGGCGAAGGCAGAACGAGGTCTCGTTGCGGGTGGCGCGGAACGTGAGCTCGCGGATGGTGTTGAAGTAGGGGGAATGGAGGGAGACGTTCTCCACGACGGACGAGTGCAGCGCGAGCTGGAAGCTCGGGTACTGGGAGCCCGCGGCGGCGCCGTCGTAGTACCCGAACACGAACGTGGCCCGCAGCATGTACGTCTCCTTGGGCGTCACGGGCAGTGTGAAGCAGCTCTTGCCGCGCGCGCTACTCGGAAAGTAGCGGTTGTGCTTCGGCTCCACCCAGTAGTTCCACTACGCCTCCCAGTTCTTCGTCGTCCCCACCTCGCCCGTCGCAATGTACGCTGCGTCCGTCTCCCATCTCACCCGCAGCGGGTCTTTGAATGGCTCGCCGCGCCGCACGCAATGTGAATCGACCCTGCACATCCACAACCAAGCACCTCAGCATACACTAGCCACATGTGACAACTTTCCAGGTCACAAATAAGTAGATGATTTTGCACCCATCATGTCAATGCTCACACTCTCCCGAAACGTCCACAATGACTTCAGGCCTAATAAACTGTCGGTGACTTTGCACACATCCTGTCACCATTCACACTTCCCCAGGCACTCCTATCAAGAGATTTTGCACACATTTCACCGATATCAGCCAGTCCCTGGTGTGATCCACTGACTCATAACGTGACTCTCAAACAACCTGATCTTCGCAAAAATGAATTCGATCTAGTTAGACCAGACCAGGCTGCGCGCGAACCACAGACGCCACGAGCAAGCAAACTAGAGGCAGCACCTGAAGAATCATCGTAGCTGCTATAATCAACTAATGTTGCACACCTCGAATCCCTCAACTAAGCCGCTTCACACCAGGCCGAGTCGAGAGTCCATAATTTCTGCCCAAACTATGGCGAGAGTCCAAACTTTTGGATAGAAAAAAAACATTAAAATATATATATTGAAGCCTCTGGGTGGCTGTGGTGTCAAGCCCCAAAGCCCAAGTCCAAAGTCCAAACCCCATATCATTACACCAAAAATCCAGCCAAAAAAAATCAGTCAGTAGATGTGGCCTCTTTCATCCAACGGTCCAGATCTTGTCAGGTTTTGATTATTTTGTCAAAAGGATCGACTAAAAATAGCGACCCAAGTTTTGCTCAAGAGTCCGTCGCCTTGGAGCCAAAACTCTCCAAAAGTACTGCCATGTAGGCACATTGGAAGACGACGGCCTTTGGACTTTGGCCATTCAAGCAATCTCATTGGTGGAAACCGACAGACTTTCGACTCGGGCGTTAGGTGTGAAGCGGCCCTAAACCATTCCTTCTACTCAATAAACAAGTCTATTATCAGAGTGTACGAGACCAGAGTTCGGGATTGATCAAGGAAGAGAAGCCATATAATATTCAGAAAGTGCCGACTTAACTTAGTCGGCTGGTTGTTGATGGAAGTTAGGTTTGCTACCGATTCGCGTCCATTATAATCGCGCACGTCTGGGAGGGGGGCGCGAGCGTCTGGAAAAGGAGACACGAGTGTCTGGAGGGGGGCAGGGGCATTTGGGAGGGGGGTACGAGTGTCTAGAGGGGGGGCGTGCACGTCTAGGAGGGGCGCATCTCCAGATATGGAGGGTGTTCAAGTTTAAAAATTCTCTCCCATGTTAAAAAAGTTCATTCAAGGCTGGTTAAAAATTAGAGATTAGTGCAGTGACAAGTGTGTACTTGAATTTGCATTCACTCAATGAAATACTTTTCACTCATGAAGTGTACAATGTGTTGGATAATTGTGAAGCAAAAAATATGTCATTCAATTTAAAATCAAAGATTTACAAAAATCGTAGTGGCCATTGTCCTCCTACTAGTGTACAGTCTGCCTACTTGGTATGTCTACTCATTGTCATTTACTCCCACCGTGCCGCTTAGTCCAGCCCATCATCACGAAGAATGTTGTGCCTTATCTTCATTTGAATCCGCTGAAATGGACCATCCATGTTAGTGAGATTATGCAATATTTGCAAATTTCTCAATTGTTTTAACGTTTACAACGTCAATGGACTATGCTTATCCAAAAGATAGTCTATTGCATCATTTCTCCATTGCTTTCTCTACTCTAAAAGATCCATCTGGACAGCTATCCATGTCCGAATTTCCGCAATGATCTGTGATCAACTTTCTGGCATTGTTCCATACGAGGCCTTAAGGGTGTTGACCAAACTAAAATCAATTGTTCTCAAAATCTCAATACCATTTCAAATTTTGGTAGAAGAAATTCTGCTTGCCTTGGTCATGTGGAGCAAATCCAATGATCTTCTGGCACACCTTCACAATCTCTAGGTGGTTGTGCTTCCACTCAAACATCGCACTAATGTCATTTGTCAACACCAAATGCGTATTGGCACGCCAACTCCAGATTAAATCTTTGCCCCATTGATTCCGATATCCTTCACCATGAGTATTCTCAGGAAATTTTCTCTCATGGCTTGGTGACATGTACAGAGTGAGTCCAAATACCTCATACAAGCGTTCGTGGAATGGAGATTTGCAGCTTGGGCAAAATCTTCTAACCAAAAACATGTTAATTAAGCATATTGGATGGAACTTGCACTGACATGATAGAAGTGCCCATGCACTCTCGAGGCCATACGGATTGTAACACACCACGCATTTGATTCCACCTAGCACCCATGGTGCTGGATTTGGCAAATTTTTCTGCCTAGAACTCCCGACCTCATTTGGAAATCATGGTGGCATGTCGCATTGGCGTGATTAAAATCCAACTTTGCCCAATCGATGAGAGACAAATTACTTGATTGCGTTGGCAAGATAGATGGAAACAAATCATCTAAATTGGCCCAAGGTGTGAGGCCAAAATCCCTCCGCACGTTGTGCTGCACGTTGTGCTACATTGTCGATTTTCTTGAATTCCACCGAACTCTTCATGATGGGCGGGTTTCCCCTCTTTGTTAATATATTCCATAGAATGAAAGGGAATCGTGCGTAGGCTTTTGTCAATGATGAGTTGCTTGGCAACAAAGTAACATTGACACCCACGTTTAATGGACATACCAGACTGAATTTGACAAACTCGTGTCTTGCACTTTGATGTTGTAGCCTTGTCAAGTAATTTTTGAGCTTGGGCCACCCTGTCTTGTGCCTCCTATACAATGGCTTATTCATCTAGGTCATCGTGCACATCTTCAAAGTCGAGTCCAAGTGCCAAATCTGTCCATGCCCATTTCGAGGCCATATCCTTCTTAACAACAACCTTCGTTGCTTGTTGAATAACCTTCTCCGCCGGTTTCATTGCCTTCTTTTGATTGGTGAACTTTCGCCGCTCGTTCAAAGTGTGGGCAAAGAGTTTTTGAACTTCAGCCTTGTAGTGGTTAGTGAGGTCTTCTGGTCCGTATTGACAAGAGAATCTACAAGCGAGAGGAGTAACAAAGTCAACAAGAAAATGAAAATAAGTATTGGACAATGTGAACATTTGAACCTGCAAAACAAGGTTGCGTACTTGATTTCCTAAATGGCGGATTCAATCCACATTTGTATACGCTCATTATCCTTCCAGTCCTTCCTAAAATTATGGTACTTGTCTTTGACAAAAGTGCATGGATGTTGACTTCTGGACATTTTGCCTTCGATGAAGTCTTGCAATCAGTCCCACAGTATTGTGACCTTGTTAATGGATTTTTTTCCCCACCACCCTAGTTGACTTTGACTTCCCACTGGACATTTGTCCTGTCAAAAGGACCATGTGGTGGGAATTAGACAGAGTTGCGGACCTTAATATTGACCTTCTTACACGGAGGCCGCTTGTAGCCCTCTACAGGGACTGCCGTAACACCCACATCTGGACAAGGTATGCCTGCAGAGTAAGTTTTTTCTTCAGCATTGTCTTCGCCAATCCCATTCGTACAAGACAAGTCCAGACAATAAATATGTGGACTACGCGGAGATCGTTCCAAATCCTTATTCCCAAGAAGCAGAGTTCCATTTGGACTGCCATCATCAAGTGAGAAGTCAAGTTAGTACGCTGGACTCTTTATATCTACGCCAGTAATGTCTATGTAGTCCTCTCCTACACCATCAACATCTACATTCCACTCCATACAAACCCTAAATGTAGATCTAGTTATTGTTGAACAATAAGGTTACCCTATACTTCAATAGAAGAATCTCCACGTCAATACTTGAAAAGATCACATGAGACATGCTCCAAGAAAGACCAATTCAAAAAATCATTCAATCCATCATAAATCGTCCAAATATGTGATGCAACACCACATCAACGAACTTTTCAAAACAAAACATGTGCATCCTCTAAGCGCAATACAAATCCGACAAAGAATCATATGAAAATGAGGAAGGTTCACTCAACCCATTCAAAATATGGGCGCATAGACAACGAGGCGATAGAAACAAATCTTGGTGAGACCTGCGCGGAGAAGAAGCACACGAAAAGAGGAACTTGCGAGTGTCGAGGGATTTCGTCGAGAAGCAGTCTCCCGCTACTGGGGTGCCCTCCACAAGCAGTCTCTCGCCGGCTAAATATATGCACCTGCCGCTTATTCTGGACCCGAATCGGTAGCAAACCCAAGTCCATCCACAAACAGCCGACATATTGGCACTTGTGAATGTGATATGGCTTCTCTTCCTTGATCGATCCCAAACTCCGGTCCCAAACACGTTGATAGCAGACTTGTTTACTGGTTTAGTTGTGGGATTCAAGCCGGTGTTTCACATTCTAGGCGTTCAAGCGACGAGTGAGGCTGTTGCACTCGCGGACTTGCTCTGATGGATCACTCTACTCCACTGGCTATATATATGCCACTGTCCCGGCGCAGTACGATGAGTAGTACCTGGCGTTGAAGTTTCTTCCTACACATGGTCATCTTGCTGTTGGAGCCGCCTGGAGTGTATCTCGCTCCACTTGAATCTCTCGCGGCTTCTGATTCCAAGTATGGGCAGTTTCATGTGGATGTAGGTGAAGGCCACAGTGAGCCAGTTTTGAGGAGCGGAGGAACCATCTTCGGGAATCGTTCGATGCGAAGCCATGTCTGCCTACTCTCCTTAGTAAGTAGTTTGAGATTTGGAGTGAATTATCAGCAGTCGCTCGGGTGTCACTTATTATTCCCTTTCTTTTCCTTGCACACAAGTGAAACCAACAGACTAGGTCTTTTGTTTGAGATTCTTGTCTGGGTTTTGGGTCATGCTGGATGCACTCCGTGAAAGTTGGAGACAATATTAGTATACCTAGCCAGAAGATGCGAATAAACACTATGACCATTCTAGGTGATGCTTGGGGTTCGGCAAGGTACTTGGAACACCACTTGAGTAATTCACTTCACCATCTCCATAAAATTTCCACATGTTTCAGGTTCTACGAATAGGGCATAGGGTTCATATAATCCTTGTATAACACACGTGTGGTTGGTTTTTGTTTTGGGTGAGTAGTTCCTCTCCACCAGCGCCACCGGGCTCACCACCACCATGGGACTCACCACCAGCGCCACCAGCCCCACCAGGACAATCGCACTCACCACCAGCGCCACCGGGCGCACCAGCATGGACATCGGGCGCTCCATCATTGGAGGAATCATCGAAGACCAACATCGGAGGAATCATCGGAGCAGTGGTGGGAGTCATTGTCGTCATTGGAATCATCCTCGGTTTGGTCGTCTTCTTCGTGAATCGACGTCGCCGAATCGGGAACAAAGCTTCAGATCCGTACCCGAAATATGACCCGGGTCTTGAATCCATGAGCGTTTCAGACCCGAACACGAAATACAACCCGGCTTTTGTATCTATGGGCGCTTCAGACCCGAACACGAAATTCGACCCGGCTCTTGGATCTATGGGCTCTACGCCCATGCCTGGCGGAGGTAATGATAATCCATAATTGAACATGTGCAATTCCTCACATCGTTGGTTCCTGATCAAATATTAGTAAGAGCAGCATCTTGACATCTACCTCATGTTCTTCCATGATCAGGTGCACGCGAATACTCACTTCCGGAGATGGACGCTGCAACTTACCTTTACAAGATGGTGATCGGAAAAGGCGGCTTCGGCCTTGTGTACTACGGGCGGTTGGCGGACGGGAAGGAGGTGGCGGTGAAAGAGCTCGACGCGGCCTCCAAGCAGGGCTTCAATGCGTTCTTCAATGAGGTGGACATCCTCTCCCGCGTGCACCACCGCCACCTCGTGTCGCTCTATGGCTACTGCAGAGCTCGTGGCAAGCAGATGCTAGTGTACGAGTACATTCACAAGGGCGCACTACGAGATCACCTCGATGGTACGTCCGTCTGCTCCAAAACCTGTTACGAATCAACGTTGTGTCAGCATTGATCTTCTCATAATGTACGGTGGTTGTTTTCGGAACAGGTGATACTTCGAAAGTGGGATCCGTCGTTTTGGACTGGAAGACGCGCCTCAAGATTGGCTTGCAAGCAGCTCTAGGTTAGTTCTAACCCTACCCCTCGCAGGTTATCGGTTTCTTGTACCGTCACAGATCATGTTCTCTGGTTTTGCGATGGATTATGCGGTTTCGAACATCTGCAACATGTGCAACGAACACAACCTTGTGTTTTAACCTTACAGATTGATCGTTCAGGTTTGGAGTACCTGCACACGTATTGCACCCCGAGTTTGATACACCTCGACGTGAAGAGCACCAACATCCTCATCACGTCCAACAACGAGGCCAAAGTGGCGGACTTCGGCCTGTCTAGGCTGGTGGGCGAGGGCGACGCGTCACATGTGATGACGGTGGTGAAGGGCACGCCTGGATACCTCGACCCAGAGTAAGAATCAAACCGGCTATTACAGCAATATGCGATGCATGAAGCGACGTCGAGCATGACGCTAATGCAAATCAATCTGTTCGTCATGCAGGTACTTTCAAACGAACCAGTTGTCTACTTACAGCGACGTCTACAGCTTCGGCGTGGTGCTGCTGGAGCTCATCACGGGGCGCATGCCCATCTTCATGTCAAAGGGTCCAAACCAAGTGAATACAACAACAGTTCTCACGGACTGGGTAAGCAATCCTGAATTCAAAGGTGATGCGGAGGAGAAGAGACATCTCTACTCTTTCCTCACTCTGACTAGTTATCAGTGCTTGATGGCACGTCAAAGTAGTTTGAGAGTGAAGAAAGAATAAGTATCATGAGCTCGTTTGAGGTGATTATGATATTGAGGAGAAAAGAGATTTGGGTCTTGGAACCGACGACATGATGTGATTTGTGCAGGTTCGGTCGAGTTTGATGTCGGGCAGCGACAGCATTGACGCCATCTTGGACCCGAAGCTGCGCGCGTCGCGCCCCAACCAGGACGCGCTGTGGAAGGTGGCTGAGATCGCGCTGCGGAGCGTGGAGCCCAAGAGCATGCACCGCCCCACCATGAACGACGTCGTGCAGGAGCTTCAGGCCGCGGCGGCGTTGGAGAAGGAACCTCCGATCACGTCATCGAACAGTGTCCATCCTCGTGCTCCGCCGACGAGGTTTCGCTAACTCCGACGCATCCGACTCGCAGCGGCAGTTTGGGGTAACCCCATTCTCAGATGCGAAGCCATAGTGTCTATCCTGGAGAGGGGAAGTAGTTCCATACTACAGATCTTTTGTCTGGTGGTCATCAATTTAGTGGTGGAACGAAACAGACATTTTATTCACGTTGGCCTCCATTCGAGACGGGTGTTCTTCTTGCGAAGTTGTTATGTTGACTTTCATGAGTTTCATCCCTAGACGGAAGTCTGTGGATGTTTTATGTTAGGATAGGGTCTAGAGGGTTGGGTATAACCCAATTTTATAGGCGTTAGCTATGGGTCTTTGTTGGTTATGGGGGGCTTACTTTAATTGCCAAGCCAACCAATTGAGCCCCGGTATGTTTGTCGTTATGCAACACATGGAGAGTTTTGGAGCACCATAATTGACTTGATTTTATGAATCAGACGATTCTTTGTAATTTTAGGAACCTCTAGAGGCTGGTATAGATAGGGCTGGGCGCACATAATGCCGTCGGATTCTAGCACATCAGGATATTGTACGAGTTTCTGGTGTGATCTACTGACGATAATTGTCTATGGCAGCTATGATGATTCTTCAGGTGCTGGCTCTAGTGTGCTTGCTCGCGGCGTCCGTGGTTCGGACGCAGCCAGGTAGGGTCTAACGAGCTCAAATTCATATTTCCGTAGATCAGGTCGTTTGAGAGTATCCCTCAACTAAACCATGCCTCTTACACAGTAAGGTAAGCCCCCCCATAACCAACCAAAACCCATAGCCAATGCCTGTAAAATTGGGGTATATCCAACCCTCTTCCATCCCATTACCACCAACTCACCTCCAGATGGAGGTTTGCTATTAGTCGAGACCCTTACTTTTGGTCGTTGGTTATGGGAGGTACCTACTGCTGGCCACCCACTAAACATGGCTGCACAGTTTGAAAATTCATAACTTATTCAGTTTTCATCGAAAAAATATGAAATCACTTGGGTTGGAAGTGTAATTCTATTGGCTATCACTGAAAAATAATAGAATAATTATCTCCTCTCTCCATATGTGCACATTCCTTAACTTGTCGGTTTTAGGGGGGCTTACCTTAAACAAGATTATCAAAGTGTATGGGACCCGACTTTGGGATCAATCAAGGAAGAGAAGCCATAATCAACTAATATTGCACACCTCGAATCCCTCAACTAAGGGCCTCTTTACACTAGAGGCGAGAGGCCGTGAGGAGAGAAATTTTAGCCAATGGGAGGCGTAGAAATCGAGAAGACCAAAGAATGTCACTTTACACCCGATTTTTTCAGTTCAAGGGACGAAAGAGGAGAAAATGACATGGACAACACTTTTGTCCTCCGTGGCAACGAAAGTGCATAATAATGAGGGCCCCCGAATTATAGTTAGGCCTACCTCAAGAGGTGGGCCTAACTATAAATCCGGGGGGCCATTGGCCAAAAAACTCACAACCAATCATTTAATATATTTAAAGATGAATTTTGAAAAAGCTCAACATTGGAGCTTTTGGCCTTCTCTCACTTTACACCACACCCAAAGGCCATGGCTTCTCAAGGATTGGACTCTCAAGAATGTGCCATGGCCCAAGTGGAGTTTGGCTGGAGGCTTCTCGTTTCTAATGTAAAGAGGCCCTAAGCCGCTTCACACCAGGCCGAGTCGAGAGTCCGTCCGTCAAAATTTCTACCCAAACTATGGCGAGAGTCCAAACTTTTGGATAGAAAAAAAACATTAAAATATACCCATTGAAGCCTTTGGGCGGCTATGGTGTCAAGCCCCAAAGCCCAAGTCCAAAGTCCAAACCCCATATCATTACGCCAAAAAAATCAGCCAATGAATTTAGCCTCTTTCATCTAATGGTCCAGATCTTGTCAGGTTTTGATTATTTTATTGAAAGAATCGATGGACTCTTGTAGGAAGTTTGGGTCGACTAAAAATGGCAACCCAAGTTCTGCTCAAGAATCCATCGCCTTGACACCAAAACTCTTCAAAAGTACTACCCTGTAGGCACATTGGAAGACGACGACCTTTGGACTGTGGCCATTCAAGCATTCCATTGGTAGAAACCGACACACTCTCAACTTAAGCGTTAGGTGTGAAGTGGCCCGTCTTTTCCCCTTTCTCCCCTTTTTCTTTTCTCCCCACTCCCTTGTCCTGATTGTGGTTTTTCTCTGTTTTGATTTGCATCCTTATGGTTACTTGTTACATAGTGTCTACCCTCGAGAGGGGGAAGTAGCTCCATACTACTAATTCCTGGCCAGGTGGGCTTGGTCTTAGTGGTGGAACGAACATACACTTTACTCACTCCGGTCCCCTTCGGAAACCGACGTTCTCCTTCTGGAAGCGGCCCTAAACCATTCCTTCTACACTGTAAACAAGTCTATTATCAGAGTGTGTAAGACCCAACTTCGGGATCGATCAAGGAAGAGAAGCCATATAACATTCAGAAAGTGCCGACTTAACTTAGTCGGCTGGTTGCGGATGGAAATTAGGTTTGCTACCGATTTGCGTCCATTATAATCGGGCTCATCTGGGAGGGGGGCGCAAGCGTTTGGGAGGGGGGCGCAAGCATCTGGAATGGGAGACGCAAGTGTCTGGAGGGGGATACATGTGTCTCGGAGGGGGGTGCAAGTGTCTGGAGGGGGGGCGCGTGCGTCTAGCGGGGCCGCATCTTTAGATTTGGGAGGTGTGCAAGTTTAAAAATTCTCTCCCATGTTAAAAATGTTTCTTCAAGGCTGGTTATAAAATTAGAGATCACCGCAATGACAAGTGTGTATAACTTGCATTCACTCAATGAAATACTTGTCATTCATGAAGTGTACAATGTGCTGGATAATTGTGAAGCAAAAAATATGTCATTCAGTTTAAAATCAAAGATTTACAAAAATCGTAGTGGCCATTGTCTTCCTCTTAACGTACAGTCTGCACTACTTGATATGTCTATTCATCTTCATTTACTCCCACCCTGCCGCTTGGTCCAGCCCATCATCACGATGAATGTTGGCCTTGCCCGCATTTGAGTCTGCTAACATGGACCATCAACGTCAGTGAGATTACGCAATATTTGCAAATTTCGCAATAGTTTTAATGTTTGCAACGTCAATGGACTATGCTTATCCAAAAGATAGTCGATTGCGTCCTTTCTCCATTGCTTTTTTCACTCTAAAAGATCCATGTGGACTGTAATTTGGCTATTCATGTCAGAATTTCCGCAATGATCCGTGATCAACTTTCTTGCATTGTTCCATATAAGGCCTTGAGGGTGTTGACCAAGCTGGAATCGTTTCTTCTTGGAATCCCAATACCCGTTTAAAGTTTGGTAGAAGAAATTCCGCTTGCCTTAGTCACTTCAAGTGTCGTAGTCTAGTGGTTCGTAATTCTCAAAGTTAACCAAAATTAACCTTAAGCGAGCCCACCTAACCATATCGTTTCTAGGGATTTTTTTATTGTGCATCAAACTCTTTAAATCTTAACAACACTTCACATTTAATACCTTAGCACATCCCAGAGGATGGCTTCCCCGGTACCTTAGTAATCGGTAACAAGTAACCACAAGTGTTTAGTTTAAACTCTGTTGAACGTCAGAGTAGTTTTCCGGTAAGTTTTTACAGTGCCCGAAAAATCACTGCCCTTCGTTCTTGCAGTCTAGAGGCCATAATATCCACAATCTAACTCTACACCTTGAAAATGTTAAAAAGGTTACAGCTAGTTTAGCGGTCTTCACAATCTACCGGGAACTTGTCACTATAAACTGGTCACGCAAGCCCGGGTTCCAACTACAACCACATCCAATAAATCAAACAAAGATACAAGAATCATAACAATTGAATGCTAAGCAAATCACATAAGCAAGACAACCATCCACGAGGATCCTTGGAACTCATCCACTATAAGGCTAGAAATCCCGGAATACTCCGGACTCAGGCTTAGCCGGGATCTCTTCCAGTGTACCAAGAGAGAAGATATCAGCCCTCCTCCCTACCAATTCAAACACTTTCCACTTAAGGGGGGCTATCATAAATAGCCGTGGGCTTCCCGGATCCCATTTGATAAAACAACTCTTCCTGGTTCCACTGGCACTGAAGGTTTTGAAGTAGATCCCGGTTCTTACTCCACCTATCTAACTTGGATATCCTACACCCTCCGTAAGCCTCTATTTACACTCAATCACATAACATTCAACAAGTCACAACCTTGCACATCCTAACAAAGACTCACAAGGAAGACTCAACCCTCTCCACTTCTACTCACACAAACTCAACAAAAGGCTCTTGACATAAGCAATGAAGACGAGACACAAACAAAGGAATAAAGAGAAGAGTACTTAACAGAAGAGCCCAAGGCTCCTGAAGTACACAAAGGCTACTAGTTACCCTCCAAAACTAGATCCCCAAAAAGATAGAAATAACATCTAGAGAGTGCACTAAAGTCAATAGTTAGCCTCCAAAACTAGACCCCCAAAAGGTGGAAATGGCATCTAGAGAGTGCACTAAAGTCAATAGCTATGCTCCAAAATTAGAACCACAAAAAGACAAAATGGCATTTAAATCATAAAATCAAGGGTAGCCTAGTCACCGGCGGATTACCGGTAGACCGGTAAACCGGAAGACTCCCGGTCCGGGACCGGTGAACCATTTGTTAACAAAAGTAAGTAGTAGGAGAAACTACTCAAGTAGTAACGATCAGGTGCACAATGGGATTCCATCGACATCACTACTCTCACCCTAGTGTTTAAATTTAGCAACTTTAACAACATCCTATCAACCGTTCGGATAAATCAACAATAACACATAACATGTAACAAAGGCTCAACCGGAAGACTCATCTAGTTGATCTATAGAGAGATTGTTAAGCAGGGTTGTCTATTGTGTCGTGACGGCGACCAAATCCGTCACAATGTCACGATGTCACGACACAATGACGGCATGACGTTGTGACAGATCGTGACATTACCGTGACGGGGCTATTTTTACATCTGAATATTCAATATTTACATTTACCTCCATAGAGACACGTCGGATATACAAAGAAATCCACATGCCACATATGCAGACATGTCATCAACTAGGGTAATTACATGGGTGGTAATTTACAACATTGACGACCATCCTATCCGCGGGCAGTCCACAAATAATCCGCGCCCTGTCTGCGAACGGGGCGCGGATTGCCCGCGGACTGCGCACCCTATCCGTGCCCAGTCCGCTGGCAAATCAGCGGGCCATCCGCGCCCCATCCGCGAGCAGTCCGCGGGCCATCCGCGTCCCGTCCGCGGGCAATCCGCGCCCCATCCACGGGCCATCCGTGCCACGTCTGCGAGCAGTCCGCGGGCAATCCTAAATCGTCTGCGGGCCATCCGCACCCTGTCTGCGGGTAGTCCGCGCTCCGTTCGCGCAC
>OZ020522.1:17710097-17979374 GCA_963971425.1 Bryoerythrophyllum caledonicum | reverse complement strand
GTTGGTCGTCCAAGTCAAGACACCGCGACTTGGTTGGTCTGGTCCAACATGGCTGTCGTCGCAGAGTTCTCCAATGGTCAGTCGCGTTCCGGCATCACGGGTAGCAACGGGATGCTCGGTTTCCTGGCTCGGGAGGAGCCCGCCTGGAAGGGCGCATACGTCAGACGGATCAGTGTGGCTTATCCGAAAGCACAAGTCGGCGCCACATCTTTCGGTGTCGACTCGAGAGCAAAGCGGGTAGTTGCAATCGACTTCGAGCCGGGTCTCCTCGCACCATCAGCGTTCGAACGAGCGACCTTCACCCTGCGCGGCGATGCTGCCTCGACGGCGTTGATACAACAATCGCGAGAGGGCCCTGGCGAGATCGGCTGGACATTCAAGCGGCGATAGCGGGCGCGACACTCACGCCACCGCATGCTTCGCCATCAACTCCAGCGCGTTCACCAGCGACGAGTGATCCAGGTCCTGCCCGCCGTTCGCCGCGCAAACCTGCATCAGCTGCGCCGCCCCGGCCGTCTGCGGCAGCGCGACGCCTAAGGCAACACTGATCAAGTGCCATTTTCTGGCGCGAGGTTTGCATGCTTCGAGACCGTGGAGGTGGAGGCTCGCGATGAAGCAACAGACATTGGCAGCGGCGGCGGATCAAGGAGCGGGATTCGAGCGGTACCGTCGAACGACGAAGCGCGACGTGTTCCTGTCAACCATGAACGGGATCGTTCCGTGGCAGGCGCTGTGCGCGGTGATCGAGCCTCACTATCCGAAGCCAGGTAATGGCCGACCGCCGGTCGGGCTCGAGCGCATGCTGCGGATGTACTTCGTGCAGCACTGGTTCAATCTGGCGGACGAGGCCTGCGAGGAGGCACTGCTTGACAGCACAGCGCTGCGCAGCTTCGTGGGCATCGACTTGGGGCGCGAGCGCGTACCCGACGGGACCACGCTGTTGAAGTTTCGCCGGCTGCTCGAGACGCACAAGCTCGGCGAGCAACTCTTTGCCGCCGTCGGCCAAGTGCTGCAGTCCCAGGGCCTGAAGGTGGGCACCGGCACGATCGTGGACGCCACGATCATCGGTGCGCCGAGTTCGACCAAGAACGCCGACAAAGCGCGCGACCCCGAGATGCATCAAACCCGCAAGGGCCAGCAGTGGTACTTCGGCATGAAGTTGCACATCGGCGTGGACAGCCAGACGGGGCTCGTCCACAGCGCCGTGGTGACGGCTGCCAATGTCCACGACAAGCACCCGCTGCCCGATCTGCTGCACGGAGCTGAGCAGAGCGTCTACGGCGACACCGCCTACGCGAGCCAGCAGGCGCTGATCGAGTCCAAGGCCCCACAGGCGCGCGACCTGACCAACCAGCTTGTGCGCAAGAACGATGCGCTGCGAGAGCGCAAGCGTTCGGAGAACCGCGTGAAGTCCCGGGTACGCGCTCGCGTCGAGCACGTCTTCGCGGTGGTCAAGCGGCTGTGGGGCTTCAGCAAGGTGCGCTACCGCGGTCTGGCCAGGAACGCTACGCGCTCGTTCGTCGCGCTCGGCTTGGCCAACCTCCATCTGGCACGAGCACACTTGGCATGAGTGCGTCCGCTGCGGGCGCAACATGCGCCTGCGAGCTTTCAGACTCGCAAATTCACGTCGAAATGCCGCGCTTGCCGACCCATTCGCGATTTGCGCAATCGAGCGATGTCAATTCGAGGAAATCGACAGCTTGATCAGCGTTGCCCTAAGTCGGCAAGCGCAGCGTGGCCGCCAGCGTGCCCAGCGCCCAAGCCTTCGGCGGCGACAACGCCCCGCGCCTGGAGCACTTGGAGCCGGCCCGCGCCTACGCCCTACGCCTATTCGAACAACACCCAGGCCGAGCGTGCCGGCGTGCTCAGGCAAGAGGCGCTCGAGGCCCGCAACAAGACCTTGTTGGGCCGCAGCACCGTGCGCACCCTGAGCGCCGGCCACCGCTTCCAGCTCACCGACGGCCCGCTCGACGCTTTGGCAGGCAGTCCGAACCAAGCCCCGAGCGCAGCACCTTCGTCACCACCTCTGTCATCGCCGCCGGCATCAACAACCTGCCCAAGGAAGTGAGCGACAAAGTCGCCGCGTCCTTCGACGAAGGCGGCGTTCACCTGCTGCCCGCCTGGGTCGACCCCGCCGTGCGCGCGCAAGTCACCGCCACCGGCTACGCCAACGCCTTCGAGGCCATCCGCGCCGACGTGCCCTGGCGCCCCGCGCCCATCCCGCGCCCATCCCGCGCCCTGTCGCCCCAGGCCCGCTGCTGGCCACCGTCGTCGGCGGCGAAGGCGCGAGCGGGTCCACATCCGCATCCACATCCGCATCCGCATCCGGTGCCCACAGCCCCGAGATCCACAACGACCGGCTCGGCCGCATCCGCATCCGCCACGAGTTCCAGCCAGCAGGCGAAACCTCCACCTGGGTGCGCGTCCTGCAGCGCTATGCCGGCCCCGGCATGGGCCACCGGTTCATCCCGCGCATCGGCCAGCAAGTTCTTATCGAGCGGGAGTATCAGGCGACCGGATGCTTTGCCATCAACTCCAGCGCATTCACCAGCGACGAGTGATCGAGGTCCTGCCCACCGTTCGCCGCGCACACCTGCATCAGCTGCGCCGCGCCGGCCGTCTGCGGCAGCGCAACGCTTAGGGCGCGCGCACCCGCGAGTGCGAGGCTCAGGTCTTTCTGGTGCAGTCCGATGCGAAAGCCCGGCGCGAACGTGCGCTTGATCATGCGCTCGCCGTGCACTTCGAGGATGCGCGAAGCGGCGAAGCCGCCCATCAACGCCTGTCGCACCTTGGCCGGGTCGGCGCCGGCTTTGCTCGCGAAGACCAGCGCCTCGCCGACCGCGGCGATGTTCAGCGCGACGATGATCTGGTTCGCGACCTTGCAGGTCTGGCCGTCGCCGTTGCCGCCGACCAGCGTGATGTTCTTGCCCATCAGTTCGAACAGCGGCTTGATGCGCTCGAACGCGGCGTCCGGGCCGCCGACCATGATCGTCAACGTGCCGGCCTTGGCGCCGACCTCGCCGCCGGAGACCGGCGCGTCGAGGTAGTCGCAGCCGAGGGCGTTGATCTTCGCGCGAACTCTTTCGTGTCGATCGGCGCCGGTGAAACGTCGAGACAGTTAGGAAAAACTTTACCAAAACTAGTCGTGAACCCGATTGACACGTCACAAGTTCGTGCCACATCGGATAGAGAACGTGGCAAAGGGGTAGAAATATTACCCACCCTAGGGTTCAGAGCCTAGTTTGACCCTAGTTTGATCCTATTGTGTCGTGACGAGGGGGTCCGTCACAACATGTCACGTCGTGACGGTACGTCATCGTCACTTTGTCACGATAGACAACCCTATTGTTAAGAAGGTTGGAAGTACTCACATGTTCAAGAGAATCCACCGGAAGGTTGGATGTCCCAACTGGGAGGTCTACCGGTGGATTGGGAACATCCACTGGTAGGTGAGATGTAACTATAGATACACAAGGGGCCTCCATGAGATCAAAGAGTATGGCCACTGAACACTCCACTAAGGAATCTGGTGGTGAGAAATGGAGGTCAACCGGTTCCTTCCCGGTAGGTTTTATCGGGCGGTCTCGTTTCCTCTCGTAAACTCACACCCCATTTCTTAGAGGATGGAAAATCCACTCGACTCACCGGTGTTTGAGTGGGTGGGTCATCATCCTTTAAAGACGGAGATTTGTCATAGACAAATTTTCTCTTCTTTTCGGGCGGACTCCGGGTTTGCAATGGTATGGTGGTACTCGGTTGACCGGCAAGCAACTTGGTCAATGTTACGATAGTCTCTTGGGACGTGGTCTTCGAGTCATGGAACTCCTTTTAGGTGGCCCGGAGACCTCTCTTCATCTTAGTCACTTGTTCCAGATTCATCTGAGCCATGTGCAAGATGGCACGGTTGTCCTCCACTCTAAAAATCTTCCAAAGAACCCTCTGGAGACTCCTTGTTTCCATTCGCTCTATCTCCATTTCTTGGACATCCAGGGTCACCTCCTGGAAGAACTTGGCTATATTCTTCGCGAGAGTGAGTTTCTTGGATGCCCCGGGTGGTGGTGGTGGTTTCTTCCGGTGAGATCGGGAGGTTCTTCCCTCACTTGAGATTGCTTGAGATGAGGAGGCTTCCCGTGGAGTTGCTGGTAACGCCAACTAGGACTCCGGGCGTTGGTGAGGAACCCGGGGACAATGATCTTGAGGAGCCATCCTTTGTCTCCACATCTTCTTCTCTTCCAGCTCGAGACAATGGTGATGCTCATACAAATGCATGAGATATGGAGTCAAGAAAGTCTTGGAGCATTCGCTTGTTGAATTGCTCGGAGTTGAGGCAAAATTGCCTCAACCAACAAAGACCTCCAATCCGGGGAGGATTCCTCAAAAAATGCCTGGATGTAGACGATGGCTAACCGGGTTGTGACTCTTTCACGTCGGTTGGGATGGACGATTGGATTTAGAAACTCAACCACCCTCCTCAACCGTGGATTCGTAAACTGGTCACTTCGGTAGCACTCTGACACATTGTAAGGACTCAATATATGCTCTTCTAGTAGCTCCCGGTTGACTACAGGTATCCATCCTTCCTCTTGACGAAGAAAGTACGCTTCGCGCGATACCTCCGTGGTCCCAGACCGGTGATTGGCCCAATAGACTTCCCGGGGCGTCCCGCGAGGCTGCAACTCCGCCACCGCACGTCCCCTCTGGAACCCACAGTTCTTGTAGAGTCCTCTGTACCCCATCCGGATGAGGTCCTCGTCCAACTGTTCACCTTTTGTAGTCCCTCCCACTTGTTCGGGTCAACCTTCGAAAGCGTTAGCGACGCCGGTGTCGTGAAGTAAATGAGTGCATGCTGTAAAAAAATATATTAATATAGAAAAATATGGGGTATTGAATGGTCCAGGCCAACAGTGAAGATATGACTAGTGGATTCATCCTCAATCACACCGTCATACTTTACCGGGGCGAGCCTTATCTTGGAAATTATTCCTGCATCTTGTCACTAGCTTAGGGTTCAAGAGCATCAACCGGCTGTTACACTGCTAAAGTTTCAGCAGCCCCCAGGACCACGCGTCACACTAACCGTTCGAAGAGTCTACGGGAATCGAACTTTGAACCAGTTTAGTGTGGCGGAACGCTCAGCCAGCTCGCTGAACCGTGATCGATGTGCAAAGATATCATCCAGTAGTATCTAAGCGTTTGTAGCATTGGGATTACCCAAAATATGTAAAAAACCAATCACGATTGGTAGTATGTTTATAAGTTTGGGGTTTGTTATAATAGTTGGTAAATTAGTTTGAAAGTTGATATGAAAGGGTTATTTTGTACGTTTTTGTTAAATTAGTTGAAGTCTTTGGATTATTTAGGACTTAAATGTTTGATGTTAAGCTTTTAGATAAAGTTTGGCTTCAAAGTTTAGAGTTTAGTTCTAAATGTTTAAATAGAAAAGATAGAATTGAATATGCAAAAGATAGTGTAAAAAAAAAAAAAAAACATAGAATGATATGGCAAGGGATAGAAGGATAAGGAGGAGGTGGCAAAGGATAGGAGGAGGTGGCAAGGGATGGAGGGGGATGGGTTTTGGATGAAATGTCCTCCTCCCATTCGCCGATTCTCGTGTCCAATGAGAATCAAGGGGGCTGTACGCGGCCTTATCAAGCGTTTCAGCAACTCTGAAGGGGGCATTTGATCGAGAGAGGCCATATTCAAGTAGATTGGATTTCGGGCTATACTTTGGGTACAAAAAACATAGGATTTGGAGTTGGGGTTAGGAAGTTATGAGCGTTAGAAGTTAGGGGGTGATTTAGGAACCTACTGCCACTCTTTTGAGCATTCCGGGAGTTTCAAGAAAGCTTTTGGAAATCGGGAGATGCGGCTGCAAAGGTGTTTTTAAGCTCTACCTTTTGCATAGAAGAATCGAAGGATTTGAAGCTTTAATGCAGGAGATATTTGGAGCTGAACATTGCACAAATATTTTCGACGGTTGTAAGTATATCACTTTGATGTTGGTGGCGGTTTTGGCCATATCTTTGGCTTCTGGACGAGTTTTTGGCTAAGATTTTTCAAGAAGGTGGTTTATTATGCCGTCAAGCTATATCTTAAGTTTCATAGCGTTTGGAGCATTTTCTTGGAAGTTATGAAGATTTTGGTGCGCGGGTGTTTGTAAACAAGGTTTTAGAGAGGCTGTAGGTATTTTGGTGATATCTCAAGATCCGTGAGGTATCAACGGTTGAAACTTTGTGTAACTGTTTTTAATAGTATGTCGGTTCTACTGCTGAAGTTTGGATCTATTTAGACGGTTAGATTAAGAGATACAAGCTCTTAGGATTTGGATTAGTTTCCTTTTCTAAGGCTTGTAAAATTATATAGTTTTCTTAGATAGTTGGGTTCCTTTGTCCTATAAGGACTTCTGTAATGAAGTGATTGTCTCTTGAAAGGGACAATCTTCATATATATTTGGAGTTTCTCTTATCAAGAACTTGATTGAGTAAAAGTGGCAGCCAGAAATCCAGTATTTTCTTGGAACATAAACTCTCTACCACGACACCGGTAGAGCCATGTTGTCCGGGATGGACAAACTTCGAAAAGTGCGTGTACTTCCACCAATCTCCCTATTAACTTATCACAAACTCCGGTCCGGCCTGGAAAACATAAGTATACCGGACAACCGGTCTACTTTCTCCGGAAAACTTTATTAGACTAACGTGGATGTAGATATCGCACGTATCTCGTAACACGATAAATAAAATAACATCACAATTGACCTCTTTGGAGAGGTGACTTGGGAAACAAGAAGTTGGAAGAGGATTTCCCGGTTGACCGGGAAGACAAGGAAAAAGATAGAGAAATGAGGCAAGACTTAGAAATGAGGGAGGGAGTAGAGAAAATATAAAGAATACTTTTGCCACAAGGCCGGGACAATAGTAAACCAATGGTGGGATGCTAGGGTAGTTTTGCAAGTGCAAGCAACTAAGATCTAGGACATAGAAGGTCTAGATAGAGTCTACCGGTAGATTTTTCTTTAAACCAGAGAGGATGTAACTGGAGGACACCCCGATAGAAAAAGAGAGAAAAAGACTTACAAACAAAGAGGTTTGCACAAACAAGAGAAACCCAATATGGGGCAAGAATCACCTTTTTCCCCAACTTAATACCACCTCCTTGTTGCACCCGCAACCTCCTTAAAATCTTGGTTTTGTCTCTTGGATCTTCTCGCCGCGGCCACAAACCTCCTTGCACCACCTCCACGCCTAAGAATCTCATTATCTCCACCAACTTGTCAAAAAAGCTCCTTCACCACCAAACCCTACGTTTTATGCTTCAAACCTTAGGTGCCACCAATCTCCTCCAAAACCCTAGCTTGCGGGCACCTCGTTCACCACCTTGAAGACACTTGAAGCTTCCTTGAAAAGTCTCCCCAACCACCTTGAAATCTTCAAAAATCTCCTTCAAAAACTTCTTCTTCTTGCACTAAACCTTGTTGCACCACCTCTTCTTCCTTAAAGGCCAAATTGTAAAAAGAAAGAAAGAGGGAAAAATTTAGAGAGAGACTTAGAAAATCGGAAGAGAGAGAGAACTGGAGGGAGAGAGAGGTCGGAGAAGGAGCTGCGGGGGAGGATCTGCGTCGGAGGGAGGGTCTGCTCGGTAGCAGGGAGTTGGCTGGGGTTGGAGTTCTGTCTCTGATCCGCGGCTTGGAGGCCGTGGGGCCTCGGCCTAATGTCCGAATGGGCGCCGGTACCCGGGTCCGCTAAGACCCGACCTGGTGGACCCGTAACCCGGGCCCTATTAAGCAGGTACCCGGGTGGTACTCGGGCTGCCCACCGGATCCCTGTAGTATCATTTTTTAAATTTTTTAAATTTTTTTTTTTTTTAATATTTCTTTTATACTTTATATTTTTTTGTTATCCTTTTATATATTTTTGTTTCCTACGAATAAATTCTTATTCTCTTTTGAATAAGAATTTGAGACTTTCAACAACCAAAAAAAAAAAAAAAACCAACACTAAAATTCAATTCTTAAATAATCTAACTACCTATTTCAGACAATTAAAGTTAGAGGTACAACTAACTACCCTTTTAAACTTGACTAATTAATTTAGAGCTAAGTGGTGATTTTGGGACATACATCTCATAATTTCTTCCAGGACTTTTAAATTTGTTTTCAAAATCACTCATTTGAGACTCTAAAATGTCTCAATTTAATGAATATGGCGTTATTTGCTATCTAATCTAACTCTACACACCACTTACTACTTTTCCAGTTATTTAAGATAAAAAAACATAATTTAACTAATCTTTTTGGTAGGGGCAACCAAGTGGGAGTTTCAGACTCCCACATGAAGCACATCCAATGATCTTCTAGCACACCCTCACAATCTCTAGGTGGTTGTGCTTCCACTCTTTCGTACCACAAATTGTCGAAATTTCTCTAAAATTAGAGAAAGAAAAATTAGGGCCTAGTTAAAAACCTTAAACGTAATATGAGTTAGCCTTGAGGGGGACTTTACCCTTAAGGACCAAGGCCCGAGCCCAAGGCCCGAGCCCAAGACCCAAGCCCAAGGCCCGAGCCCAAGACCCAAGCCCAAGAGCCGAGCCCTTGAACCAAAGCTTTAAGGTTTCGGAAGGCCGAGCACTGGCTGCAAGGGCAAGGACGGATAAGAGCTCGAGCCAAACCGAGGGTTTGGAGCAGGCGAGGAGCGCGAAGGAGATCAGCCCAAAGGTGAGGGTTGCGAGTACGTGAGGATCACCGCGGAGCATGCTAGGAATAGGACTACGAAAGCGTGGATTCGTGGAAGAACCCCGTAAGGACGACGACGAGGAACATGAGCGAGCAGGCGGGAGGAACATCACCAACCACGCAAGCAAAGCATCAAGGAGCAGACGCAGACTGAGTGGACATAAGGATCGCCATCATCACGAGAATAGGAGGGCGAAGGCAAAGACGGAACCGTGAGGGCAACCATCATCAAAAGGGCTCAGAACGGACTCGGACCAAGACCACCACAACACAGACCGAGCTTGGAGGCGGATATGTAAAGGAAGAGGATCGCGAACAGCAAAGCGAGGAGCAAGCGCGGCGCGAGCAAGGAACAGGAAGAGAGCCTGGAAGTGAGCCCGGAAAGTTGTCCCGGGACTCCCGAATCTTGGGAGAGGCATAACCCCCTTGATACTTGTCCAAATGGGACGAGTGAGGAATTTATCGGTATCAACGCAATGAGTAGATGTCAACCAAGTGGTCGATCGTCCCATTTGGATGCAAGACAAGGAAGATATGCTAACTAGAAACACTCGGAGTTCGGATTGAGTGGGAGCTCGGATTGCTGAGAGAGGACGACTACCACCGCGAAGGCGAGGTAGGTAAGCTCGGATAGGCAAGGAAGGGCGACCACCACCGCAAAGGCAAGTTTGGATAAGCAAGAGAGGATGACCACCACCGCAAAGGCAAGGTTGGATAGGCGAGAGAGGATGAGCCCAAACCTCGAAGGAGAGGACGAGCCCAGATTGCGAAAGGAGAGGACAAGCTCGGATTGGAAGGAGCGGACGAGCTCGGGCTAGGAGGAGAAGACGAGCTCGGACATGAAGAGAAGAGAAGACTTGAGGAATTGGCCTAGAAATAGGCCTCAAATCTTGTTTCGTAGGTCACTGTTCATTTGCAGACTAGGCCCCGGTTTGAACTTGGATTTGACTTGGTTTTACCTTGGGATTTGTGTGATTAGATGCCTTTTGACTTGGCACGTAGAGTTGGTGGGATGGTGGCCGTCGTCATCAAGGTTAGTTAATGCCTCCGTTTTTAGTTGAAGGGCATCGTTTGCTTTTGGCGTTTGTGTGTGTTTCAAAGCAATATAAGTGAGGCATCTCTTGACACCTCTCTTTAGTGCTTGCTATGTGTATTTGCTTTCAGTTTAATTCTGAACCTACGCTCTCAAAGCCTTTCATGGTTGAGAGGCTCGGATTCTATACATGACTGTAAGTACCATTTCAAGTAGTCCGCTCCTCAGGTCCTTCAACAGTCGAGTTGTTGTTTCCTTGCTCCATCATTTAGAGTAATTAGATAGGGTGGGAATCACATGTGAGACAACGAGTGTGTTAGAGAGGCGTATATATGAAATTGAATGTTTGTAGTTGTTTCCTTGCTCTATCATATAGAACTAGTTAAGGTAGGATGGGAATAATAGGTGAAAGAGCAAATAGTTGAAGGAGGAAGGGAGGGGAGTGCCGGATGAGGAAGGAGTCTTGGCACATCTTGGGTGACCTTTCGGTGGCAGTATGTAGTCGATTGTAAAGGCGTGTTTAGATCTCGGATGCATCAACCTTTGGTTGGATGGTTGATCCATAGGAATACTACATTACCTTAGCGTCAAGTCTAGTTTCAGTCTTTTCCTTTGTGCGGATGTCTATCGGTGGTGACTGAAGCCAAGTCTATATGTTAAGGATTGAATTGGACCTGGTTTGATCCCTTGTGCGAATGTCTATGCGATTATCACTAGGAATTACTCTAATTGCTCGGATTACCTTACGAGAGGGAAGGAGATCTAACCTACCTCTTTGTGCGGATGTCTATTGGGTGCTAGAAGATGGACTTTGTTCTCTAAGTGAAAGGAGTAGAATCAATGGTCCCTTGTGCGGATGTCCATGTAGATCAATTACATACTACTCTTTTAGCCATTCCGAGGTAAAGGAAGGACTATAGGCTCGGATGTTAGGTAGGTAGGATACTTATGTATCACAAGAGCTACGTTAGTCCTAAGGGCCTAAGTCCTTATCCTCCTTATCGGGGAATTGCAGTAAAATCACAATCATCCAAGTAAGTGAGTAGTAATAGAAGGGAAAAATGTGAGGCGGGATAGTTGACACCCATGCACACACCAAAATCTCTTTGAGTCCACGAACCATTGTCCGTGGTGATATATCCTCTCCGGATACTAAGGTACACCGGATGTCTATATTGTACATAGGTGTAAAGCTATCTCAATAGGACTAGATTAATTATAACCAATACTAGCCCGTGGAATCGCTACGTCAAGGGTAAGTCCACTTGCTCGGACCGATCCGCACTTCTTCCGAACCGGGCAGGGTCCTATCCACGGATCATTCACTCCTATCTGGGCTGAGCCAGATTACGGAGGAAAGCTCCTTGTATTGTGAGCAGGGTATTTGGTTTAGTTAAACCTAGTCCTCGTGGTCTAACCTTTCTTTTCATTCTTTTTATTTATCGATTGTGGTATGATCAATATTATTTAGAGATAGGCATATTGTTATTCTTGTAGTTCTCAAGGATTCTCTGTGGAAACGAATACCTTAGGGTATCTTTTGTGTTAAGATGTGAATTCTTACCAACACGTACTACGACACACTCAAACATTGCACTAATGTCATTTTTCAACACCAAATGCGTATTGGCTCGCCAACTCCAGATTAAATCTTTGCCCCATTGATTGCAATACCCTTCAACACAAGTGTTCTCACGATTTCTCTCATGGCTTGGTGGCATGTACGAAGTGAGCCCAAATACCTCATACAAGCGTTTGTGGAATGGAGATTTGCAACTTGGGCAAAATCCTCTAACCAAAAACATGCTAATTAAGCATATTGGATGGAACTTGCATTGACATGATCCAAGTGCCCATGCACCCTCAGGGCCATACAGATTGTAACACCACGCATTTGATTCCACTTAACACCCATGGTGTTGGATTTGAGCAAAGTTTTATGCCTTGAAATCCCGGTCTCATTAGGAAATCATGGTGCAACGTCGCAACGGCGTGATTAAAATCCAACTTTGACCAATTGATGAGAGAAAAATTACTTGATTGCATTGGCAAGTCAGATGGAAGCAAATCATTTGAATTGACCCAAGATGTGACGCCAAAATCCCTCCGCATGTTGTGCTGCAAGTTTTCATTGTCGATTTGCTTGAATTCCATTGCCATCTGGCAACCCCGATCGATAGTGTGAATGCTTGCCGCCTTCCATTGGTAGTATGTTTGAGCCAAGACTAATACATGAAGGCGCAATGCATCATTTGCACTCCTCAATACATTCACTTCCTCCATTCCTGCGTTGGTTGGAAATGACAATGAATCTTGGCTCAGTGGATTATTGATGTCCAAATACAGTCGTAAATTAGATCATTAAAGGCACAACAAGAGGAACACGTTGTTGCTTAGCTGGTCTGCAAATATCTTTTAATATGCCAACCATTGCAATATCAACCACATTGACCATGACGGACCATCATTTCTAGCTGCCGGTCGATTTGAATCTCAAGATAGAAAGGGTCATCATCTGTTGGAGCTTCTTTCTAATCAATCTTTCCGTACTGGTTATAGTGGTAAACAAAGGACGGGTTCAATTCCGTCCACATACATACGCTTAGAGCATCTTGCCTATGCTCCTCCCTATGCTCCTTTAATGCCAACTTATTGGCAATGTTGTGAACATCTGCAAATAGCATGAACGTGTCTCTAGGCGGTGGCAAGTTCAAAGAGGCGCAACGAAGAAGTTCGGCTTTGTGATCAGCCATCACTTGAGCCGGCAACTTGCCACTCTGCAAAGAAGTTTGTATCCACTCCTTTGTGACCTTGGAGAGCCGGCGAGATAACCCTGCCCGTTGACCACCAAACTCTTCACCATGGGCAGGTTTCCCCACTTTGTTAATATGTTCCATAGAATGAAAGTGAATCGTACATAGGCTTTCATCAATTAAGAGTTGCTTGGCAACAAAGTAACATTGACACCCACGTTTAATGGAAATACCAGAGTGAATTTCACTGACTTGTGTCTTGCCTTTGATGTCATGGCCTTGTCAAGTAATATTTGAGCCTCCGCCAGCATGTCTTGTGCCTCCTGTACAATGGCTTGTTCATCTACGTCATCGTGCACATCTTCAAAGTCGAGTCCAAGTGCCAAATTTGTCCTTGCCCTTTTTGAGGCCATATCCTTCTTAACAACAATCGTCTCTCCTTGTTGAATAACCTTCTCCGCCGGTTTCATTGTCTTCTTTTGATTGGTGGACTTTTGCCGCTCGTTCAAAGTGTACTCAAAGATTTTTTGAACTTTGGCCTTGTACTCGTTTGTGAGGTCTTCTAGTCCGTATTGACAAGAGAATCTTCAAGCAAGAGGGGTTACAAAGTCAACACACAAATGAAAATAAGTATTAGACAATGTGGACATCTGAACTTGCAAAACATGGTTGTGTACGTGACTTTCTGAATGGCGGATTCAACTTGGATTTGTAAACGCTTATTTTTCTTCATGTCCTTCCTAAAATTATGGTACCTGTCTTCGACAAAAGTGCATGGATGTTGTCTTCTAGACATTTTGCCTTCGATGAAGCCTTGCAATCAGTCCCACGATATTGTGACCTTGTTAATGGGATTTTTTTTCCACCACCATGGTAAACTTTGACTTTCCACTGGAGATATGTCCTGTCAAAAGGACTAGGTGGTGGGAATTGGACAGAGTTGCGGACCTTCATGTTGACCTTCTTCCACGGAGGCCGCTTGTAGCCCTCTACAAAGACTGTCCTAACACCAACGTCTGGACATGGTACTTCTGCAGAGTAAGTTTTTTCTTTAGCATTATCTTTGCCAATCCCATTTGTGCAAGACAAGTTCAGACAATAAATATGTGGACTGCACGGAGATAGTTCCAGATCTTTATTCCCAGGAAGCGGAGTTCCATTTGGACTGCCATCATCAAGTGAGAAGTCAAGTTAGTACACTGGACTCTCTATATCTACGCCAGTAATGTCTTTGTAGTCCTCTCCTACACCATCAACATCTACATTCCACTCCATAGAAACCCTAAATGTAGATCTAGTTATTGTTGAACAAAAAGGTTACCCTATACTTCAATAGAAGAATCTCCACGTCAATACTTGAAAAGATCACATGAGACATGCTCCAAGAAAGACCAATTCAAAAAATCATACAAGTTATCAGAAATCGTCCAAATATGTGAGGCAACACCACATCAATGAACTTCACAAAACAAAACATGCATCCTCTAAGCACAATACAAATCCTACAAAGAATCATATGAGGAAGGTTCATTCAACCCATTCAAAATATGGGCGCATAGACAATGAGGAGGTGGAAACAAATCTTACTAAGACCTAGCAAACCCTGATGCGACAACATAGCTTGCGACGTTGAAAGGGCTAGTGAGTTGAGGACGAGACTAGGAGGATGAGATAGGGATGAGACTCGACGGGCGGGCGGGGCCCGGGCATAGGGGCGGGCCGGGTGCCACGTTGGTGGGCGCGGGGGCAGTCTGCAACGCCGGGCAGGGCAACCCCGACGAGCAGCCATCCAAGGCAAGAGCTCCGACGAGGCGATGCCCTCGTGCACCGCTTTCCGGGGTACAACAGTGGGATCCCGTTCTCAGGAACCATAAATTTGGGAATTGCCTCTCATGGGAAGACTGCTCCAAGGATCCACCATCATCTACGCCCCGAATCCATAGTCTGTAGTTTGGGCTTTTGTTTGTATCTGTAGAAAGTTTGTTTCAATGCACGCACATCATGCAAGTTTTCACCTGTATGCGCGGAGAAAAAGCCGTATCGGAGGAAGCGAGTGTTGAGGGATCTCGTCGAGAAGCGAGCCATCTCCTGCTACTGGGGTGCCCTCCACAAGCAGTCTCCCGCAGGCTAAATATATGCACTGAAAGGCCGATACAGTACGACTGTAGTGATGCTCTGATACTCTTCAACCTGCCGCTTATTCAGGTTCCGAATCGGTAGCAAACCCAAGTCCATCCACAAATAGCCGACATATTGGCATTTCTGAATGTGATATGGCTTCTCTTCCTTGATCGATCCCAAACTCCGGTCCCATACACTTTGATAGTAGACTTGTTTACTGGTTTAGTTGCGGGATTCAAGCCGGTGTTTCTCATTCTAGGCGTTCAAAGCGACGAGTGAGGCTGTTGCACTCGCGGACTTGCTCTGATGGATCACTCTACTCCACTGGCTATATATATGCCACGGTCCCGGCGCAGTAGGAGGAGTAGTACCTGGTGTTGAAGTTTACCGACACATGGTCACCTTGCTGTCGGAGCCGCCTAGAGTGTATCTCGCTCCACTTGAATCTCTCGCGGCTTCTGATTCCAAGTGTGGGCAGTTTCATGTAGATGTAGGTGAAGGCCACAGTGAGCCAGTTTTGAGGAGCGGAAGAACCATCTTCGGGAATCGTTCGATGCGAAGCCATGTCTGCCTATCCTCCTTAGTAAGTAGTTTGAGATTTGGAGTGAATTATCAGCAGTCGCTCGGGTGTCACTTTATATTATTCCCTTTCTTTTCCTTGCACACAAGTGAAACCAATGCATTGCAGAAAGCAATGAAGAACCAACAGACTAGGTCCTTTGTTTGAGATTCTTGTCTGGGTTTTGGATCATGCTGGATGCACTCCGTGAAAGTTGCAGACAATAATACTATATCTAGCCAGGAGATGCGAGTAAACACTATGACCATTCTAGGTGATGCTTAGGGTTCGGCAAGGTACTTGGAACACCACTTGAGTAATTCACTTCACCATCTCCATAAAATTTCCACATGTTTCAGGTTCTACGAATAGGGCATAGGGTTCATATAATCCTTGTATAACACACGTGTGGTTGGTTTTTGTTTTGGGTGAGTAGTTCCTCTCCACCAGCGCCACCGGGCTCACCACCACCATGGGCCTCACCACCACCATGGGACTCACCACCAGCGCCACCGGCCTCACCAACACCATGGGACTCACCACCAGCGCCACCGGGCACACCACCAGCGCCACCGGGCGCACCAGCATGGACATCGGGCGCACCATCATCGGAGGAATCATCGAAGACCAACGTCGGAGGAATCATCGGAGCAGTGGTGGGAGTCATTGTCGTCATTGGAATCATCCTCGGTTTGGTCGTCTTCTTCGTGAATCGACGTCGCCGAATCGGGAACAAAGCTTCAGATCCGAACCCGAAACATGACCCGGGTCTTGAATCCATGAGCGTTTCAGACCCGAACACGAAAAACAACCCGGCTCTTGGATCTATGGGCGCTTCAGACCCGCACACGAAAGTCGACCAGTCTCTTGGGTCTATGCGCGCTTCAGATCCGAACACGAAATTCGACCCGGCTCTTGGATCTATGAGCTCTACGCCCATGCCTGGCGGAGGTAATGATAATCCATAATTGAACATGTGCAAATCATCACATCGTTGGTTCCTGATCAAATATTAGTAAGAGCAGCATCTTGACATCTAACTCATGTTCTTCCATGATCAGGTGCACGCGAATACTCACTTCCGGAGATGGACGCTGCAACGTACGCTTACAAGAGGGTGATCGGAAAAGGCGGCTTCGGCCCGGTGTACTACGGGCGGTTGGCGGACGGGAAGGAGGTGGCGGTGAAAGAGCTCGACGCGGCCTCCAAGCAGGGCTTCAATGAGTTCTTCAATGAGGTGGACATCCTCTCCCGCGTGCACCACCGCCACCTCGTGTCGCTCTATGGCTACTGCAGAGCTCGTGGCAAGCAGATGCTAGTGTACGAGTACATTCACAAGGGCGCACTACGAGATCACCTCGATGGTACGTCCGTCTGCTCCAAAACCTGTTACGAATCAACGTTGTGTCAGCATTGATCTTCTCATAATGTACGGTGGTTGTTTTCGGAACAGGTGATACTTCGAAAGTGGGATCCGTCGTTTTGGACTGGAAGACGCGCCTTAAGATTGGCTTGCAAGCAGCTCTAGGTTAGTTCTAACCCTACCCCTCGCAGGTTATCTTTTCTTGTACCGTCACAGATCATGTTCTCTGGTTTTGCGATGGATTATTCGGTTTGGAATTCTGCATGCAACACATGCAATGAATAGATTCACGTCTAGGTTTCGAACATCTGCAACATGTGCAACGAACACAACCTTGTGTTTTAACCTTACAGATTGATCGTTCAGGTTTGGAGTACCTGCACACCTATTGCATCCCGAGTTTGATCCAGCGCGACGTGAAGAGCACCAACATCCTCATCACGTCCAACAACGAGGCCAAAGTGGCGGACTTCGGCCTGTCTAGGCTGGTGGGCGAGGACGACGCGTCACATGTGATGACGGTGGTGAAGGGCACGCCTGGATACCTCGACCCAGAGTAAGAATCTAACCGGTTATTACAACAATATGCGATGCATGAAGAGAGGTCGAGCATGACGCTAGTGCAAAATCAATCTGTTCGTCATGCAGGTACTTCCAAACGAACCAGTTGTCTACTTACAGCGACGTCTACAGCTTCGGCGTGGTGCTGCTGGAGCTCATCACGGGGCGCATGCCCATCTTCACGTCAACGGCTCCAAACCAAGTGAATACAACAACAGCTCTCACGGACTGGGTAAGCAATCCTGAATTCAAAGGTGATGCGGAGGAGAAGAGACATGACTACTCTTTCCTCACTCTGACTAGTTATCAGTGCTTGATGGCACGTCAAAGTATCATGAGCTCGTTTGAGTTGAGTATGATATGGAGGAGAAAAGAGATTTGAGTCTTGGAACCGGCGACATGATGTGATTTGTGCAGGTTCGGTCGAGTTTGATGACGGGCAACGACAACATTGACACCATCTTGGACCCGAAGCTGCGCGCGTCGCGCCCCAACCAGGACGCGCTGTGGAAGGTGGCGGAGATCGCGCTGCGGAGCGTGGAGCCCAAGAGCATGCACCGCCCCACCATGAACGACGTCGTGCAGGAGCTTCAGGCGGCGGCGGCATTGGAGAAGGAACCTCCGGTCGCGTCATCGAACAGTGTCCATCCTCCTCGTGCGCCGCCGCCGAGGTTTCACTAACTCTGACGCATTCGACTCGCAGCGGCAGTTTGAGCTAACCCGATTCTCAGATGCGAAGTCATAGTGTCTCTCAGATGCGAAGTCATAGTGTTTCTCAGATGCGAAGTCATAGTGTCTATCCTGGAGAGGGGAAGTAGTTCCATACTACTATTCTTTTGTCTGGTGGTCATCAACTTAGTGGTGGAACGAAATAGACTTTCTATTCACGTTGGCCTCCATTAGAGACCAGAGTTCTTCTTGCCAAGTTGTTGTGTTGACTTTCATGAGTTTCTTCCCTAGACGGAAGTCTGTGGATGTTTTCTGTTAGGATAGGGTTTTACCATTCTCGTCCGTTTCATCTTCTAGTTTGTCGTTTGTAGTGCAAGCTCGCGAGAGTTGAGTGTATACTTTTACTCTGTGTATATGTATAGATGCTGTAAACCAATTGTAGTCAGTGAATAAAAAAAAGTTTTTTTAAGTAGCATTCGTTCTGTATGTGTAGGAATTGAATGTGTTCTTCTGTGTGTCTCTGAGTGAATGCAGAGCTTATGCGTTGTGTGCGACAGGAAAACCAATAGAAGTACATCGGACTAAGTATGTCCTACTGCAGTTCGTCGAGCTCTCTCTGACCACAAACGTATCCGTGCTCTTGACAGTCGTCGTCTAAGGCAACCTACACAGAGCGACAGCTGAGAAAGTTCAGTACGTGCTGTGTAACATGTAAGATCATAGCATGGAAACAAGGTCTTGTGTGGATTTAAATGTGCTGTGGGTCATGATCTACACTAATTTACATCAAGCACATTCAAGTCCGATATTTATTGATTGGATATTTATTTTCAAGCAAGTGTGTGCTATTTAAGAATTGTATGTAAATTTATAATCAGTCTAGAAATTTGAACTACTCTTGTTCACACCACATAAAGTGGATGCATTGAACTTAGAACTTCATGTAGCTCAACCCCTAAATTCTTTGACAATTTCACACCAAAAACACTTCAAAACTGCTCATTTTAGTGCAATGAGTAAGGACAAAACAAAAAAAAAATTCTTCTAGCTTTAACCGTAGGATCTCAATTAAGACTTATGAAGTAACTTACAATTAAAAAATTCATAAAGTTTGACCGCACGGATTGTAGTATTATATGGTTTGAAGTAGAAAAAAGGGTTCATTTTCTTCCTTGCGTTACGTGGATCATCAAACTTTGACTTCACTTGGTGTCAAATTTTTGCACTACACAAGGTCTAAATTCACTACCATCATGTTGAGCATGGTATTAGCTCCTTGAACTCCAATTTATAGAGGTAGAAAAAGGATGTAGCATATTCAAAAAAATTGTGGAAGGAGTAGAGGTTCCAAAGTTGTCAATTTGCGTTATAAATTTTTTGTGAACTTAGTATGTTTTAAAATGAGAATCCGAATGGTCAATAAGAAGGTTAACACCACATAATGCTGTGGAAAAAATAAAAAGTAAAAAATATGATGATCTCAAAGAAGAAGAATTTTTTTGGTACCTTGCCTGACAATGTGCAATAATGTGTGAAAATGTTTGACTTGGATTTATATGCATTTTTTAACGAAAGACAAGATTTATTTTTTTTTAAATATGAAAGGAAATAATATTATTAGCTAGTGTAGATAACCTCACATTCAGTAGTGTACTAGCAAAAAATTTTGGAGTTGCCCAAAGTGCCCACTCTCCCTAATTGAACTTCAAAACCCTATAACTTTTTCATTAAATGTCGGATTTAGGAAAAAATTGGACTCACACAAAGCTTTTAGTAATGTCCATCTACATTAAAAAATTCAAGAAAAATATTATAAAATGACACCATAGGAACCTACCCAAACCTTCTGGAGTCCCCCGAGGGGACTCTTGGAAATTTAGGGGTTAAATGCAAAAACGAGAGCATTGAACTTTGAAACTTTATTGAACACATATATTTGCAGGAATGTGTACAAGGATGTAAATTTAGTCAGCGACTCAATTTTTCATCGTCTCACTCTGCTCACATTCTAATCTGCCAGTTCTGTACAAAATCTTGACGCCAAAGTCACAACTTGGCTTGCATGAAGTGAGGGGCACCGGTCTCAGAATCTTTTGGTCCTTGTCTAGTTTGTGACATATCATGGCCGATGCCTTCTATATTTCCCAACATGTCTTTGTCCATCTCCTCAACCACCTGAAACTCATTGCAAAGACATGATTCAATTGAATGAAGTAACTTTTCCTTCACATGATGAGAAGATGTTTAAATAAAGATGAGAAGTTTCCAATCCAATAAAATTTCATTAAGATATTGAACTTTTGAGTAATAATTGTATTATTTGTCCACTATTCATAATAGTTATCACATGTAGACAAGCTTGGTGGTTTCTCAATCAAAATCCATATTGAGTGTGGAAGAGCATGGTGGTCTCCAAACTTCATTCCCGCCAAGTGGTAAGTAGTAACCTTGTCCTATCATTGGTTTGTCAAGAACTTTAGTTTGATCACTAAGTCATTGAATTACTATGAACTCTCATACCTTGGCTGCTAGTGGATCTCCATGGAGGTTCTTCAAGCCAACAGTCATTACAACACCAGACAAATCCAACGGTGGCAATTGTCCTTGAATGGATTGTTTCCCGAGCTCCATTAAGAGAGATTCTAATTTAGGACCGGTTGTGCCGGTGTTTTCTTCAACCTTTTAATGACAAGGCCTTGCACAATGCCCTAAAAATTCTTATGATTTAATAGATTCTTGCACAATAGAATTTATACAAGGAGTACATTCCACCATTCACTTTCTTTACAAAAATCATTGTAGTTTGTTATTGCCTCAATTGATTGGAGATCAGGAAGATGGGTTTGATGGAGGTGAGCATAGTGTACAACCGCTCCGACAAGTGCAAATCAATCCAACAGTTCAATCAACCATGGCTCCCAAAAACTGGTCTCAACGACCAGATTCTGGTTCCTTTGTCGTTAAAGAGTTAAGAAACACATGAAGGTCCCACTTAGGGTTGTTTACAGGACTTGAGGACCCGTCTCTCGGATAAGGGTCACTTTTGGTTTGTTATTGGTCAACTTAGGATTGACTATCCGAATGGTTAAAGGAGATTTATCTTGTCCACCTAGATGCCACGTGTCCGACATGTCACCAAATATTCCAAAGAAAAAAGATGACATGGAGAGGGCGGGCGTGTGGGGGCGTAAACATCTGGGAGGGGGGTGCGAGTGTTCGAGTGGGAGGGGCGCGCGCGTCTGAGAGGTGGACACGCGCACTCGAGGAGGCGGGCGCACGCTTCTGGAAGGGGGGCGCGGACTTCTGGAACCGCGCACTTCAAGAACCCGCGGCACATCTGTATAAAGGAGATGAATCCTCGCACATCTTTATAGATTGTATAAACATATTATATCTATTAAACACACACATAACACACCTTGCCCTCCATAATAGCCACACCAACCAAGCCATATTATCATCTATGGTCCAAATGCTTCAAAATTGCACACAAATAAAACCCTCCATAAAGTTAGAGCACATGTTAATATAGAGGGAAATGAAAAGCGGATAAATTAGCTAAGGAAGGACTAGGGAAATTCCATAGAGATGTCAAACACCCGCATGAACATGCCCATGCGACCCTATATTACTTCCAAAAAGATAGTTGGTTGTCTATGGAAGACACACAAGACAAAGGCCCCATCAAATTTTTGGACAAATATCTCTAAAAAACAAGAGTTAACTAACAACCTTGATTTAATCTCAGAAAGTTTCTCTAACATAGACGAATGGACCGGTAACAACAACATTGATTACGAACTCTCTACAAACTTTTGGAAAAACCCCACAATTACATACTCACAAAAAACATGTCTTATTAAATTCCGTACTAGACAATACATGGAAAATGCCCGCAAACAACTCTTCTTTGGAATAGAACGATTTCCATCCATAACATGCCCAATATGCACCTCCACAGACCCGGACATGGCTACACGTACTCTTGAAATGCCAAAACCATCACATACATTCTCTAATCGTCAAAAGACACAACAAAGTGGTATGGGATATCAGAAAACTAATTGTATCCTTAAACAAATCCAGATGCTCTATGCTTATGAACGCTAGAACCTTCAACAAAAAACACGGTTCCTCCATGGCTACTTCCATGCACATGTGGAACCCAAAGACGTCATTGTAATTCCACCTTTAAGCCAAACATACTATGCGTCAAAGGACTATCATATAAAGACCCCCAACGGACCACATAAACACAAACCTTACTATCCAATTTATCGAATTCAAATATTGTAATGATAGATTTTCTCCAGAGGCAATTGAAAACAAAATTAATTAGGGAGGAATTTCACAGACTAACGATTGTGTGTTGACTTTGTACTGATACTGATTTTGTGGAATAGACAGTGACATTTCTAATGTCCATTATGTATGTCACGGAGAAGGTGGTTATAACATGGAAGTCAAAGTGGAATGCGGCAGCCGCATCTGGAGCTGATGTAGATCAAAGTAGAGAGTGGTAGCTTCATGTTGCGGTCTGTGTAGGGTAAGATTTACCTTGGTATAATGTGCTAGGTAGGAGAGGAGAACAAATTTTTAAGAGGCACTTCTCAATTTTCCATGGGCATTGTTGATGAGAAGGAATCAACTTAGGTAGTTTGAACCACACACAGTTTTGAGACAGTGATCAGAATTTTGTAAATATGGAGCAACTAAACCGTGTTTCTTTTTTCACATTATGAAATTTACACATGTTAGAAATTTAAAGCAGTTTTAGTCTAGTGTTAATAGTGTATATGAAGTAATGCAAGATGAATAATACAAGCATTATCTTAAACCATTTTGCTTACATTGGCCACTCATTTTGGGTTTGATACCCTTGATTTCAAATAAAAAATTGGCCGATTTAAACCCGAATTTCATATAACAGTAGAACACATGTAAACTCAAAAATGTTAATCAACTAAATTCTTGAGAAACCCTAATCCTATTATATTGAATATAAATGGGGTAGGATATGACATGCCATGTTTCCATGTGAGACGGCTACATTTTGCCACGTGGCTATGGATGTGCCAACGTGGACATACCACAAGAGAAGCGCCACAATGGCAATAAAAAATCCACCGTGGAATTGCCAACGTGGACGTGGGCTCCACAATGTACCAACGTCCACCGTGGCACTGCCAACGTGTACCTGCCACATAAGCAAATCTATTGGAGCGGACCAAGAATTCTACAATCCCATGATGTCCACAGGAAACACCACCCCAGGCGTCATAACTTCAAAATGACGTCCTATGCAACGCTACAACTACGTTTCAAGGATTTTATTTTTGAGGTTATTAGTAACACAACAAGCATTGCTAAACGCCGTATTTTCTTGTAGTGAGATGAGAATCAAGTGTTTCTCAATTTTGGGGAGGAGTTTTGACGCTTTGAAGCCAAATGACCAGATGTTGTTCATGGATGTGGCCCTTTTTGATAATGGGGGTTGTTTGAGGAATTTCAAATTCTCTGTAGCTACATTTGGTTTGGGAAATATTTTAAAGTTTGTAGGGGACAAAGCCCTTTGCTTGTACACCATCGTTAAATGGCTTAGCATGGTACATTGACTTACATGGTTTGAATGGTATAATTTGTCACAGTTGAATGAGTTGGAGAGGAGATCGTTGCTAGAAGAATTGGACGATGGGACAGGCCAAATAGGGATGCATGAGTTGTGGTGGGAGTTTGCGGACTTGAAAGCCAATCCTGAGAAGGAAAATTCTCAGTGGGCCTATTAGAATTATGACGCGGGTGGTGATGGAAGTGCCCAATGTTGCATGTCAGGTGGTGGTTGGAAAAGTCTGCAACAAATTTGCATCAAGGAGAGAAGCATAAATTTTGTATACTTCAGTGAGTGCTCGGAAGTCAAAATATTGAGATTGAAGAACATTATTGTTGAGAACCAAGCGCTTGACTTGAGTCGTTTGAGGTTGTTGAAAAGCTTGGAGATTGTTCACCCTGATAATTGTCAACGGGAGGTTGAAGGCGAAGTGGGATTGGACAGCTTTTGAATTTGAGGATACTTACATGGGTCCATGTTGATGGTGAATCCGTGAGTGTTGATGAAGAAATCCACTGCCTCACAAACTTTCCGGTCATATATTTGTCGTTGGAACGCATGGCAGGTGGTGATTACTCAACGTCGTTGGATTTACAGCAACTGCGGCTTTTGAAGGACGTGAGAGTGAATTTGCCAAACATGGTAAGCGTAAGAGGCTTCAGCTTGAAGACTAAGAAGTTATGAATCTTGAATCTTGGGGGTTGCAGTCACCTAAAGAGTTGTGTGGGTGTTGGTGATGTGGATAGCTTGGAAGTACTTCTTGTAGGTCATTGGAGTGCACTAGAAGAGTTGCCAAACCTCCAAAAACTCACAAGGCTACGGATTTTAGATATCTGGGATTGTAATTTACTATTGACCTTGCGAGGCTTGGGGAGCTTGGTTGCCTTGCAAATGCTCTCTGCTTTTTAGAGCGTCTTTGATCTAAAGGAGTTGCTAAATATGAGCAACCTCACAAAGCTGGTCGTATTGGATCCATGGGATTGGTGTGGGTTGAATTGCATTCTAGGCCTGAGCGATTTAGTCGCTCTCCAAGAACTTAGGGTTCACTGTCACTGGTTGCACAAGTTGTCGTAGATGCCTCAAATGTCCTCGAAGCAGCCTTGGAGCCTTGCAGATCCAAATTCATCCCTTACGATGAATCCCTCTCCGAGCTTGGGAGAAGTCATGTCTCCAAACGGGCATTGGAGGTGGGCAGCAGCAGTGCCGGAGACGAGGAGCACACCAAGCAACTCAATAATATTGAGTACACCGTTCACTGAATACAGTGTAGACTAGACTATTTGAAATTTCCTACAGTAATTTCATTAAACGCAAATTAAAGTGGTCCACTTCAATTTTCCATCCACATCAAATCATGTCCATTAGAAATAGTGTGGCTTGTTTCAAAATAAAACACACAGGAATTGATGTGGATAAGTTTTTACAAATTGTACTCAAAACCAAAATTCTAATATAATAACATGATAATAACCTAATATAATAATAACATAATAACATAATAAAATAATAACATAATAAAATAATAACATAATAATATAATAACATAATAACATAATATAACATAATAATATTATTTTATAACATAAGAATATTAACATAATATTATAATATAATATAACATAAAATAATATTAACATAAAAATATAACATAATAATATAATAATATAATAATAACATCATAATAATATAATAACATAATAATAACATAAAATAATAACATATTAATATTATATACAATAACCAAAATTGATGTGGTCTACCTCAATTTTCATCCAAAACTAGAATTGATGTGGTCCACATCAATTTTCATCCACATTACCTATACCTCCACACTATATTCAGTGAACGGTGTAGTAGAATCTTGACCTAATTTTAGAGCGTTCCTTCCTTTGTTGAGTCTTGATCATTTGCACATTCCTTCCTTTGTCTGTTGAATTCTGATGATACACCAAATAAAGATGAAATCAAAGCTTATCCACGTGGAATTGCAAGTTTTGGAGCTAGGTATGGTCATTTCACATTTAGTCCGCATATTAGTCATTTGATTTTACATGGTCAATTATTTTACGCGATCGTGTTACATCAATATCCAAAGGTTTTGAAGTATTCAAAGTCTGGATTAGATTGAAGTATTGAGGGAGAAATTTGAGTTTTTTTTTGTTTCACCCAAAGTTTGAATAAGATATTGGTCTTTCGATTTGTAATTCTGCTATTGGTCTACTTATAATAGTTACTATATGTAGATAAGCTTGGTGATCTCCCAACTAGAATCCTTGTATAGAAGATGCTTGGTGGTCTCTAAACTTTGCTCCGTCCAAGTAGTAACCTTGTTGCCCACATGTTGTTTATGTATGTGGCCATGTTTGATGGTGGGGAGTTTTAATCCCTAAAGTACCATGACAGTTTCACATAAAAACACTTCAAAATTATTGGGTTCTAGTGCAATGATTAAAGAAGGAAGCAAAAACTTTAATCTCTAGTTTTGACCGTTAAGACATGTTAATCAACATGCTCACAAAATTTCATAAACTTTGATCGCATTGATTGAAAGATTTTAGTGTTTACTTTGACTTCACTAGGTGTCAAATTTTTGCACTACACAAGGTCTAAATCTAGTACATCATGTTAAGCATGGTGTAGTTCCACAGACACCAATTTTTAGAGGTAGAGGAGGGGTGTAGCATATTCAAAACAATTGTGCAAGGAGTGGGGGTTCAAAAATTGCCAATTCACATTTAATGTTGATATTCTAAATTGTCAATAAGAAGGTTTTCACCACATATCCTTGTGGAAAATATAAAAAGTAGAAAATATGAAGATCTCTAAGTTATATGTGCAAAGGAAGAAGTCTTTTTGGTACCTTGTCCAACAATGTGTGAAAATGTTTGACTTGGGTTGATATGCTATTTTTCACAAAAGACTTGGGTTGATATGCTATTTGATGGAAATACAATGCTTAATTTTATTATCCAACCTTACGAAATTAAACTCAAACCATGACCAAAACTTTGGGAAAAACTTGCACAACATCCAACAATTGATGGAATAGATTATAGTGTTTAAAGTTACAAGATATTGATAATGAAAATCATGGACTTTGGAGCGTTTACTACTTTATTCATCAATAGATTCTCGCAAGAATTTTTGTACATTGAATGAAAGAGGTTCACATGAGCACTAGACCGATAGCTTCGCCTTGACATATCATATGTGAAGAAAACATTTATACATGCTTATCAATGATTTTTTTACTTTTGTCTACTTTATTGTATACAAAAATGTTCCAAACTTGTACAAATTAAAACAGAAATATTGTATGCGGTGAGAGAGATCAACAATCACAAAGCAATGAAGAAGCTCTTGAAGACAAATTTCAATCAAAATTCAAGACCAAAATCATTTTGCATGTGTATGAAATACAACATAGTATGCGACATGGAATTCATTGTATGTTAGTATACTTGATGTATTTTGTGTTGTATTCCTAGCTTTTCTATGAGTTCTATAACTCCAAATCATGATCTAATTGTAGAGTGTTCATGTACTGTGTGCCCAAATTTGAAGTTCACATATCTAATTCTTCATGGATTTCATGCAAATGGAGTTTAAACACCTCCAAAGTAACATTTTAGGTCTCGTAGGCACTAAAGGGTTAAACCCTTAACCATTAAATGATGGTTTGGCTATGCGGTGACGTCCATCTTCGAGCATGATAGATTTTGAAATGTGTTATCTACTACACTCTTAGATCAATGACATCACCATAGCCTGCCCGGTGTCATAGGGTCAAACATCATTACGAGTCCTTAGTGGCCACAATATTCTACATGTATATTGTTGTATTCGAACATGATAAGGTTTAGATATTGAAATGACCCCAAAATGAAAGATGTTAGTTGTAGAATCTTTCCACCAAGTTTATTGTTTGTAAGATTTGGTTTAGTTCAATATTTGTTACTTTACCATTTTCTCCAAAACTACTACAGTAGCAAGGTTGTTGCTCCGCATCGACAATTCAAGTACAAATTGTCGCTTGGCAACAAGAATGTGACTCATAAATAGACCAAAGAGGCTGCGGTTCATTGTAGCCATGGTTAACGAGTGCATCAGGATTTGCCTAAATACCCCGGTCAAGCGTTGCACGAAGCCTCAAGCTTGGAAGGGTGGGGGACGGTAGCGACAAAACCGGCCCCAATTTTTATGTTGGAGGGGGGCCCTATTTGATCATAGGCGGGGCCACCGAGGGTACATTGGGGCCGTAGGTTTGAAATTTGGCTAAATTTTTTCCAAAAAAAGCCTCTAGAGCTCCAAAAGCTAAAAGGCGAGAAAAATGGACCACGAAAGGCTGAGGCTTGGTGCAACATTCGACCAAGGTAAATAGGGAGATCCAGTGCATCGGGTCACATTGCACGGCTATGAACCATTGTAGGCCATAGCGCCCTAAACAACATAAGGTTAGCCCCCCTAAAACCAACAAGTTAAGGAATGTGCATATATGGAGAGAGGAGATAATTATACTATTATTTTTCAGTGATAGCCAATAGAATTACAATTCCAACCCAAGTGATTTCATATTTTTTCGATGAAAACTAAATTAGTTATGAATTTTCAAACTATGCAACCATGTTTAGTGGGTGGCTATCAGTAGGTACCCCCCACAACCAACGACCAAAAGTAAGGGTCTTGACTAATAGCAAACCTCCATTTGGAGCTGAGTTGATGGTAATGGGATGGAAGAGAGGTGGCTATACCCCAAATTTTATAGGCGTTGGCTATGGGTTTTTGTTGGTTATGGGGAGGCTTACCTTATATGGGATCCAACTTTGGGATCAATCAAGGAAGAGAAGCCATGTAATATTCTACAAGTGCCGACCTAAATTAGTTGGCTGGTTGTGGATGGACCTAGGTTTGCCACCGATTCGGGTCCGGTGCAAGCGCCAGCCTGGAGAGTATCAACTTCATCATGTTGGTGCATTTTCAGTGGTGATAAGCTGGAGTATGAGGCAACTTGCGGCTAGTTTAACGGGTCAAGAGGCGGTGGGAGCGGTGTTAGGTCACCGGTCGCTTTTGAGTTTTTTGACGCTCACATTTGTTGATGTTCCCATGTTCTCGAATTCAAGTCATGACATTTTTTACCAGCTATTATACCCAAGTCCTGAATGCAATACTCTAAATTTTATGTTTAGTGTAGTGGTACTTTACGATTTGAAAGTGCAATTTTTTAAAATATTTATTGCTAATTTTTATTGAGAGTACAATAACAGTATCTGTAATACAGTTAAAGAGGGTGATCATTGTCAGCGTGGTTGGTAAAATTATTCATCAAGAGCAAAAACTTATAGCATTTATTAATGATATAGTATGCCTACACTAAACATAAAACTTAGAGTAGTGGAGTAATAAATAAGAAAAGGGAGAAGGAAGACATGAGTCCTACTTAAAAAAATGAATTGTGGAATCCATTAAATTGTTCCTTCTTCTTGTACACAACTTTATCTAAAGATGACCTACAATAGAAATTTAATTTAGGAAGCAACTCAATTCTAGATATGTCACCATCCCAAAAGACAACGTTTATTGAACTAATGAACTTTACAAGGTGAGATTTGATGCACCTTGAATGTGACAATTGCTAGTTTTTGGATTTGGGTTGATCGCCAATTGATCCCAATTTTGTAAAATATTGGATAAATACCACTTTTCATGCAAATTCATCAATAAAACAATATTTCTCCAGCTATATGGAGAAATCATGACCAATTAGCTCGTCTAGCTTTAATAACTATTATGAGTACTAGACAAATAGTACATATATAACTCAAAAGATCAATATCTTATTGAAACTTTCGGTGACTATACAAAAACTCAATGAATCTCTTTGTGTTATTGAGTCTCATGTTTATTCAAACATCTTCATATCATGCAATGGAAAAGTTACTTCATTCAATTGACGTCTTTGCAATGAGTTTCAGGTGGTTGAGGAGATGGAGAAGGGCATGTTGGGAAATGCAGAAGGCAACGGCCATGATATGTCACAAACTAGACAAGGACCAACTAGACAAGGACCAAAAGCTCCTGAGACCGGTACCCCTCACTTCATGCGAGCCAGGTTGTGACTTGGACGTCAAGATTTTGTACAGAACTGGCAGATTAGAATGTGAGCAGAGGGAGACAATGGAAAATTCAGTCTCAAACTAAATTTACATCCTTAAACATATTCTTGTGAAATATGTGTGTTCAATAAAGTTTCTAAGTTCAATGCTCTCGTTTTTGCATTTAAGGTACATTAAGTTTCCAAGTTCAATCCTCTCGTTAATGCATTCACTTCAATCCTCTCGTTAATGCATTCACTTTATGTGGTGTGGACGAGAGTAGTTCAAATTTCTACATTGATTATAAATTTACGTGCAATCCTTGAATAGCACACAATTGCTTCAATATGAACATCCAATCAATCATGGACATGGATGTGCTTGATGTAAATTAGTGTAGATGATCCAGAGTATCAGAGTGAATGTAGAGCAATGGAGAGCTGGACGAATGTTCTCAGTCGATTCGTCTGATGTTCTTAGTCGGATGACCTTCTATTGGTTTTCCTGTCGCACACAACGCATAAGCTCTGCATTCACTCAGAGACGCACAGAAGAACACATTCAATTCCTACACACATACAGAATGAATGCTACTAATAGAGCTCTCTTTTATTCATTAACTACAATTGGTTTACACTAAGCGTCTAAACACAGACTAGAAGCATACACTCAACTCTCGCGAGCTTACACTACAAAATGAACAACCTAGAAGACAAAAAGGACGAGGATGGTAAAACCCTATCTTAACAGAGACATCCACAGACTTCCGTCTGGAGGATGAAACTCATGAAAGTCAACACAACAACTTTGCAAGAAGAAGAACTCCGGACTCTAACTGAGACCAGCCTGAATAGTACCTGTTTCGTTCCACCACTAAATCGATGCCCACCAGACAAAGGATTGGTAGTATGGAACTAATTCCTCTCTCCAGGATAGACACTATGACTTCGCATCTGAGGATCGGGTTAGCTCAAACTGCCGCTGCGAGTCGGATGCGTCAGAGTTAGTGAAAACTCGTCGGCGGAGCACGAGGAGGATGGACACTGTTCGATGACGTGACCGGAGGTTCCTTCTCCAATGCCGCCGCGGCCTGAAGCTCCTGCACGACGTCGTTCATGGTGGGGCGGTGCATGCTCTTGGGCTCCACGCTCCGCAGCGCGATCTCCGCCACCTTCCACAGCGCGTCCTGGTTGGGGCGCGACGCGCGCAGCTTCGGGTCCAAGATGGCGTCAATGTTGCCGTTGCCCGTCATCAAACTCGACCGAACCTGCACAAATCACATCATGTCGTCGGTTCTACGACCCAAATCTATTCTCTTCTCCATATCATAATCACCTCAAACGAGCTCATGATACTTATTCTTTCTTCACTCTCAAACTACTTTGACGTGCCATCAAGCACTGATAACTAGTCAGAGTAAGGAAAGAGTAGAAAGGTCTCTTCTCCTCCGCATCACCTTTGAATTCAGGATTGCTTACCCAGTCCGTGAGAACTGTTGTATTCACTTGGTTTGGACCCTTTGACATGAAGATGGGCATGCGCCCCGTGATGAGCTCCAGCAGCACCACGCCGAAGCTGTAGACGTCGCTGTAAGTAGACAACTGGTTCGTTTGAAAGTACCTGCGTGACGAACAGATTGATTGCATTAGCGTCATGCTCGACGTCGCTTCATGCATCGCATATTGTTGTAATAACCGGTTTGATCCTTACTCTGGGTCCAGGTATCCAGGCGTGCCCTTCACCACCGTCATCACATGTGACGTGTCGTCCTCGCCCACCAGCCTAGACAGGCCGAAGTCCGCCACTTTGGCCTCATTGTTGGACGTGATGAGGATGTTGGTGCTCTTCACGTCGCGGTGTATCAAACTCGGGGTGCAATACGTGTGCAGGTACTCCAAACCTGAACGATCAATCTGTAAGGTTAAAACACAAGGTTGTGTTTGTTGCACATGTTGCAGATGTTCGAGACCTAGACGTGACTCTATTCGTTGCATGTGTTGCATGCAGAATTCCAAACCGCATAATCCATCGCAAAACCAGAGAACATGATCTGTGACGGTACAAGAAACGATAACCTGCGACTCGCGAGGGGTAGGGTTAGAACTGACCTAGAGCTGCTTGCAAGCCAATCTTAAGGCGCGTCTTCCAGTCCAAAACGACGGATCCCACTTTCGAAGTATCACCTGTTCCGAAAACAACCACCGTACATTATGAGAAGATCAATGCTGACACAACGTTGAAACAGGTTTTGGAGCAGACGGACGTACCATCGAGGTGATCTCGTAGTGCGCCCTTGTGGATGTACTCGTACACTAGCATCTGCTTGCCACGAGCTCTGCAGTAGCCATAGAGCGACACGAGGTGGCGGTGGTGCACGCGGGAGAGGATGTCCACCTCATTGAAGAACTCATTGAAGCCCTGCTTGGAGGCCGCATCGAGCTCTTTCACCGCCACCTCCTTCCCGTCCGCCAACCGCCCGTAGTACACCGGGCCAAAGCCGCCTTTTCCGATCACCCTCTTGTAAGCGTACGTTGCAGCGTCCATCTCCGGAAGTGAGTATTCGCGTGCACCTGATCATGGAAGAACATGAGGTATATGACAAAGATGCTGCTCTTACTAATATTTGATCAGGAACCAACGATGTGATGATTTGCACATGTTCAATTATGGATTATCATTACCTCCGCCAGGCATGGGCGTAGAGCTCATAGATCCAAGAGCCGGGTTGTATTTCGTGTTCGGATCTGAACGGCTCTTGGATACAAGAGCCGGGTCATATTTCGGGTTCGGATCTGAAGCGTTGTTCCCGCGTTGGCGACGTCGATTCACGAAGACGACGACCAAACCGATGATGATTCCAATGACGACAATCACTCCCACCACTGCTCCGATGATTGCTCCGACGTTGGTCTTCTTTGGATCGTCCGAGCCCGGAATCAACCCTGCTGAGGGACTAATCACCCAAAACAAAAACCAACTACACGTGTGATATACATGGATATACGTGAACCCTAAGCCCTACACCGAAAACCTAAAACATGTGGAAATTTTATGGAGATGGGGAAGTGAATTACTCAAGTGGGGTTCCAAGTACCTTGCCGAACCCCAAGCATCACCTAGAATGGTCATAGTGCTTACTAGCATCTCCTGGCTTTATATACTAACATTGACTCCAACTATCACGGAGTGCATCCAGCACGACCTAAACCCCAGACAAGAACCTCAGACGAAGGACCCAGCTGTCGCTAATCTGTTTGTTTTTCATTGCTTCCTGCAATACATTGGTTTCACTTGTGCGCAAGGAAATGAAAGGGAAAAATAAGTGATACCCCAGAAACATGTCTAGAGCCAGAAACTCAGGCAACAGAGTGCATATGAATAGCGACTGCTGATAACTCACTCCATATCTCAAGCTACTTACCTAGGAGAATAGGCAGACATGGCTTCGCATCGAACGATTCCCGAAGATGGTTCTTCCGCTTCTCAAAACTGGGTCACTGTGGCCTTCATCTACATGAACCTGCGACGGCCTACAAACAGACAGTAACAACTTCGGAGTTCAGGTAGAAGAAATCGTCAAGAGGCAACGGGTTCCGAAAAAGCTAAAACAACAAAACCTCTAGATAAGCAGCACGAAGACGAAAACACATAGAGACGAATGTGAATCTCGCACGAACAAGTGGAGCGAGATTGACTCCAGGTGGCTCCAACAGCAAGATGACCATGTGTCGGTAAACTGCAACACCAGGTACTACTCATCCTAAAAGCTAAAACAACAAACCCTCTAGATAAACAGCACGAAAACGAAAACACATAGAGACGAATGTGAATCTCACACGAACAAGTGGAGCGAGATTTACTCCAGGTGGCTCCAACAGCAAGGTGATCATGTGTCGGTAAACTGCAACACCAGGTACTACTCATCCTAGAAGCTAAAACAACAAACCCTCTAGATAAACAGCACGAAAACGAAAACGCATAGAGACGAATGGGAATCTCACACGAACAAGTGGAGCGAGATACACTCCAGGCGGCTCCAACAGCAAGATGACCATGTGTCGGTAAACTTCAACACCAGGTACGACTCATCGTACTGCGCCGGGACAGTGGCGTATATATAGCCAGTGGAGTAGAGTGATCCATCAGAGCGCAAGTCCGCGAGTGCAACAGCCTCACTCGTCGCTTGAACGCCCAGAATATGAAACACCGGCTTGAATCCCACAACTAATCCAGTAAACAAGTCTACTATCAAAGTGTATGGGACCCGAGTTTGGGATCGATCAAGGAAGAGAAGCCATATCACATTCAGAAATGCCAATATGTCGGCTATTTGTGGATGGACTTGGGTTCGCTACCGATTCGGGTCCGGCATAAGCGGTAGCTTGAAGTGCATCAACTTGGATCGCCGCTGGTTTTCAGGTGCGAGCGTTTCAGGTACAGTACTGTACTTCATGATCGCTGACTTTGTAAGACCATGCTTCCCGGAAGTCCCCCTGGCCCTCAACCGAAGTCCACCCACCCCACTCCGAAGTCCCCCGTTCCCTTGTTATCCCACAAGTCATATTCTAGATGTCAAACGTGGAATTTAGCGTTTGTGATTGGATTTGAAGGATGAGTTCGGTGTGCAGCTTCAGGTTTTCGAAATATTGTTTTATTGCTGAATTTTCATTTTTTTGAATGGATATTATATGATTGAAGATACTTAAATATGATGACATGTTTGCATTAAAAGTGGTGTTTATCCAATTGGGGTCAAATGGCAATCATCCCCAATCCATATATTAGCAATTGGTGCATCAGTTCTCACCTTGGTACATTCACTACACTAAACACTGAATATAGTGTAGAGGGATTATTGATGTAGATCACTCACACAAATTTCCATCAAAGCATGTGCATGCCAAGTTCAGATTAGGTATTTGTTCTCAAGCAAGCGGGTGTCAGTCAACAATTGCATGTAAATTTTCAATTAGTGTAGGAAATTTCAAATAGTCTGGTCTACACTATATTCACAGAACGGTGTAGTTGAATTAACGTTTTCTTTTGGGATAGTGACACATCCAGGGCAAAATTGAGTTCTTTCCTAGATTCACTTTCTACTACAGGTCACCCTTAGCTAAAGATGTCTGCAAGAAGAAGGATGGATTCCATAATTTATTCTTTTAAGTTGGAATCCTCCCTTTCATCTCCATTTTCTTACTCATTACCCCACTATTGCATTTTGGACCTGGGTGTAATTAATGTCATGACTTGAATTCATCAACAAACGTGAGCGTCAAATAAGTTAGGATAACCCAAAGGAGACCGGTGATCCAATACCACTCTAATCTATACCCTTTGTATATTTGAAGGAGTGGTTTAGTTGAGGGATTCGAGGTGTTTAACAGCAGTTGTCTATGGCAGCGATGATGATTCTTCAGGTGCTGGCTCTAGTGTGCTTGCTCGCGGCGTCCGTGGTTCGGACGCACCAGGTATGGTCTATCTAGCTCAAATTCATATTTGCGTAGATCAGGTCGTTTGAGAGTCACGTTGTGTGTCAGGGACTCGTACACGGTTTTCGCTGATATCGGTGAGATGTGTGCAAAATACCCTGCTTTGTGCAAGATTTTGTGACCGCCAGGATTCCAACTTGTTCTCAAATAGCAGTGGAATAACTAACTCTTCGTACCACTACACTGAACATAAAATTTTAGTGTAGTGAGCAACGGCTTTGCAGATGGAAGAGTCTGATGATTGCAACCCCGATCATGCTTAGGGTTAGGTCAGGGGACTCTTAGTTGTTTGTGACGCGTGAGGCTGTTGCACTTGCGGACTTGCTCTGATCGATCAGTCTACTCCACTGGCTGTATCCCAGGTGAAGCTCTCAGCCTACCGGCGCAGTAGGATGAGTAGTACCTGGTGTTGAAGTTTACCGACACATGATCACTTTGCTGTTGGAATTCGAACTCGTTATTATGTTTTTCATTTATGTGTTATGTATGTGGAGATTTGTTGTTTATGCCTATGGATTAGCTGTTGAAGCCCATTGTAACCTGAAGGTTTCTTCCTCTAGATCTCTAGAATGGTCAATACCTGTGAATATCTGTGATTGTTTTGTTCGAGATCTGACAATCACATCTTGTGTTGTTTGGATGTAGGCAAAGTTTGAACTAACAACGTTGTAATTTCCTTCGCCTCCGGCAGTTCTGACGTGTGGATAGAGCTTGATTCGAAGAAATGTCTCTGCACAATGCCTGTGAAGAAGATGAACGCCGGTCTCCTTTGGAATCCGGCGTGAATCAAGTGTCTGTTCGTTCCACTACTAAGACCATGCCCACCGGACAAGGACTTAAAGACAATGCCTATGAACTTATGTATGTCGCTGCAGCTTGGTTTGAACCATCCGCTCACTTGCAAAGCACTTGGTGGATGTGGATATTGAGTTATATCCCCATTTGTGAGCTTATTGGTTTTTTAACAAACTCTTGACACTATGTTGTGATGTTGTATTGTTATAAACAACAAGAACGGTGCAACCGTGAGGGTTTGTCTTCAACAAGTATAGAAAGTTATTATTGATCTGTTACTATATATATTTGATGAAATAAGGTTATTTCTTATTCATTAATTTATTTACTTATATAGTTATGTTCATTATAAGAAACATATAGAAGATACAGAAAGAAACATATAGAAAAAAATATTTTAAAAAAACATATAGAAACATATAGAAGATACAGAAAGAAACATATAGAAAAAAATATTTTAAAAAAACATATAGAAACATATAGAAAGAAACTTCAAAACTCAGAATATTCATCTATTGCAATTGAAAGGGCATACATTCGATTTGCAGAGGTCGCTAGAGTAGGAGTTCCATGACAATAATGGTTATACACTAGGATAGAGGGCTAGTATAAAAAAAACCAATAATCTATATGTGTAAGATTTTTGATCATCTTAATACTAGATCAACTTTAGCACACAATTAGAAAAGCTCATTTTCTAGTCGTTGCAAGGTTAATCACAAAACAACTAATAATATATAATCCAAAAGAAGATAAAAGAAAATAATGAAAATTCAAGGGAGATGCAAGAATCGTAATGTTTGATGCATCATGTCCCCTACATCGGCCGCCAATTGATCTTCAGATAATTCCTTCGGATGACCCAATAGCCAACGATTGTGACCCCAATTCACTACACCTTCTTGTGGTCGTATTGAATCTGCAATGAGACTCCAAAGCTGATCGTGATTTGGTCCTTTGTATGTCGCTTCAAAGTAACGTACAAGTCCATCTGCTTCAGTCTTTCCTACCCACAAAAATTGGCCCAACACTCTAGCTTGGCCTTGAATGAGATCTCCAATGAAATGGACTTGATCTGTATTGGCTGCAGATGATTCTGGTCTATTTGGCACTCGCGTAGGTAGAGAAGGAAAGATTGGAGGTCTAGGGCTTAGTGGGGCTCGACTTGGATGACCAAAATTCGGTAAAGTGTCTAGCCTTGGTCGTTGAGCAGGAGGTTCTAAAGTGAAGTTTCAAGTTCGCCATAGGTTGTAGTATACGGTGTCTACTTTGAGGAGATGATGGTTGTGTGAGAACTAAATCTCGATTAGGGAGACCTGCAAAAGAGAATTCTTGTTGAGTTGGTGTATCTGCGGATACTATCATGGGCTGAGACATTTCTTCTCTAGAGGATTGAGTGTTGACATTGATAGGATTGTCAGAGCCTGATGAACGAAACCATATGGTGTTAGACATTGTGATACAATAGACGTATTAGAAGTTGGTTGCTAAGTGGGCATTTGAAACTATGGATGGAAGTGAGTTCCTTAATCATCTTACTTGTAATAATCTGCAAATATCGAGTAAGATATTTTAGCTATAAAAAATAATTTATCCACACGTGAATTCTTACATGTGTCATTATATAGATGAACCACTTTAACGTCTAGAGCACAATATATGCTTAAAATGACTTTATTTGGATTCACAAAATGTTGTAAGCATTGATAGCGCCATTTTTTACGACCAGAGGTCATTAAATAATATGTGAATATACATGTGTCATTACTTGTAAGGGCCGTTTTCACTAAACAACATGTGAACTCACATATGTCATTTTTTGAAAACACCGCCTTCATTAAACAACATGCAAGTTTACATGTGTTAATCTTTTAAAGCTACACTTTTAGTAATCAACATGCAAATTCACATGTGTTGTTTTTCAGAAGCACCGCTTTGATTGAACAACACATGAATTCACATCTGTCATTTCTTTATCAAAATTGATTGTTTTTTTTTAATTAACATGTGACCTCTAGCAAATAATGTCAAAATTTGAGTGGATATTTATTTTTAATCAGATGGATATTAGTCTCATCTTGATACTATGCTATAGTCATTCAATTCAATCAATACAAATCCTAATACTACGGGTTTGAAAGTATATGATATACTTAGTTAATTGACTATTTATACTTAATAATTTTAAGTAAATGACTTGATGGTTGTGATTCAAACACAATCATTTACTTCAATCATAGTCATTCAATAGAAAAAATTAAAGAATTAATGAGTCAATAAAAAAATTTAAAGATATAAAAAACACAAAATCTGTGATTGTATTATATGTTGTAATGATTATAAGTACTAAGTTTTAAAAGTTTAGATAACATAATTTGATATTTTAGATAACATAATTTAAAATATCAATTTTTTGTTGAATGAGAGCGATAAACAGTGATGATGAATATAGCATTTATAGTATTTAAATTAAAAGCCGCAGCTATGTTTTTCGATCCATTACAAACCATTATATGGTGGAACGCTCAAACCATGTGATGTTCATATAACATAAGTGTGCCATGTTTATCATAAATATGAATGTATCTATATCTTGACATGTCAATGTAATTATTTATAACATTTTCAAAGTTTTTTTGGTTTCTTGAAAGCATAAGATATGAGCTGATTGTATATTATGATCACTTTTATAATCAACATGATGTTTATGTAAAGAATTCACATTAAAGCTTTGAATAATTACATGTGATTTTCGTTTTATATTCAATCTCGGAACCAATAAGCTCCAATAAACTTATTTGCCACTGTTGATAGTCTATCCATTTCTTTGACCACTAATTTATCTACCTGAAAATTAGAAGATACTAATGGACTAAGTAAATATAATTTCTCTTTGGTGCGTATACGTGACAATGCAGTATAAGCTAAACCATGTTTATGGACACCATTAGGATTGAAAGCAAGATCATCCAAAGACAATTCTTGGGAGCAATGAATGGTGCGAGTTGCAGCTAATTGAATTGGAAATTGAATACGAGTTAACAAATGTGTTTGAGTTTTTCCGATTCTTATCTCTTTGGATATTGGTTCAATTGGAGTCCATATAGATTCAACATTTAGGTTGGAGTATAAGTGTAAATTTGAGTGTCTAGTTGCAACACCTACTTTACTATTGAAGAATTCTATCCATATGTAAGATTTATTTTTAAGAATGGTTGATGTTTTGAATAAACCATTAGCTCCATTAACAAGTCCATCCGAAATAAGGTAATCGTTACAAAGTTCAACCAATAGGTCACGTTTAACTTTTATTAACGTATGTTTTATTTGGATTGTCTCGAATAATATAAGTTGAGGGCAATGATTGATGTCGTATATCAATTGCTTTTAAATGGAATGTATGTCCTACAACATCATTGAATACTTTCATATTATGCAGAATTGTATGTTTGTTGGTGTAGAATAGATAAGGTATTTTTGAATTTTTTGGAATATTTTGCATGCACAACTTATTTATAGTATCAATATCTTGTATTGTATAAGTAGCTTTTCTAAACCTGATTAATATGTCAATTAAAAATTGATCACTTTGACGCATGGTTTTTTGTAACTCATAGCATTTAATGTGGTCATGCCAAAAATTTGAAGCTAAGACATTTAGACCATGGTCAAACTATTGAAAAATCCATTTATCACGTACAAGTGGAGCTTGGTAAAAATCTCTTGTGAATATGACATCCAAACCTCCAAAATATCTACCATGTACATGTTCAATTGAACGTAGTTTTTGGTCCATGGCGTCCAACATTCTAGCACCTACAAGAGAGATCTCATCAAGGTATAGTTATACCACCAATATTGTATGCAGCCTTTCCTGTGAATGCCATCAACAAAGCCTTTGTTTTCGAAGGATCTAAATGCAAATATGAGTTGTATAAGCGCAGTAAACCTTGAATTATTGCATGAAGAGTAAATGTTTTGCCAGTGCCTGCACCCCATGTTATAATAAATATAAAGATTCATTAGCATGTACTCTCTTTCTATACATTATATCGTCACAGACATCACGTTGCTCTTCATTCAAACAATGTAATATTTTGAAATATTCTTCATCTTCCATCATTTCTAAGACATTGTTATTATCTTGTGTTACTGATTTGTACATCACGAAAGATTGCGGTTTTACAAAAATATTTGTTGCTAAATCATATCTTTCCAAATTTTTACTTATAGGTATAAAATCTTCATCTTCTGTAGATATATCATTCCATATGATAGTATCATCAAATGATAACTTGTGTTAAGATACATCGGGTAATACGCCCATTAGTTAAGTCCAGGGTTTACTGTTAGGTAAACTACCGTATCAACCGTATTTGTACTAGTTGATACCGACATTAACACTAACCTAATCTCCAGTTATGGGTTAGTGGCAGCTCGACCCCGGAGTACGGACTCCCGCCTTTATAGGCACGTGTACTCCTCTAACTATATCTGAACCCCTCTTGACAGGGGCCCTAGTTCATTCCCTCAATACGTTATCAGCACGAGTCTCTCTTGCAGCTAATTTTTTTTTAACCTACTCCATGTTTGACCTTCGGTAGTTATACACGCATTTTTTTTCAATCTACATGATCTCTGGTTCACAGCCGCATGGTGTTATTTAGACTTTACATGCTTACTGTTCACGTCTACAGTGGTCGACAGTAGGACACTGTTCAATCACAGTATCTTGTCAACGCACTGTATCATGTAGACACGAATGTACACACACCGACAAGCACGTAGACAGAGATGCACACACACGGAGATACAGAGAGAATAATTATGGCCACGCATGGGCGCACACAAGAGTCGTGCACATAGCCATTACTCTTTGATCCACTCGAACCTGATGGATCGAACTATCTCGAGTGGCACAATGACGTTAAAGCCTACATGTCTGTGGAGGAGTTAGATGGAGCTCTCGACCCCATTGCCGCGGCCGACCTCCTTGTACCTTATTGCTGGCAGGCGGTGTTGATTCTTCGCAGACACCTTGACCTCTCACTTCAACAACAGTATATTTAAGTAGACGAACAGGCAGACCTTTGGGGACAACTTCGAGCGCACTTCCACCACGAGGCCACGATCTTCCTCCAACAAGCTCGGAGCGATTGGATTAATCTGAGGGTGCTGGATCACCCAGACTTCCTCTCGTTCAACGCCGAGCTCCACCGGATAACCGCACGCCTCAAGCTATGTGGCGACACGGTCACCGACGCCAAACTGATCGATAAGACCCTCTCAACTTTCCCTCCTGCTTGCGCCATTCTTGCACAGCAATATAAAAATATGCGATTTGAGACACACTCACAGCTAATGTCGTACCTACTCTTAGCCGAGAAGCAGCAGTAGCTGCTACTGAAGAACGTAGAATCAAGGCCACCAAGGGAGACGCATGCAACTGAAGCACGCGGATCGGGCAAACACAAGGGCGCCGACTCACCAAGTGCAACCTCGGACAAGGCGCAGCCGCGCGAAGCACACAACGTAGAGGCGTCTAAACGACGCCAAAAGGGAGACAGAGGTAAGTCCTCTCCTCGTCTCCAGAAGAATAATTAGAAACCTAATTCTGATAAGTCCAGCTCATCGAATAAGAAGAGCGTAAAGGGGTCATGTCATAAATGTGGACAAAAGGGCCACTACGCAAAGGAATGTAGGACCCCTACATTCTTCGTAGAGTTGTACAAAGAACTTCAAAAGTTGAAGGGCGAAAAGAAGGAAACGCACACCCTCGATGCGCCGTCCTTCACAGAATTAGATCCGGAGAACTACATGACTATGAATGAGCGGCAGACAACCAAGGTGAAAATCGCCTTGCTTGACAGCGCCTTAGCTCACACAATTCTCCAGGACCCGAGCTTCTTCAAGTTTAAAACTCATAATGAATCCTGGCAATCATGTGACATAGTCACGATTGTTGGAAGTCGAAACTTTCCGTTTCAAGAGGGCCGGGCAATGATAATATTGCCCGGAGGATTTTCCCTCAAGTGTGAAAGGGCTATGTACGCCCCTAGTGCCCCCCGTAGCCTGATCAGCTACAGGGATATACGGGCAAATGACATCCACATCTCCACCGCGGTGGGGAAAGATGAAGAGACGTTAGAATTCAAGCAAGGGCTGAAGATCCTTGCCACCGCTCACGCAGGAGTCAACGGTCTATACGAACTCCAAATAATGCGGAGTAGCCACATCTCGAAACGAGATGATGATGAACCTAGCGGCCCCGCCCGAGCACACCAGCTCACGGCAAAGGACCGCAGCCTTGGAGCAAAAGGAACGTCGTTCCTCACCGTATCGCTCAAGGTAGACCTATGGCATAGACGTCTGGGCCATCCAGGAACCACGATGTTCAGACGGATGTTGCCAACGCTAATAGGGCACAACATGTGCACGAGCGAGGCGGAGAAGGTTGCCGAATGCGCCGCATGTATTCAGGGGAAGTTGATCAGGCGCCATTTCCGATGGAAGCTACCTACGGAGTTCCCGGCAGCACTCCACCGACTCCAAGGAGACGTGTGCGGCCCAATCAACCCGCCATCATGTCAGTTTTGGTACTTCCTAGTCTTGGTCGATGCTTCAGGGAGGCACGCGGAAGTATCCCTACTAACCACGAGGAACATGGTGTTCCCGAAGCTCCTAGCTATGATCCTCAGATTTAGAAATCATTTCCCTGATTTTCCCATTTGTTTCTTGAGAATGGATAGTGCCCAAGAGTTTAGATCTCATGCATTTGAGGACTACTGTGTAGCATGAGGATTCGGAGTAACGTATTCAGTTCCCTATGAGCATTTCCAGAACGGGTTAGCCGAGGCCTTTATAAAGAAAATTCAATTAGTTACAAGACCTCTACTCCTACAGTCTAAGCTACCATCCACTACGTGAAGACCAGCTGTACTACATGCGACCATGCTCTTAAGGCTACGCCCTACGCTATTGAATAGCCAATCACCACTAGAGCTGATGTCGGATAGAACCCCAAACGTTGCGCACCTCCGCGCATTTGGCTGCCAAGTATAGATTCGTGTTCCAAAACCACAGCAGAAAATAATATCAGCCCATAGGAAACAAGCAATATTCCTAGGCTACGACTCACCTAACATCATCAGATACGTATTTCCGGACTCGGACGAGATTCACAAAGCTCGCTTTGAGAACTGCAAGTTCGTAGAAACCATATTTTTCCATGCAGTTAAGCCAGACCACTCCACCAAGCTAAACTTCAGATCTCCAGAAACCCTCACAATGAACCCAGACCCGAGAACAGCCCTAGCTGACACTAAAGTCAAGAAAATTTTAGAAATTCGAGCCCTAGCGGATAAAATCTCAGACGGCCTAAGTACAGGCCCACGGATAATTAGAAATCCCCTACCCGGGACTGGAAACCAACTGGTTCCACTCGCAACAAAAAAGAGGAAGCCGCAGGCTCCTCCCTCAACCTCAAAACCAAGTCGCACTAAACCATCGGCTCTACACACTGATTGTATGAATAGGGAGTTCACATCAAGGATCTTACCCGATGAACCAGAAACTCCAGGAGGATCATTAGTGGCCACGTTCATCTCACAACTAGCAAGCTTGGAACATGAACCAGCCACCTTGGAGCAGGCGAAGGCCAGCTTTGAATGGCCTCAATGGAAGGCAACCCTCTACGCCGAATACGCGTCGCTGAGAAAGCGCGAAGTATTTGGATCCTTGATCACGAACCTCCTCACGAAATCTATCGGCCACAAAGTGATTTTCACTTGTAAGAGAAACGAGCACGGGGAAGTCGTCAGATTTAAAGTAAGTTTAGTCGCCCAAGGTTTCACGTAGAGACCCGGGATCGATTTCAAAGAGACCTCCTCTTCAGTGATGGACATCACCTCATTCAGGTACATCTTAAGCCTAGCTGTTCAGTTGACACTGGAGATCCAACTACTTGGCGTGGTTATGGCGTACCTATACGGAAATATGGACGCCAACATCCACATCCGGCCTCCACCGAATTTTCTCAACGAGAGCATACTCGCCGAACCAGGCAAGCACTCGGGGTTGAAGCTACATAAGGCCTTGTATGGCTTAAAGCAAGCTAGGCGTATGTGGTACCACCATCTTTGCACCTTTTTGCTTTCTCATGGCTTCACAAATCATCCAGCCCTTCCATGTGTATTTGTTCTACGCGATAGCTCCGATTTTATCATACTAGCTGTATATGTGGATGATTTAAACCTAATTGGAACTAAAAAGCTTTGCTCTCATGTGGAGACTATACTAACATCTACATTCGAGATGAAACTACTCAGTAGAACCACTTTCTGTATTGGACTGCAGATTCGCCACCTCCCAGATGGGAGAATTCTACTTCATTAAGAAGCCTGTGTAAAGAAGCTTCTACGGAACTTCAACATGGATCAGGCCCACCCGTTGGCAGCACCAATGATGGGCCAAAGTAAGACAAGCAAAGACCCCTACAGGCCATGCGAAGAGAGCGAAGAAGAAGTCGATCGGTCACACTACCTAACGGCTTTCGGCGCTCTACTTTACCTCGCAACTCACACCAGGCCAGACATCTACTTTGCAACTAGCGTCCTGGCACGACACAACCAGAAATCGGCCGCAAGGCACTGGAACGGAGTCAAGCACCTCCTGCGCTACCTTCGGGGCACCGAAGACTTAGGCCTTCACTTCAGAAGAGAAGAGCCAGCCGAGATCATCATATACACGGACTCCGGATTCAAGACAAACGAACTATCGAGGAAGTCGCAAACAGGCTACATCTTCATGAAGAAGGGAGCACCGATCTCGTGAAAGTCAGTAAAGGAGACAGTGACGGCAACGTCAACAAACCACGCGGAGCTCCTTGCATTTCACGAGGCCACACGCGAGGTTGTATGGTTGCGAATCATGCATCAAACCATCGCTGATCAATACGGCCTAACCTTAGAGAAGAAACCAACAACAATTTTCAAAGATAATGTCGCGTGCATTGACCAAGTCACCTCCGGCTTCATCAAAGCCGACCGAATTAACATATCAGTCCTCACATCTTCGGCTTCCCACAAGATCTCACCGAATCAGGACAGATTGAAGTGCGGAAGATAGAATCCGCTCGAAACATAGCGGATATGCTCACCAAGGCTCTACCTGCGTACAAACACCGAAAGCTAATACGCGACGCAGGCATGAGGACTATTCAGGAACTCCTAGGTTCCTAGCAGGGTTACACTCTTTTCTCTTACTCGTTTTTTCCCTTATCAGGGTTTTTCCCTTCTAAAAGTTTTTAATGAGATAACCTAAATGGTCGAGGAGGAGTGTTAAGATACATTGGGTAATACGCCCATTAGTTAACTCGAGGGTTTACTGTTAGGTAAACTACCGTATCAACCGTATCTGTACTAGTTGATACTGACATTAACACTAACTTAATCTTGAGTTATGGGTTAGTGGCAGCTCCACCCCGGAGTACGGACTCCCGCCTTTACAGGCACGCGTACTCCTCTAACTATATCTGAACCCCTCTTGGCAGGGGCCCTAGTTCATTCCCTCAACAACTTGGATGCAAAATCTTGCAAATTTATCCATTGATCATTAAACCCATTTTTAGACAAAGTTTGGATTTGAAAGTTGAATTTAAATTTCTTCTCTAAAATTTTAGAAGATTTCTCATCATAAGCTTCTTTCCAAGTACTTTTATTACCTTTTTGATCTTCTTCAGATGTATTGAATGGATAGTACAATAATAATTGTTCACGTGACCAATTATCAATATCTTTATATCTATTATAATTGACAAACCTAATTATCTTGACCTCCTTCGAGGAGTAACTTTACCTTTTATAATATTATAATTTGCCACAAATTCAACTAATGATATGTCGTCTAAATAATTAGGTCTATTTTGATACTTATCAATTATAGATGAATACGTAACATCTGTAGATTCTTTATCCAACTTTAACAATTGTTCATGTGGTTTTAAAACAAATGCACATTCTTGGTAAGGAGAGGTATTTATAAATGAAAAAGAACGAGAGCAATGATATAATGGTATCAGCAACGCTATCTTGTGAGCGGTGAGCATAAAAAATCCTAAAATCTTGAATTTTTTTGTCATTTTTTTGGGAAAAAAGTGAAATTCGAGGTTTTTTCAGCAGATCATCAAATTTTGGTGACATATTTTTCAAAAACTTCTAATTTTAGAAAATACCCTGTAGCCGTGGTGTACTGCAAAATTGCGTGTTTTTCCTTTATTTCGGTCTTTTAGAGTTCCCTGTTTTAGTTTAAAGGTGTGTCACATTTTTTTTCGATAAGTGGTACAACTGTGAAGTTTGGCCTTAAATGTTGCAAAATTTACTAAATTAAGAAAGTACCCTATAGTTGTGGATACATTGACAATTGATAGTTTTTTTTCCATGTTCTTATGCATGTCATGGAATTTTAATCTTTGTGTTTTTTTTTCTTTTGAGGACTACATTTGTACTTTTATATAGGATGGCAATTTATAAAACATAACCTTCTAATGAAGTGCTAGAGTACAAGATGTGGAGTAAGATAATTTATTTTTTGAAGCAATAACATAAGATGTTTCTATAGAAAAACCAACGGTCTGTGAAAACCTTAAACTACCGGGTGATGGTGAGAGTTTTCCAACTTCTCCAAATGGAAAGGTGTAGGGTTCAAATCCCCGTTGTGGTATGTTGGCTCTATCTAACGGAACTGTTGGAAGTTGCCAACAAAACAACTCCTCTGCGCTTTGAAAAAAAAACAAAAATAAATAAACTACCACCTACAGTCACGCAGTTGGAATATTGACACCACATCTGCTATCTAGATATAGAAAGAGTATTAAAATTTATGCCGTGACGCACATCATCATGCGATTTCTGCAATATTAGCAAGCTCTAGTATGCGTATGATTTCATTGAAGCTGTAGCTTGGAGCATGCATGAACAGGTCTTTTTTGTAGTCCAGTTTACACAAGTAACGTAAGATGTAGTACACATGCTTACAATATTTCCATTGCCCCTTTTTTCCCAACGCCTCTGCTGACATCTTCAAGAAATCTGGGCACTACATGCGGGGTAGTCCGTGATGGGAGCGACGCTATCTCGTGAACGGTGAGCAACAAGTGGCGAGTGGCACATTTCTCATCAATGTGAGCATACAATGTTTGGCATATTTGCGTCAATTTCTTCGGCACGCGAACAATAAACCACTTTGATGGATCACATACCAATTCCACACAGAAGTTGTATGTAGAACTGTTGAATCTAGTCCATTGAAGGCCTCTTCTGTACTTGTTCGAGTCAATCTTGTTCCATCTTGTGGATTAGAGAAATTCACCGTATCCAATTAATGAAAATTGTGGCCTGACATGAGTGGCATGTCAAGCTTGGTTTTGGTAGACTTAAAGATCTCCGCACGTTTTAGTCTGCATGTCTTGGAAGGGCCTAGGAAAGTGTTGAACAACTTTTGCAATAAATCTGGAGTCACCTGAACATTGTATGGATCGCTACCAAAGCGTACCTATGTTGTGACCTTTTTCATCGTGCCACGTTTTAACCAGGCTCAATATGAAGTGATTTTTGTGAAAGCTCGGATGATATTGTCCATGGTAGCCGCATACAAACACCTCATGGTGGTTTCAAATTTTATGAGGCAATGATAATAGAATGTATCTAAAAGGCTCAAAGATGGCATGCCTGCTCTTTCATCAAGCGTGAAATCATGCGAGGACACAACAATTCTTATATAAATTCTAATTAGATTTCTAAATAGTTTTTAATTCCAAAATGTACAAGGCATTAAGAGTACTTACAAGTTGCATTGTGCAGTCCCATTGTCTATATTGCCATCCAATCCTCAAGAGCAAGACGCTTGCTCTCGGCAGTAGCACCCAAAGATAACCACCACCTTTATATAACTTAGTATTGTGCTTCAGCCTCCTCTTGTGTCTTGGACTCTTTCCATACCTTGCACATGGGAATGTGTTGACCCTGGGTACTTGAGAGAATGTTATTGTTGGTGCCTTCTTGCAGGCATATAGTTCAATGGAATAAAAATGTCCATTTTTAATATTCTATAGGCACGTCCTTATTGCTACTACCATCAAACTGCTAGATGGCGTGCTAGCTAAGAAGCCTTAAATATGAAATTAAACCCAAAAATTTATTCAAAGATATCAACAATCTTAGTTATCATCAAGACACAAAATTTGTTTGCCTCTGTTGTTGCTCTGTTCAGATAATCTGAGTCAATTTATCAATTTCATTTTTTGAATTTTTTTTTCCCATAAGAGTATAAATGTATTTATAACTCTTTTCAACCTTTTAAGTGGCCCAAAGAAAGCCTTTGGATCCAAAACCCCCCTTTGAGCTAGTGAAAAACTTGGAAATTTTAGAAACATTGTTTGATAAACAAAAATGAATATGAAAATAAATCCAAAAAATTCTTCAAAAATAATATTCATCTTCACTTTCTTACCTTCAACCATCGAGTAAGTTTTCTTTGTAAAATATAAATTATATTTTGGAATTTTCTTTTGTTGCTAGATTGAGATCTTTCAAGTTTTTTGGAACTTTTGAGGGCCTCCAAAATGGGTTTCGGATCCGAAAGCCATATTTGGGGCACTCCAAAAATTTTCAAAAGTTAAAAATCATGCCTTGATTTCCAAAAAATAATTTTAAAAAATAGAAAATAGAAAACATAGAGTTTGTCTTGCTTTTGTTGTTGTTTCTATTCAAGTAAATAAGTCAACCTCATAATTTGATTCTTGTTTTCATCATCCGTAGGGAGGTCTAGTTAGGTTAGACGGAGGTCAGGTGGTGTCGGGAGGGAGGGTTGGTGGTCGAGATGAGGGAGGTGAGTAGCACGTCCGAGTGAATGGTGAGGGAGTGCATGTCATGAACTAGGCTGTTTGGAAGGTGGGGTGATGTATGTTAAGTGTGTGCTCGTGAATTGGGAAGGAGTAATGAGTGAATGGTGAGGGAGAGTGTCGTGTGATTTAGGCTAGGGGGAGGGTGGGGTGATCTTTGTGTTGCATGTTTAGCATGTGCTGAGGCGGCATTCATGCACTGAATGCAAAACGTGAGATTGCACGTGACGAAGTCCTCTCCAGCAAAGAGGGGATTTCAGAATTTTTACCAAATTTTTTAACCCCTGAAATTGACTTTCGGATCCGAAAGCCTATTTCAGGGGTCGCGGTTTATTGAAAGAATTATGAAATCCCCTCCCTGCTAGAGAGGATTTCGTCATGCATCATCATAGGTTTCTACTCATGTTAGATTTGCATGCACATTAATGTGCATGCTCAGGCACGTTGATTCTTGTTTTCATCATTCGTAGGGAGGTCCAGTTAGGTTAGACCGAGGTCAGGTGGTGTCGGGAGGGGGGGTTGGTGGTCGAGATGAGGGAGGTGAGTTGCACGTCCGAGTGAATGGTGAAGGAGTGCATGTCATGAACTAGGTTGTTGGTCGGGTGGGGTGATGTATGTTAACTGTGTGCTCATGAATTGGAAAGGAGTACTGAGAGAATGGTGAGGGAGTGTGCAGGGGGGGGGGAATCGTGAATTTTTACCAAAATCAGTGATCCCTGATTTTGGCTTTCGGATCCGAAAGCCATTTTCAGGGGTCACTGATTTTGATAAAAAATTGAGAATCCTCTCCCAACTAGAGAGTTCTTCGACATGCGTGTATAATTCTTCTTTCTTTGACGGTTATGATCATGAGATCGTGTTCACGATTTCTATATTTCTCTCTACCTGATCCTCGTGAGAGTGCTGAGGGAGTGCAGATGCGAGAGGTGGTGAGGGTGGGGAGTGTGGATGGGAGGGTGGTGAGTGTATGAGGGGAGGGTGGGGAGTGTGCATGGTAGGCTGGGGAGTGTGAGTAGGAGGCTGGAGAGTGTGGGTGGGGTGGGACGTGACTGTGTGTGTGGGGAGGTCCACGGGAGTTATTCCATAGTGAGTGAGTAATATGTGAGGTCTAGTCTAGGGTGGGGAGGAGGTACGATGTCGTGATGCAATACAGTTCATGATATAAAAAATAAGATTGAGAAGAAAAATGGGAAATCTTACTAGTTAAGGTAATTGTGGAGAATAAATGGTTTTTTCCTCAATTACCCTACCAGGCCAGAAGCTTATCTTAGAGGATCTTTACTACATCTTGTCACTAGCTCAGGGCTTAGGAGCGTCCACCAGCTGGATTTGCTGCTGATTCCGGTAGTCCCCTGACCGCGCGAGCGCCAGCCGCTCTGACAAGCCAAGGAATCGAACCTGGACCGGCGAGGTGCAACGAAAAGCTTAGCCAGCCGAACTAAGCCGCGGTCGATGGCAGTACGTGGGCTCTAGTGATATTTAAGCTATTCTCTAACTCTTCTGAGATCAAAAAACTTAAACAGAGTGTTATGGTATTATAGTTTGTAGTAGAAATAAGAAATGTTTAGTTTGGGGGTTAGTTTAGGGGGAGAAATATAGTGCCAACTTGTAGTAGAGTTATAGGTTAGGAAATAAAAGTCAAGCTAGGCTTATGTGGGAAGATTTGGATAAGATTTGGAGGTAAATAGACTTTGGCGTCCAAGGGTGAGTAAAAAGGAAGGCTAGAGAAGCATGGGCTGATTTAGGCCCTTGACTTTTCTTCCCTCCTCCCTCGGCCTAAGCCTCCTCCATTTAGTATAAAAAGACGCTCGGGTTTTCTAGTGTGAGAGGTAGAGTTTTGTGAGTTTTGATGTCAGTTTTTAGAGTGTTGTAGAACTTTTTAATAGCTTTTCAACAAGCTATCACACACTCCAATCGGAGTTATGTAGAAGCTGTGGTGTGGATTTGAATAAACGAGGGTACTGCTGCCATGAACTTTCGAGAGCAGTAACTTTGATTCTATGTAGAAACTTGTATACAAAGAATGAGATAATGAATCTTTGTGTGCATAGTGTTGATTGTATTAGCTTTCCAATGAGCTATCATAAGCTCAAATCCGAGTTGTTATGGAGTCGTGGCACTTGATCTATTGAAGGAGTGTTCTCGGAGGAGCGGGTTGTTTTCCACAAGTTTCAAGCAGTGACTTTGAGCAACTATAGTTCATTGTATATAGAGTCAGTAGGATTGAGAATTTTATCACTTGTTGATCTTGTTGTTAGCTTTTCAAAAAGCTATTACGTAAGTGGATTGGAGTTGATTTGAGAGAGTTATGCTAGATTGAGTGGAAAGGAGTCAGCTGCCTTGAGCAAATTAGAGCAGTGACTTTGATTCCTCATAGAAGTATTTGTATAGATCTTTTTATATTTAAATTTTGTATGTATGAGCCTTAGTATATTAGCTTTCTAGGAAGCTATTGCATGCTCATATAAAGTTAAGTATGAAGTGGTAGAGCTTGATAGAATGAGAGAAGATTCTGCTGCCCCAAGTTCATTCAAACTACTTGTTTAATCACTTGCGAGGGTTTGTCAAGATGAGTCAAGAAGTTTACCTTTATTGAAGATCTAAGTCTTACTTTGTATTATTTCAAATTTATCACCAATGAAGAACGCCTTTATTACACCTCCCTTCTTCCTTTACTGAAATTGGTAGCAGCCAAGAACCCTGCATTTTCCCAAGGCAAATTCTCTCTCCACGACATTTGGTGCTTCCACTGAGAGAGCCTTGGGGCTACTTATTTGGTCAAGACAAGATGGGAGATCACGACGGTGGGTCATCCTCTGGGGGTGTTGGAGATATTGGTGGTGGTGTCAATTTCACGGCGGACTTTGTTCGGGCCATGCAGTTGTTTATGGGCCAACAGGCTACTAATATGGCAGGACAAGGAGCTACGAAAGCATTGAGGGATGTCATCAGTAAGATTGGAAGATTTGATGGCAAGAATATCATGGGGTTTTTGAGGGCATACACTTGTGAGATGGAGATTTATCAGGTGCCTGAGGCACGAATGATAGAGACGTTTGATCTTGCGGTTGTGCCCGAGATTCGAGAAAAAGTGAGAGAACTCCATGATGCAGTGAATGTAAATACATGGGCAAGGTTTGCTGAGAGGTTGAAGGAAGAGTATTTTGATGAAGATTCTCAGCGAATGTCTAAGAGGGCATTCTTGGAGTGGGTGGAAATGCAGCCTGGAAAGACCATGGGGCCAAACGAACTCTTGAGAGAGTTTGAGAAGAAGTATGGTCAACTTCCCCTATCTGAGAAGCGGCTTCTTGATACGAGGAAGTCCGAGTTATTTCTCCAAGCTGCTGATGATGTCTTGGAAGACAGACTCCTTCTTATTCTTCAAGACGTGACAGCCGAGGGAGGTTTTGATCCCAACTGGAGGAGATTGGAGGAGTCAGTGAGCCTTATTGCCAAGCAGCAACGTGTAAAGGCTCGTGGAGTTATATCGAGGGGTGATGCACCATTGGTATTGTTTTCCAAGACTCCAGCATCTTCGGTATCTTCAACGCCATCAAGTTCGTCTAGTGGCAAAGTCCTTGATAATGACACTCTCGAAGATCTTGTGAAAGGCCTCAAGGAACTAAAGGTGGAGATGAGTGCTCTGAAAAAAGGCGGTATGACGAACGACACCCGCTCTGCTGATGGCTCGAGAAGATTTGTTGTGCGATGTATTTATTGTGATGACCCGAGTCACAAAGGTAGAGACTGCAAGTTTTTTGCAGATGACTTGAAGGCGGGTATCATCATTTTCAGAGAAGGGATGATCAGAGATGCTACATCAGGCGATCCACTGGCCACGAACTTTGGTAAAGGAGGGATGAAGAAATTGGTGGATGATAAGTTAGGTAGGACTAGCTCTATTCATCTCAGAGATGCTGAAACTAACAATATTCAAGCAGTACAGAATGGGGTGGAAGCATTATCAAATCCGAATCGAGAAGTTATGATCAGGGGGGCTCAAATTATCAGAAGTCTAACGGGTTGGGATGATCCTGTGGACTCTAATACCATCAAAGCCTACTTGGGAAGTGAGAATGGAGAGAAAGAGCCTCACGATGTGATTGTAGAAGTGAAGAGAGGTAGAAATACAGAAGATGAAGCTGAAGAACCTGCTAGCAAGAAGAAGACACCTGTTGGGAAGGAAAATGTTCAGAATCAAGGCCCAGCAGGTCAAACACGACAGAGGCAAGAAGGACGACCTTCTACCTCTCATCCAGAAGGTGCACCGCTTCCGAAGGAGAAGTGGGAGGAAAAAATGAGTGGTGAGAAGAAAGCGAAGGAAAATGGAGTAAAGGGGAAGGGCAAAGCACCGGCTTATAGACTTCAGTCTGATATTGAGACCTCTATCGATATGAAAGGTATTCTAGAAGAGAGGATTTTGGATGCCAAGATAGAGTTTACTCTGAGGGAAGCCCTTGGCATAGCCAAAAAGGACTTTCATGAGCTCATCATTGATGTCATCAAGAGGAAGAGACAGATTACTGTCGAAATAGTGATGACCAGAGCAATGGACACTCATATGACAGAAGATGAGGAGGAAGAAATTGGTCAAGTATTTGCATTGATGTATGACCATGTGGATACAGAAGGCCAAGAGAAGAAGACAGAGTGTGTCTTTATAAAGACTGATGAAGATGATGAAGGAATTGAAGAACTATTGAATGGAGAAATGGGGGATGAGGTTTTGAAGATGTTTGCTTGCAGCTGTAGTGTCAAGAATATGGTTGAAGCAAATTCTAACAAGAACCAAGAAGAGAGGATGGTGGAAGAGAAAAACAGAGCACTTGTGGAGGACGATACACTACAGCGAGTCAGTGGAGAAGAGGCTTTTATAGAAGCCAATGTTTCTTGTTGCTTGCACAACAAGTCTCAAGTGATGCGTGGGAGTGAAGCAATGACAGCTTTTACTCATCCATTTTGGGCAAGAGCCACTACAGAGACACGTGTTAAACTTGGAGACTTGGATGAGACTTTTTTAGCCCTTGTGGACCATGGTTCAGAAATTAATATCATATCTAGGAAGTTATATGAGAAAGGAAAATGGCCTATTGATATTAACCATGGATGGGTGATGCGGGCAGCAAACAATGAGAAAGGCAAGTTGTATGGAGCATGTCCAGCGGTCAAGACCAAGATTGGAAATGTTGAGGTGGAACAAAACTACTTTGTTCAAAACTATGGGTTTTATCCTATTATTCTTGGTCAGCCATATATTACAGCAACAAGGATGGAGACCAAGGTTTTGGATGATGGCTCACACTATGCAAGAATTTGTAGTTTGGATGGGATGCAAGCTGTACAGTTTCTCACCGTGAAATCAAACAATGAGAGACATAGGGATCACCTTAGAGATGAACCTATGGGTTATGACCGTGGCAACGAAGACTTTCAGGATTTCTAGATTGCACGCGTGGAGACTGGGGATCCACGGGTGCTAACAGATCATCGAATACTACATTCCCCAGTGTAAAAAATGGTGGTTGTGGACTTTTAAGTTTAGCAAAGGATGGTTTGGTCAGCTTTACAAAAATTACAGAGTTGGACCGTGTACATAAGAGATGGATTAGAAAGACTGAAGAAAAATTAAAAAAAGTAGGTGTGGTATTGAGTGATGAGTGTATTACAGGAGTTATAGAAGAGGAAGGTTTTTCGGACGATATAATAAGGACTTTGGAAGGAGTGTTAGCTCAAAGCTCGGGACCAAGAGATGTTATAATCGAGATTCATTCAAGGGAACTTTATGACGAGGTACTGGAAACAAGAACAACCATGGAGTCTACCGGAAGTTATGTTTCTCATCTTGAGGCTAGGGTTAATACCAAATACAAGACCGTGGCGATGAAAGTGAGGCCGGTGGCAACTCAATTGCCACCAGACACTGAGGAACATATCAAGCAAGCTGAAAAGGAGCCAGGGCTAAGAGAAACAAGGAAAATTGGGCACAAGTTTACTGAGGAGTCATTGGCTGGACTAAAGATTGGAGGGGGTGATTTCTTACATGCACAGGAGAGAAAAATGTTCCAAGATATGCTCTCTAAACATGGGAAATCATTTTCTTCTTCACCAGAAGAAATTGGATGTGTCCATCCTAGTGTGGTTGTACCAATGGTGATTTTTACAGTTCCTCATGTGCCGTGGGACTTAAAGCCTATACCAGTGCCAAGAGCATTACTTCCTAAGTTGGTGAATTTGTTGAAAGAGAAGATGCAGATGGGTATACTTGAGCCTTCAATGGCTCCATACTCCAACCGTTGGTTTACAGTGCCAAAGAAGTCTGGTGCACTTAGATTTATACAAGATATGCAGCCAGCCAATAAGGTTACTATTAGAAACAAAGGGTCAGGGCCAATTGTGGATGAGGTTGCTGAAGCATTTGCAGGACATGCCATCTATTCCATTGGAGACTTATATTCTGGTTATGATCAGTTCCAACTTGCGAACGAAAGCAGAGATCTGACTACTATGAAGACTCCATTAGGACTTGTTAGAATGTGCACATTGCCCCAGGGAGCCACTAATTCGGTGGCGCATATGCAAAACGCGATGAACCAGATCCTCAAGGATTTTGTGCCTGAGAAAACTATACCCTTTGTAGATGATATTCCCATTAAAGGCTGCAAAGAAGAAATCAAGGACTTGACTACGGATGACGATGGTTGCAGAGTATTTGTCAAGAACCACATAAGAGATGTGGAAATGATCTTAAATAGACTTGGAGAGGTGGACTTGACATTATCCATAGAGAAGTCCAAGTTTGGTGTTGATGAGATTATTGTGGTTGGTCATTTGTGTGGAGTATACGGCAGAAAACCTAACCTTGAGAAAGTAGATGTTATCTCTAGGATGAAGCCATGTGGTAGCATCACTGAAGTAAGGAGGTTTTTAGGGGCTTGTGTCTTCTACCAAATATGGGTTCCACATTTTGCTCATCTTGCTGATCCGTTGTACAAGCTTTTGAGGAAAGGGATTAAATTCAAGTGGGGGCAAAAATAAGAGTTAGCCATGGAAGGCTTGAATGAAACTTTGATGTCTCCACCAATTTTGAAGCAAGTGGATTACAACTGTGGTAGACCAGTCATTATAACAGTTGATACCAGTCCAATTGCTACAGGTTGGGCTGTTGGTCAAGATGATGCAGAAGGACGAAGGTATGCCATAAGATTTGGAGCAAGAATTCTCACAGAACGTCAAAGAGCGTATCCACAAGTGAAGAGAGAACTTTTAGGGGCACTTACAGCATTGAAGGCAGAAAGAAACTATTTAATTGGTGCTGATGTTGTGCTTGAGACTGATTGTTTACCATTACTCGGAATGGTGGCTAATTGTTCTACTCCAGATATTGCGATGCTGAGATGGATAGCATATATCAGATCACTGAATCCTGTGTTAACACATATTACTGGCAAGATGAATTCAGTGGCAGATATGTTATCAAGAGCCAGATTTATGTGCGAAGAAGAGATGGTGGCACAAGAGATTGGAGAGGACTATGAGGAAAGGGATTATGGTTATGTTATGACACTTGATGGGTTGGACTTAAGTGATGGTGATTTACCTTTCAAGGTAGATCTATTTGAAGGAAGGCTGAAGGATATTGGCTTATATCTCAGCACTTTGAAGAAGCATAGAGACTGGTCAGACAAGACATATAAAGATATTAGACAGCAGTCTTATGGTTATCTTTTGAGAGATGGATTGTTATGGAAGAGGCCAAAGAGGAAAGATGGGGTGCCGTTAAGAGTGGTTGATGATACTGATACCAAAAATCAAGTCCTCAAAGAATTTCATGACACACTTTGGGTAGGACACAGAGGGATTTGGGCCACTTACAACAAAATCAAAGAACGGTATTGGTGGAAGGGTTTGTACAAGGATGTGGAAGAATTTGTAGCTTCATGCATTGATTGTCAACTCCAATCAAAAATTAGATATAGAGATGAGTTGCATCCAACCTACCCACTTGCCATACATTTTCAATGGGTAATTGACTTAGTCGCGATGCCATCAGGTTTGTGGAGCATGAAGTACCTTGTTTTGACAAGGGAAGAACTCTCAAATTTTGTAGAAGGTAGAGCCTTAAGAACTAAGTCTACCGAAGGAATTTGTAGGTTCATCCTAGAAGACATTTTCAGCAGATATGGTAGTGTTGGCAGAATGAGAGCAGATCGTGGAGAATTAAATGCAGCTGAAGCTAGAAGTTTTTTTCAAAGGTATGGTGTGAAGCTGAGGCTAACTACCGCTTATAACCCTGAGGCTAATGGCAAGAGTCAACGAGGACATCCTCCAATCATCAACGCACTTGTCAAAGCCTGTAAAGGAAAACGAAAGCATTGGCCTAGACTTCTACCATTTGCATTGTGGGCAGACAGGACTACACATAGTACTGTCACTGGCTATATGCCAATTGAGCTTATGATGGGACAAAAACCAATATTGCCTATAGAAGACTCATTGCCTACTTGGGTGTTTTTGAATTGGGAAGATGGAGTTAGCACAGAAAGATTATTAGAACTCCGCATAAAGCAATTGGAAAGATTGCCTGAAGACCACAACGTGGCCTTCGAAAGGATGAAGATAGCGCGGTTGAAGAACAAAGCCAGATTTGATAGAACTCATCGGTTGAGAACAAACCAGATTCGAGTTGGGGATTGGGTATTAGTATTTGATAGCACTTTTGAGCATCAACATAGTACTCTCAGAAAGTTTGCACGTAGATGGTTTGGACCATATGTAGTAGTGGAAGTACATGATAATGCTACTTACACACTTCGTGAGTTAGACGGAACGCTATTGAGAATTCCAGTGGCTGGCAAGAGAATCAAAGCATTCAAGAAGAGAGATGGCACATATTGCTTTGAGGATATATCAGGAGATGATTCAAGCCTTAGCCAACAAGAAGACAATGATTCATACATTGAGGAAGAGGACGAAGGCATGGAAGATACATCGGAAACGGACTAACTTGACACATCACGAAGGATGTGCAGGTTTAGAGGGGGTGGATGTCGTGATGCAATACAGTTCATGATATAAAAAATAAGATTGAGAAGAAAAATGGGAAATCTTACTAGTTAAGGTAATTGTGGAGAATAAATGGTTTTTTCCTCAATTACCCTACCAGGCCAGAAGCTTATCTTAGAGGATCTTTACTACATCTTGTCACTAGCTCAGGGCTTAGGAGCGTCCACCAGCTGGATTTGCTGCTGATTCCGGTAGTCCCCTGACCGCGCGAGCGCCAGCCGCTCTGACAAGCCAAGGAATCGAACCTGGACCGGCGAGGTGCAACGAAAAGCTTAGCCAGCCGAACTAAGCCGCGGTCGATGGCAGTACGTGGGCTCTAGTGATATTTAAGCTATTCTCTAACTCTTCTGAGATCAAAAAACTTAAACAGAGTGTTATGGTATTATAGTTTGTAGTAGAAATAAGAAATGTTTAGTTTGGGGGTTAGTTTAGGGGGAGAAATATAGTGCCAACTTGTAGTAGAGTTATAGGTTAGGAAATAAAAGTCAAGCTAGGCTTATGTGGGAAGATTTGGATAAGATTTGGAGGTAAATAGACTTTGGCGTCCAAGGGTGAGTAAAAAGGAAGGCTAGAGAAGCATGGGCTGATTTAGGCCCTTGACTTTTCTTCCCTCCTCCCTCGGCCTAAGCCTCCTCCATTTAGTATAAAAAGACGCTCGGGTTTTCTAGTGTGAGAGGTAGAGTTTTGTGAGTTTTGATGTCAGTTTTTAGAGTGTTGTAGAACTTTTTAATAGCTTTTCAACAAGCTATCACACACTCCAATCGGAGTTATGTAGAAGCTGTGGTGTGGATTTGAATAAACGAGGGTACTGCTGCCATGAACTTTCGAGAGCAGTAACTTTGATTCTATGTAGAAACTTGTATACAAAGAATGAGATAATGAATCTTTGTGTGCATAGTGTTGATTGTATTAGCTTTCCAATGAGCTATCATAAGCTCAAATCCGAGTTGTTATGGAGTCGTGGCACTTGATCTATTGAAGGAGTGTTCTCGGAAGAGCGGGTTGTTTTCCACAAGTTTCAAGCAGTGACTTTGAGCAACTATAGTTCATTGTATATAGAGTCAGTAGGATTGAGAATTTTATCACTTGTTGATCTTGTTGTTAGCTTTTCAAAAAGCTATTACGTAAGTGGATTGGAGTTGATTTGAGAGAGTTATGCTAGATTGAGTGGAAAGGAGTCAGCTGCCTTGAGCAAATTAGAGCAGTGACTTTGATTCCTCATAGAAGTATTTGTATAGATCTTTTTATATTTAAATTTTGTATGTATGAGCCTTAGTATATTAGCTTTCTAGGAAGCTATTGCATGCTCATATAAAGTTAAGTATGAAGTGGTAGAGCTTGATAGAATGAGAGAAGATTCTGCTGCCCCAAGTTCATTCAAACTACTTGTTTAATCACTTGCGAGGGTTTGTCAAGATGAGTCAAGAAGTTTACCTTTATTGAAGATCTAAGTCTTACTTTGTATTATTTCAAATTTATCACCAATGAAGAACGCCTTTATTACACCTCCCTTCTTCCTTTACTGAAATTGGTAGCAGCCAAGAACCCTGCATTTTCCCAAGGCAAATTCTCTCTCCACGACAACGATGTGATATATGCTCTGCCTCGACTACTTAGAAGTATGTGAGTCTTGTTGTTAAGAGAGTGTGCGCGAAGGATCTCATCCATAAGGGGGGGAGAATCGTGAATTTTTACCAAAATCAGTGACCCCTGATTTTGGCTTTCGGATCCGGAAGCCATTTTGGTATCCGAAAGCCATCACTGATTTTGATAAAAAAAATTGAGAATCATTTCCCAGCTAGAGAGTTCTTCGACGCGCGCGCATATTTCTTCTTCCTTTGATGGTCACAATCATGAGATCGTCTTCACAATTTCTATATTTCTTTCTACCTGATCCTCGTGAGAGTGCTTAGGGAGTCCAGATGCGAGAGGTGGTGAGGGTGGGGAGTGTGGGTGGGAGGCTGTGGAGAGTGGGTGGGGTGGGAAGTAGTGAGTGAGTGACTTGAGAGGGCTAGGCTGGGGTGGGGGAGGGACATTGCTTTATTTTGCCCGAAGTTTTTTTCATGACCATTTTGGCCATACTTGTTGGATTGCATGAGTAGTAATTTAGTTTACTCGTCTGTTCTAGATTTAATTCTTAATTCATTTCAAGTTTCTAGTTCAAGTGGATGCAATTTGTTGCTTTGGTTTTTCATGCATACTTATTGCAGGTTGAGAGTTTGGGACCTACAGCAACTTCTTCACGTGAGGACCTTGAGATTATGGAGGACAAAGCACGCGTCACTGAACTTGTTGATGAGCATGGGTTGGCTCCTACACTTCAATCTTTGCGGAGGTCCATCCGTGGGACCTCATACGACATCCTATAGAGCAGCATCTGCTCTTTCGCTGGTGATCTCCCAATTCCTCTCTGCCGGATGGTGCCCATGAGTGAGGTGAGGTTACCTCTTAGAAGTGATGTCGAGAAATTGAAGGGGGAGTTTGTTGATGGGTATCGGCATGGTTCTGCATGTTTTTATGTGTCGGTGAAGAGTTTCTCCCTTGTCGAGAAGTGGGTGCAACCACTAGACAGGTCAACGTGGTCTAAGCTTTGGATTGAAGAGGACCGGAAGTTCGAGGAGTTGTTGAAGACTCGACCGGAGTACTCGGCGTTTTCAGAGAAGTTCTTCTTCGAGCCATATGGCAATCATCGCCATATGGCTTGGACCGAGGTGATTTCCCAACAACACCCATCCGATGTCACCTTTCACGTGCCCGTTAGAGCCGTGGTTATCGAGCGGACTATCAAGAACCGACACATCTTGCTCAACGTAATGACCGACTTGAACAGGTACGCTCGAACTTAGATACTCTGAATTTTGTTTGTTTCAGTTGCTTTTACTATTGTACTTCATTTAATGACACTGTAATATTCTTTTGTCGTAGGCAAAAAGAATCAGATCACGTTGTGCAACACCTCACACACAACATAAAGCGTGTTCAACATTTCGGCCTCCTAGAATTTGAGCAGTTGAAGGGGTTCATCAGCGATGAAGATTACGAACTGAGTGTCCTTGAGTGGTCAAAGAAGGGACAACGAAAGTGGTATCATATGACTCTCGAAGCATTTGTGAAGCTCATGTATGAGGTACGTAATGATCCATTTGTCCAGGTAGCACTTGCCATTCCTCTCCTTTTAATATTCCAATTCAAAATATTAAAACTGATCACGATCTTATGTTGTCCACAGCGGGACCTGATTACTGTTCAAGAGGAGCAGATCCAAAAATTTAAGGACAACTTGGTCACGGGTGTTAGTGAAGATCGGTGTGGAAGTGCTGCAGAGTTGGTAAGCCGTTGCACTGAAGCTGTGCAAAAGAAGAAGACGACTTGCCACACCGTGCTCACTCGGATGTTGGCAATTGCCAATCCGGCTAACAGGGAGGATTTCTTCAAAGAGGTAGGGTAAATGTTTTTTTTCCATTCCTTATCATATTGAATTTCTAACTTCTGGCCTTGTAAATTCCACTCTAATTCTTGATATTGTGATGTAGGTGAATCGTCACTTTGATATTTACCAGGTGCGGCCCGAGATGACTCCCGAAAGACTCCAGCTCATCGCCACGGCTAGGGTAGTTGCGAAGTTCAAGTCGCGCTGGTGCAGGTGGTGGAACATGAGCAAGGGCAGCATGATGGAATATAACTTCCCCACGTTGCCAGCATCGGATAAGGTTCTTCGTGGCTAGATTGACAAGGTAACGTTCTAGGTTGGGGTAAGGTCCAATCTTTCTTGACATTCACATCTTTTTTGTATGATTGTTCTATGATCATTTCCAAACTAAATGGGTTTCGTTTTACAGCTAGAAGAAGAGTCTGAGAAGCTCTACGCAGAGATTCTCCTTGAGGACAACATTGTCCTTAAGACTGAAGGGCTTCTGAATCCCATCCCCTCCATTGGAAAATGGATTGAGGCAAAGAGCATGACGATGTGGACTAAAGTGTTTTCTACTCACATCGGAAAGGGGGGCTCCTACACGAAGAACGGGAAGTTTATGGCGCATGACGATTGCAAGAAGGTCCCGAAGCGAGCAGTGATGCGATATTTTTGGAGAGTGTTCGTGGCCCATGGAGCTTTGTTAGTCGGAGATCTACCCATCCGTTTCACAAAGTGGATAGATACTTGTGCTCCCGAGTGTATCTTCATGGATCTATACTTAGAGGCGTCGGTTTTTTGTGTACCACCTCCTCCAATGCCCGTGGTACTTGGAGATGCGGGAGGTGAATCCCACCCCTGGAGATGAGGTTCAGCTACAAGTGGCCTGCGAATCCATTGCGGTCCCTCCTGTTTCCAACAGCATACTTCCCTTGTTGGCGGCTCCGTTGGCAGCGTCTGAGGAGCAATCCGAGAAGGCCAAAGCCAAGACTGTTGAAAAAGCGGCTAAGGTAGTAATTAAGGAACATGAGAGGGAGGCTGCTAGGCTAGAGAAGGAGAGTTCAAAGAAGGAGAACAAAGAGACGAAGGAGAGGTACAGGGAGTTCGCGGCGTTGGTAGTGAAGGAGGGGCCTCAAAAGTTGTTTACTCAACTAGGGGGAATTGGAGGATTTGCAGTCCTTCCAGCGGTGACACTGACGATGGACGTTTCACCCTCAACTAGCAGCCGACCTTCTACATGTCCCATCGTGAGTCATCTTCATTCATGTCAAAATCCCATTCTTTTCACGTATGTCTATCAAAAAACATCGTATGTCATGCTGCGTGATGAGAAGATTTCGTTCTATCTACGATTAAATATATGATTAATTATAAATATCCTTTGTAACCAAGCTGCATGTCCTTTGAGTTTACATGCTTTGTATCTTAGGCATTGCTTTTTTTTAAACAACCGTAGTCGAGGAATTGGAATGTTTCAATTTAGAGTGGTTCGTACACAACGGGTATCTCCATGGTATCTACTTTTTATCCCCTAGGTATTACATGGATATCATCAAGATATTATAAGGGTATGAACTACGTATCACATGGATACTGCCTGCCACCCTAAACCATATAATTTCGGTTTTTTCCATTGTATTTCCTAATCTATTACCTTGTCGCAGTACCCTGAACTCTAAATCCTCACCCGTAAGCATCCCTTCCAATTTCAATTGAATTGTTGCAATCAATCCTAAACTACTCATAATTCCATATGTCCAAGCCCATTGTTGTCGTAAATTTCTGTTTATTTTTCATAAGTCAACACAGTTTAAATAGAACCCACGGCCATAGGCGATCCTTTCCAAATTCATCAAAAAACACTACCAAATTTTTTTCAAAAATTCAGTGCTCTACGCTCGCCGCTCGCTGCTCGCCGCTCACAAGATAGCAATCCTGTAATGGTATTGATAAAATTAGATAGATAGCTAATTGAGCAGACATTTGTTGGGCATTTAAAAATGCGTTCTCAAGTTTTAAAATACGGAGATTTGCATCTGTATTATCATAGATGCACTTTTGTAAAATGAATTTTAGTTCAATGGTTATGGACTTATCAACTTTGGTCATGTACGAAGTGCAATAAATAGCTGTAGCGTAGGGATATAAGATGTATTGAATATATGTATTGGCATACTACATTTTTACAATTGTTTTATTGAATTAATTAGTTCGAATATTTTGAATGGTTTGTTTCAAAAATACTTGTGGTCTCTTCAATCGACTACGCAATGCCAAAATGTATTCTTCGTCAGTTATTTTGAATCTAGTGATAAACTCTTCAAATGTCATATTATTATTTATTTCTAAGTCATTTAAATACACAAATATTTCTTTGGCTTTATTTTTCAAAGTTAAAAGGTGCGAAGTATCTATATTATCCAAAGGTTCTAATATTCTTGTTTCCTTCATAGGAGGCAATGGAAAATGAAATCTACATATGGAGTTGCCTTTTTTTCTACAAGTACGGGAATGTCTATGGGTTAAGGCATCAAGTAAAGCTTCTGGTAACAATGTTTTGTCAACAATAATGTATTTGTCTATAAATTTTTCAATCTCTTCTGTAGAATTTTGTTTGTAGTGGTGCATTTTTTAATCCAAATTAGTATATGCTTGTGTTCACTTCCACGATGTTGGAATTCAGTAACAAAATAAAAATCTATAACCTCACCTCAAATTGAGGATTCTTTATGTAATAATTTACGAAATGCCTTTGTACAATGATTATGGTATAAAACACAAGTCACGGGATCTGATCTTATTAACTCCGCAATGTGATTGGAATCTAAAGCATCAAAATTTGGCAAATTCAATCTTTTAGCGTTCAAATCGAATAAAGCTTTCAACAAAGGTTTCCATAGTCGTTCAACACTAGTTAAGGTAATGAAAAAGGTTGGAGGACCTAATTGTCTAATCATTGCAAATAAATTTTTTCGTAGTCCTTCAACATAATCGGGGGATGTACGTAATTTTTCCAAATCACAAAAACCTACATGAGAGTTTAAGATTTTATGTAGATTTGGTTCTTCAACGACTTGGCTTGCAATCAGATTTCTACCAATAAGTTTACCTTTACGAATGCGTATCCAACTAGAATGTCAAATTTTTTCTATATAAATTTTGATAGCTTTAAAAATTATATTTTATATATTTGTAGCAAAATCATGATTTTTATATAAGATTTCCCAACTTGCTATTTGATGATATGAAAATCTCATAGTTATGTCATCAACACAAGAATGTCCATAGGATAAGGTTGGAAAATTGAATTCCTCGCTATGCTTGTCCTTAAATATTCCAATTAGAGAATATTCTTGGGCAGAGGCAAGCGGGATTATATTTTCATCATCAATTATTTCATTTGACTCTAAAAAATTATGAATTAATGTTTCACTTGAAGGATCTTCAACTTCTTCTTCAAATCCATCTTCATTTGAATTTTTCTCATAGTTAATTGTGTCATTTGTATTTAAGCTAGATTGCATATATAATGCAAATAGACTTTTCCATTGTGGCCGAATGTTAATATTAATTTCTTTATAAAGCAGAGTTTCAATTAAAGCTTTTAAAGCAAGCATTATCATGTTTGGCCTAATATTTCCAGACATATAAGGAGATTTATATTCTAATCGTCTTTTCAGTAAAATTCCAATAGTTGTATTGAAGAGCCTAAATGTCAATTTTAGTTTTTTCTAAAATTTATAGTTTAAAAGAGTTAAAATAACTAAACAAGTAATTAGTTAATAGTAAAAGTTAAGAGAAACTTTAAAAATAAGTGAAAAGATTAAAATAGATTAAAAAAATAATGCTAGTATGAAAGGACTTAAGGAAAAGACTTAAAAGAATAGTCACACCTTTTAATTAGTTGAAAGGGTTTAAGTAAAACTTGAAGGGGTGTAAGGAAAAGGAAGAAACCTTTTAAGAAATAGTGTCTCTTCATAGTTTTAGCTTAAGTGGAGTAGGAATTCATTTTGAATTCACCACATTGAAGAAGCAATTGTGAGTCCTAGCTTGGAGCTAGTAATTCTTGCAATGGTTGTAAGAATTTTTAAGTTAATATATATTGTGTTGTGTAAATTGTGTTGATTCAATATAGATTAAATAAACTTTGCACATGTGACTTGTGTAAGTAATTCTTAATAATTAAGAAAGTGAAAATTGATTTGATTATAATATCTTAAATTATTAGGCAATTTAAGAAGATTTAATGTTGCAATTATTGAATAAGTGACATTCAAAGAAAATAAAACATATTTTAAAAATTAAATATACTTGTGAGTAAGAATTCTTAAATAATAAAATTATAAGATAAGAATTCTTGTGATTAGTGGAAGTGAATTTATCAATGTTGAAGAATTAATTGCTTTAAAAATAATAGAGTATTTTAGAAGAATGCAATTACTTTTAGCTTAAGAATATTAAATGATAAATTTAATTAAATGAATTAAATTTGAATGAAAGTGAATGTGTTAGAGTATAGAATTCAAAAGGGAATTATTTTGAATTTATTTCTAACGAATGGAATTGTTTAAGTTCACGTGTGTGATTAATGAGCCACTTGGAGCTTAAGAGTTTATGCTGTGGACGTACATGATTAAAGAAGGAGCATTTGTTGCTTGAAGTAAGTGATGAATTAATAAACAACCAACTAATAAATGAACAAAATCAATGAGTTAAAGCAATGGACAAGTTTCCATTAGCCTAGTAAGGCTTACTTAGAGGTTGGGCACACACACAAGAAAGACAAAGAGCAAGGCTCTTTGTCGCAATCACTCTTCTTCTTGGGTTAACATCAAAAGTTCCCAATCCTTAAAGAGTGTAGATTGTTTAACCCAAAACTTTTAAAAGAATGCATTATAGCTTTAAGTTTTATGATAGAAGACACTTTTTATGAGATAATTAGATTAAATTACCTAAACACTACACGCTCTACCATCCCGGAAAGAATTTAGAATCTTATGGAGACTTGTGTGAGTCTTGGATGTTTTGCAAATGTGAATTTTACGGTTTACATGTACCATCTTCTGGAAGCCAAGGAAGAAGCAACTGCGTTTGGTCTATATTTGCTGGTACATTTATAATACTTCCATGTAATTTGTATTGGCCATAATTATATAATTTATGAATTTGTGCAAATGCAAGTCGAGGAGAAATCAATCTTTCTTCAAACATGGTTAGTTTTTTAAAATAATCTATTATATAATTTTTCCTCATGTTGTTTGGAACTTGATAAGATGACTTATTGCCCGATTTTAAAATTTTCAAACAAAATTTACATAGTTATTTTGTTCATTATCCAACAAATCAGAGTTACAACCACATATAATTTTAATGTTTTTTAATAAATTTTCATCTATTACTTTTGACATTGATTGAAAATTGAGTCTTTCACAACATTCACATAGATAAGTTGGAGTGTCTACCAAAGTATTTAGATACAATAATATTTGTTTAATTTACTTTAATTTTGATGTTTTTTTGTTTATAATCAGATGATGAGGGTCCTTTATTGATTTGAAAGATAATATTTTCATACATTTAATAATTTGAATTGTGCTTTTTTGAATTGCAGGGTGTTGCTTTACAAAATCATAAGCTTTATTTAATAGTGTTGATATGTTATTTGACTTTAATAAAGAAATAATTGATTCACCAAATTCATTCCATTTGGTATAAGGTCGTTGTTTATTTGAAGGTAAGTTTGCAGCTAAGATTTCCTCACTAAAAGTTGAATCATGTTTTCAATTATTTTTCAGATTGTCTTTCATTGAATTTGTAGAAATTTTTCACTCTTTAATTTCCCTAATTTGATTTTTTTTTAATATGCCAAACTACTTGTTCTATAGTTAAACTAAGTTCATTATTTTTTTATAAGAATTTCGATGCAACATCTGGCAAATTAGATGTGTCTTGCATCAAAGAATTGAGCACTTGATTATGTTTCGTCGTCCAAAACATTCTTTTTTTTTCTTAATTAGATGATTAGGCATCATTTTATAGATCAATTTGTTTGGAATTAGACAATGTTGAGATTGCTTTTTATTTTTATAATTGTCACTCATACAACAAGTTTTGGACGAGCTTTTATTAGTGCTAGAACCTTTGAGAATTGTATTATAATCATTTGATGATTTTAAATTTAAGCAATTAATTTTGGCTTTTTCGGATTCTGAACTGAGAATTTCTTTAGAAGAATCTGAATCCAAATCGATACATTAAAGATTTTCTTCTGTATGAGTGTTGATACAACAAATGTATTCCGGCAACAATACGGGCATGTTGTTGTTTATCCTCTCAATTGGTTCATAATGGCTAGAACCAAAAGCTAGATGTAAACCATCTTGGTTAAATTCATGTCCTGAAATGAAGATTATTTTCCCATTCTCATTATTCCAAACATATATTGGCCTTTGTAAATAATCGGATACCCATTTTATTGCTGTAAAATCTCCCGATAGACCCCCTTCACTAACACTTATTGACATTTTTTGAATATATTGAGATTCATTATATACTCCATGATGTAAATCATGCATCCGTTCTGGGTTAAGTTCCATTTCTCTTGTTTCAATGGCTTTTGGAGTGTTAATTAAAAGACAAAATGAAATATGACGCATGGAATTTAACCTTAGTGAAGCTGATGATAATTCATAATTTAAAAGGTAACATATTGAATCAAAAAACAATCACCAACAATACATGTATAAGACATTTTACGGCATAAATTGCACTCAATTAAAGTGATGTCAATTGGAGCCATTTGAAAAATAAATACAATGAAATACAAGATCAATATAGAAAATCATACAAAATAATAAAATCAAAACCAAAATCGGAGCCTTATAATTTGAAATTTCAATAGAAATTCAATTCATAAATTACAATTATTAAACTTAGATTTATAACCTGAAAAGTAGGAATACTTGGAATCTAGGATTTTCCAAATCACTTTTTTTTTTAAATTTCACATATAATAACTCAGTTTTAATAAATCATTAATTTTTAAAATCCCAAAATCTTAAAACTTCTAGATCATATCTTCATAGATTTAAAAACTCAAATTTAAAAGCTAGCAATTGAAAAGTCTTAAGAGTAAATAAGACACATTTTATTAATTAGCATTTAATCAATAGCAGATTAAAAAAACTCCAAAATTTGATATTTCAAAATTGGTAGACTAGAAAATTTCAAATTAAAAACTCAGTACTTAAGAGATTGTAGATTTGAAAATTGAAATTTTAAAACTTTAAATTTAGAGATTTTGAGATTGAAAAAGCCTATTGTGAGAAACTCGCAATTTTAAAAATCATGAAATTGAAATACATAGAATTTGAATACTCAACTTTTAAGCAGTAACAAATATAAAATCTCGGTATGTAAAAGTTTGTAGATTTAGAAAATCTAAATTTTAATGAATTGAAGATAATATATATAAGAAATTAAAAATTAATAGATTGAAAAATTGCAAATTTTATTTCTCAAAATTAAAAAATAACTGAATTATGATAGTCAGAAATTCATCTAATTAGAATTCAATTTGTCGATTTTGAAACTAGAAATTTAAAAACTCAAAATCATAAAAGCTTGAAATTGGAAATTTAAAAATTTAGAAACTTGGAGACTTGTAAATTAATAAATCATTGAAGCAAGCCCCTTTTCAAATTATTTTTTTTACTGATATTACATGGAAATCAACAGAAATCATGAAATCTTTCTACTCTTTCTTGTTGAAATACTAGCTGGTGAATCATCTACACTATCTACTTTCCTCTCGTAATTTTCCTGTCGATCATTTATATTTACATTGTATCCAATTTACCAGCAGTAGTAATTCCGGTAGTTACATTTGTAATATCCTCACTTGAACTATTTTCAATACTACTACCTAGTATGCCACAACTCGGTGTTGCATTAACATTGACCTCCATGTCTTCTTCAAATCCATTTAAAACACTCATTGGTGTTAACCAAAAAGTTTCCTGAATTCGTAACATAGTGAGTAACTTGATTTGTTGGCCTCGAAGAAGACTTAGGAATTGTTCTTTGGACATCCTTACAAGACTTTCCAACCACTGTCCTTCAAGTGCCATTGGTACAACTTGAAATTTGGTTGAGATCTTGTCATTTAAGAATGCATGTTTAAGAACATTTTGCTGAATATATCAAACATTACAATAGTAACCCTTTTCAACGATCAATAGATTTGATTGTTTACATTCTATACACATTTGTCTAAAAGGTGCTACTGCAGGGCTGGAGATTGAAAGAAATCCTTTGACCTCTGGTAAAATATAAAAATAGACTTAATAGCTAAATAAAATAAATAATATTAAAATAATTATTATAAAATTTATCATAAAAGTTATTGTAAAAATAATACAAAAAATAAAAATAATGCTTTAAAGTAAAAATCAACAAAAGAAATGATACTTACTGCATGATTAGTTTCAGGGGCTTTGTTGCATAGCTTCTGGTGAATGGATCTCAGTTGTGTCCGAACAAAATCATCAACCACATTAGCAATAATAGAGCTACTATCGGTTCGTAAATGACGATCTCGAGAAGGTGTAGCAATAATATTTTTGAATAAACCATTACACAAGTACCAATGTTGAAAGCTCTTTGGATCTCTGTATATTCATTCTGAAATTGAGGACCTGGTGCAATTATATCTTGGTCTTCTTGTTTGCAACCATCCGCCATCACTAATTGATTAAATAAACCATACCTCCCTCTATTCCCTATCACACATGTAACTAATGTGCCCGCAGCCCAAGCTTCATGAGATCTCTCTTGAAATTCTGCTATTGTGTCAGTGTGATAGAAGTTTGATTGGAATTGATCAACACAACCCTCTAATACACTTATAGTGGTACATGGTAAAATTTGAATGCACAACGGCATATCTCCTTTTTCATATTGTTTTTTAGACTTTTGTCCAACACCGAAATTCTCAATCCTCACACAAAGTCCTACGCAAAAATTATTTTTGAATTGTTCTATCAAAGGTGGCCTCACACTAACCGTTACAGTAGTGAATCCTCCTTTAACTATAAGATCCGCGTAAAAGTAAGGCCACCTTTCACCCTCTTTCTCAAAATTTCCATACCGTGACATAATCTTCTCTTCAAAAGCAAGATCTTGAAGACCTATGTTAATGCCATCTACTCCCACCACCAACCTCACCTTGTGGTACCCATGGCCATTGTTTCAAGCACAAATGCAAGCTGAAACACAAACACTGACTCGAATTCGACTCTGATAAAAGTAATGCGTTGTGGTAGTGCAACGAAACGTATCAATTATATAATTGCTGACTTTGGATCTGATCATTAATGAGCCGAAAGATATATTGCCATGTGTTATTATTTCAATCGATCGATTTAACTTTTGAAAAAGATAGTTACAAAGAATCGATATTGAAGATGATGCAAAATCTTATTAGCCAACTATTGTTGACCTAGTGCTATTAAACAATTGGACCGCTTTCTAGCACTAATCGTTTTATTGGATTTTTGATTTATTAATTAACAATTGTCACATTTCAAATGGATCATTTGAATGAGCATCATGTGCATTGACATGTGTCATTATTGAATTAGATTGCTTTTGCATGTTCACAGGTGAATCTAAACGTGTTAATACTTAATCGGACCGTTTTCTCTTTACTACATGTCAATCTTCAAGTGTTTTTGTTAAGAGTAATAGCGCCTATTAGTCAGTATGTCTTAGCATTAGATTATTCAACTTTTAACAGCATGTCTCATCGAATACATGTATATTGACCTATAATAGGCATTTAATAGGAAATTATTCGTACAAACAAATTTATTTTGATTTTGTGAATATTAATCAAAAGTTATTAAATATAATTTTGGTGCAATTTCAATAAATGATTGCAAATTAGTGGGGTTATTTCAAATTAATTTTGTCGTTTATTTAATGCTGCATGTTGAAGCTTTATGAAATTTTGATTATATAGTTTTCATTCAATTATTTGAAATTCTGATTATTAAAAAATTATACTTTAGAAAGAAACTTAAAAGAATTAATGCAATGCATTGAAAAATTGAACTAGTAGAATCAATCAAAGAATTTCAAAGAAGTAATTGTTTCAAAATTTTGTTTTGAATACATACAAGAAAAATCATGACAATATAATATAAGTAATAAAAAAAAACTACAAATGTTAAAATCACTCATGATTCTAATCTTTGAACGTCAGACCTAAAACATTAGAAATTAAAAAGTAAAAATAAGGTATTAAATGGTGGAAACTTGAGCCACATGGAAATTGAACCCCTACAAGTCTACCGTTGTATGGAAATTATGCACCGGCCTTCACCCCTCAGCATCCTCTACGGTTCTTTGTGAGAAAGTGTTGCTTTCATTTTGCTTCGCACCAAAATGTTGCCCGAAGGCCCACCCTTTCGGGTACTCCCAAAGGAGCGGAGGTACCATGAGCGCATGGTGCAAATCTCAACACTAAAGTTTTCTTGTCCATTCCACTTCAATCAAGCTAATGGACAACCCTTCCACTTTAAAGTTCACCATAAACACCTTACTCAATCATTAACACATCTAAACTATAAAAATCCTAAATGTACTTTAACTTTGATGACAAAGTAACAATAATGAAAAAAGATCCACATTATCAGAGATCAACATAGATCCCATGTACATCCCATAGACAACATAGAGACCAACATTGTCGAATCCTCGGATGATGGAGGAGCTGCAATCACATAATAATTTGAATGAACTTCTTCTTGTTGGGTCGGCCTAGAGCATTATTGTAGTACCACACTAGTTTCATCTAGAATGACACCGAAAAGAAACCATCAGTTATTCGGTAATGATACGAACAAAATCCGTCGAAAAAGTCAAATGATTGTCAATCTGACTATTTTGATCCAAAAAATGTCCAACAAAAATAACCTGGAGAAAAAAGAAAATTGAACCTGAGCTGACAATAAAAACAAATATAAGATTCAAATCAACCTCAAAAATGCCATCATAGAACATGTTATTCAGAACCTAGTTATCTCCAGATTATCCACATAAAAAAACTTAAGCAACGTACGTGAGTGTCATTGGCCTCTCAGCCACTGTTGCAGAAAAAGACCTTGCTCATCTTGGAAGCCGTAAAGAGGTCAACAAGCTGCTCTGCTTAGTCCTACACGGGAATGAACTCTGGCACGAACATTCTCTCCGCCGCGTACGCTTGGATCCTGCTTGTGCGTGGTATCCGTATCTCCTCATACCTAAACATACTCAGTTTAGATCATCAAGTTCTTTGCCCAATCACCCGAAGTTTGAAGAAGATGCCATTTTAAAATAATTATAATCAGTTCTACATATCTAAAATTAGGTCAAATGAGAAATCCGGCTATTTATAGTATCTTACTGAAACTTAAAATAAGTCCTCTACAAATAACCGAATGCTTGAGCGGAGATTATATAAAAAATGAACACATCCAAAATGACCCGTCTACAAAGTTTCTTTGTAACTGCGGTGATCAGATTGTAAAGGTCATAGTAGTGTTACCTTTTCACAGCCTCAGAGATGGCTGTTCCAAGAGCTGAGCTCGTGAGAGCCTCATGGAGAAGGACAGAGAGCTGATGAGCATCTTCAAATGCAACCCGAGCGCCTTGTCCTAGGCCTGGATACATCCCGTGAGCGGCTGCACACATACACAAGGTAATTTGATCACATGCCCTGAATCTAAGCATGGATTATGACAAACCATGATGAGAAATGTAGGGCTTAGGGTTGAGGGCTCTTGCTCACCATCTCCGAGAAGTACCACGCGCTTCCTAGAGTCGCTCCAACTTGTGAGAGGAAGGCGGTCGCACTGTCTGGACTCTCGGACCGCATCCGGATCGGTGCCCTCTATCGCTTCTCTCAGATTCTCTATCTACTCCAAGCCCTCCGTGTGCCTCAGCGCACGGATCTTCCTGACGTCTCAGCCGTGCGCCTCTAGGTCCTGAGCATACGACTCCGTAATCTCGCCACTCGCGTCCAAAGTGCGCACCTGCCACAGAGATAATCCGGAACCTGCACATCATGTCAGGATAGGATGATTCATTAGGATAAATGTGCTAACTAGCTATTCAAAGTGTTAGGATGGGATGGATCATTCAGGTATATGTGTAGCTAAATACAGTGTCATGATCTAAGATGAATCGTTATAAATAAATGTGTATGCTTCTTCCTAGCAAACCGTGTACATCACTTTTAGTGCTAAATTTCGAGTCGGTGTCAAAATAAGATAATGGTTTGGTGTGACATCTGTAAAACGCACTGAAGTTGGAAAAAAGGACCCCCACAAAAGTATGAGATAGAGACTCAACCTCTCATCTTTCTAGTTAAGGGTGATGAATTTCACTGATTACTATTAGTGTAGCAATCAATACACTTGGTTCTTTTCCTTCGGTGAAAGATTCGCTCACTTTGAAAATCATCAATTTAACCCTAACCTTTGAATCAGCCACTTACCAGCATCAAGAAAGTACACCGATTTCATGACGTCTATGTCCTTAAAGCTGAAGAATTTGGTTTCACGCTCCTCATACAAATTCAGTGAGTTGCCACACAAGAACAAACGTTCAGATTAGGATGAAGAAAATGATAGCAACCTAGAGATATGCGATGTGTGATTAGAAGAGGGCGTTCACCGCACAATAGGGACGACAACATTCTAAGTGATGTGACAGAGATCTCGAGGCTCGTCGCTGACCATGACCTTGAGCACTTGCAACCGCATACCGTCCGCGCCCACGATTAGCTTGGCTCGCACTACTTTGGTGCAGAGCTGTTGGTCCTTTGCTGCCACTTTGAAGCGGGCTTCAACGCTTCCCTGGCCGAAGAATAATCACCACAAGTGAGTGAAGCACCTACATGAACCCTACATCAAGAGAATCCTGCGCTCGACATTGAATAGTCTAGATTAACTTGAACTCGAAGGTCAATGTTGATGTTGAGTAAAATGCTGTAGGTTATGTCACTTCATAATGTTTTGACATGCTGAAAGATAATCCGGTACCTCGACGACATTGTAATCCACAAATGCGTGCCACAAGTGCAACAAGCTGTGATCCAGAATCTCCTCCGCCAGCGTTTCCTGCGCGCTCTTCCACGACATCGTACACATCTTCCCAGGCGCAACCGGCATGTGGTTCACCCTCTCCGGCGCCTCGTGGATCCGCATAACCCCTCTCGTCCTGTTAATTTCGGTCCGTTTTGTCATCAATCTGGTGCTCAACCCGGTTTTGATGCCGTCCAAAGCTCTCAATCCCACAAAATGGCCAATCGCTTGATTTAACCTAGTGTCGAGTACAATCATAGGAAATCTCTTTACCAATTTTATTGCTAGCTAGATTGGAGATGTGAAAGCACTAACCGTTTATGCCAAGGCCGACGGTGGTGCCGGTGTGACGTCGCACCTTGGGCGCTTTCTTGAAGATGCTATCGTAGTCTACTGGTTCGTAATTCTCAAAGTTAACCGAAATTAATCTTAAGCAAGCCTACCTTACCAGATCGTTTCTAGGGATTTTTATCGTGCATCAGATTCTTTAAATCTTAACAACAATTCACACTCAATACCTAAGCACATCCCGGAGGATGGCTTTCCCGGTACCTTAGTAACCGGTGAAAGTAACCGTAAGTGTTTTAGTTTAACTCTGTTGAATATCAGAGTAATTTTCCGGTAAGTTTTTACATTGCTCGGAAAGTCACTGCCCTCCGTTGTCGCAGTCCAGATGCCACAATATCCACAATCTAACCCTACACCCTAACAAAGTTAATAAGGTCGCAGACGATTCACCGGTCTTTATAATCTACTGGGAACTTATCCCACTAAACCGTTCATGCAAGCCCAGGTTCCAACTACAACCACACCCAATGAATCAAAGCAAGAAGATATAGGACTCACAACAAATTAGTACTAAGCAAATCATATGAGCAAGACAACCTTTCACAAGGATCGTCAGAACTCGTCCACTGCAAGGGTAATAATCCCAAAATTCTCCGGACTCATGCTTAGCCAGGATCTCTCCCAATGTACCAATTAAGAGGGGGGATACCACCCCTCCTCCCCACCAATCCAAACACTTCCCACTTAACGGACGCTACCATAAATAGCCGTAGGCTTCTTGGATCCCATATGGTAAAGCAATTTTTTCCGGTCCCACCGGTGAATGGTCTGGAACATAGATCTCGGAGCTCACTCCACCTATCTAACCTAGATATCATACACCCTCAGGATGTCTCTACTCACACTCAATCACATAACACACAACAAGTCACAACCTTGCATACCTAGCAAAGACACACTAGGAGGACTCAACTCTCTCCCGATCTACTCACATAAGCTCAACAAAGACTCTAGACACCAGCAATGAAGGCAAGATAGGAGCAAATCAACAAAGAGAAGAATACTTAACACAAGAGCCCAAGGTTCTTTAAGTACACAAAGGCTACTAGTTACCCTCCAAAACTAGATCCCCAAAAGATAGAAATGACATCTAGAGAGTGCACTAAAGTCAATAGCTACCCTCCAAAAGTAGATTCACTAAAAGACAAAACGGCATCTAGATCCTATTATCAAGGATAGCCTAGCTTTGGCACTATCTCCCAGTCGTTTGGGGGATAGTGCCGCGGCTGTCCAACCTCACAGCTCGCCCGACACGGGTTCCACCCCACGGCCGCGTTTTCATCCGCCGTCGGATTTTCATCCGCTAGTCGGAACTCCGGCTCGCCTCACCTCCAGCTCCAGGGCTACCCGTACGGGTAGCTTTGAAGTCGTATGGGCGCCTTCACCTCCACACCATAACCTCCAGGGCTACCCATACGAAGTAGGTCATTCTTGTATGGGTGTATCACTTCACAAATTATTGATTTCACAAAATATATGCCAACTATTTGGTTCACAAATAATATATATATGATGTAACCACAATGAATTCTAAATTATTTGGACAATCTCACACCATAAAAACTTGTTGGTTCTAGCGCAATAAGTAAGGAAGGAAACGAAGACAAAAAGATAATATTAAAAAATTATATATATATATATATATATAACTATATAACTAGAGGGTCTTAAATAACCCCTACAAGATTAAGTGTCTTGGAGGACAATTTTTTCTCACTTCGATTGAACTATCTTTTAGTAGGTACCGTCGAAATTCACAAAATCTTTACCACACCATTTCATTTCAGTTGAGAGAAAGATTATACGGTTCTATTCTCAAAAGGTTAATCTCGGAAGTTTTTAATCTATGGAATAGATATTCCTCTAAAATGCCTTGGTCCTTTGGGGATTAAGGCTTATTAAGTAAGGTTCGTCATAATTTTTCAAAACCTTTCAGTGCATGGATAGATGTTTGCATTTTTTGTGATCTTCATATATTGTAGACAAAGAATCCAACCGGTTTTGTGTAGAAGGTGCACAATCATCTAATAGTGGAAAAAGTAAAATGGAACATTTAAAAAAAAGGTTAGGTGGAGAAAGAGAAGTTCTTTTCGTACCTTGTCCAACAATGTTTGGAAGGTTGGACATATATCGTTTAGGAATTGCAAACACATTTTACAATAAGTAGGTCTACACTAGGATGTAAATCGTTTACAAAAACATAGTCCATTTCCATGTTTGGGAAATTGTGACATTTTCATTGAATGCATGATATATTTTCCACGATGTCTACATGTAATAATATAGAGAACATTACGTGTATCACAAAAAATTATCAAGAAAAACATTCAAGAGAGAAATGAATATCATACACCACTTTATTACAAAATCAATTGCTAATCACAATTGCGGCAAGAAACTAATTTCTCTCCCCTTTCTACCATGGTTTTGGTGAGACACAAATGACAAACCACTTTTGGAATATTAGAAAAAATAGCTCTCTTGATCTTCGAAGAAAATACTAATACATGAGTATGGCCTTTTGATGGTAGCTTTAGACTAGTAGATTCACCAACTTCTACTCCATCTATCTATTTTTTCCGCCTTCCATGTCCCATTCTGGTGCGCTTAACATTTGCCTGAATAGACTCAATAGAACCTTTCGAAGGGAACTTAATGATAGTCGGTCTTTCAAATGTAAAGGGCTCCGTAAGAGATACCATGCATTTTTTCAATACATCCATTTTGAATTTCATCTCTCCACTTTCAACTTTTCTCATAGTATTTTTAAGGTTCAAAAGGAGGGATTCCATTTGACATATGACTTGTACAAACTCTTCAGTATGATCCTCTAATGCAATATGATCATTCATGTTCGTTTCATGAAGACTTCCGTCAACACTTGGAAACCTCTCCAATTGTCCTCCCACATGTGATGTTGGAAGGTACTCTTCGTGAAGATAAGAAAAATGTTTCCTAATTATCAATTGTACTCCAAGTATATGTTTGCATGTTGAAATACGTGAATGAGAATCACAAAAGTGTGTGCTTAGGGACACATTGTACCTTGTATTTGGAGAGGTCTCACTTGTTACTCGAAACAATAAGTGGTCTTCATTCACTATCTCCAAAACTCCATCATGATTTTTTTCATAAGCCTTAAATATACGTTCTCCACCTTTCAAAAGACGATGTTGTTTGACAATCGCTCTTCTCGAAAATCTCTCCGAATCACCTGTAATCAAAAATTTATTTACTTATCATTCATGTCATTGGTTAGAATTAATGCAATGAACACCAAGAATAACATTGAAGGTTAGAAATGTATATACTTATTTCTTGGACTTGTTTAAAGTAGTCCATCAATGTTGGACCTCCTACACGGCTTCTATCCGCCGCACTTCCAATAATTGCTACAATAAGGTTTCGTATGGAGCAATTCACCTTCCCTTGAAGTAGAGTATACTTTATCCACTCCCAATGCCGTTCGATATGGTTAGTAGTATCCATTCCACCATATGAAAATAGCCTACCAAATTTTTGCTATAGATTTCTCCATGGCACCCCAATGTTTGTCCAACCCATTTGAATATATGGAACAACCCCAAGAATGTCTTTGAAATTCTCATAGAAGCGCTCTAAATTAATATTAAAGTGTTCTTCCGTTGAACATTCCATAAGAACATGCAAGTGACGCCACACTTTTTCTTTTTGGTCCAATGATAACGGCAAATCGAATTGATTAGTTTTAAAAATAGAAATCAAAGGCCCATGAATTCCCACTCGAAAATCGCTCTCCAAGTTTGCGCATAAAATCATTTTGTATAATGAGAATGAAAGGTCTTTTACTTGCCTCTTTGTGATTCGGGCAATGCTCTTGATAAAATAATACCTTCCATTATTCTTTGAGCCTTCTCACTTTGATTTGAGCCGCATCCCAATCATCAACTCGTAAAGAGTCTGCACATATTGTTAGAAAAAAATTAAGGTCCAATAATTTGTAACATCAAAGATGATCAACTATAGCTCATATTAAATCAAACACTTACCACTTATCCTCATGGCGTACGATAGTTGCTCCACTTCTTTGGAAATCAAATAAAAATGATATATAATCCGGTCCAAACCTTGTACGAAGTCTTTGATCTTTTTCTCGTCGTGCACCGACGCTAAAGCAACAGTTGATGTTGATACCATCCGCCTTAAATTCCCCTTAGCTATAGACATAAGCAAAGGATGTACGGGTAGAAATAATTTATCCTTATCTGATCCAGGATCGTGTCCAAAGTACGTACTCCGTACATATACGATAGCGTCTCCCTCCTTTGTTACATGGTCGCTTATCTTTACATCATCAGAGGCCTCTACAACTTTCATCAAGAAAGAGCACCCGCATTCGAAGGATTTATGTTTCCGGGTTTTTTTAACAACTGTTTGGCTTCTCACATCTTCTCTCAGTCTAGATTTTTTTTTCCTCCCCGATGACATCGGTAATACGTTACTATACTGTGCTTTGCTATACTCGTCTGACAATCTCGACGTAAAACTACATGTCTCTCACATATAGCATCTAATGTGATATTCACAAGATCCATAGGGACTTTGTGAATTTCATCCCACACTTGTCCAACTTGACAACATGTACAAGATGCAAGACATTTCTCTACATACACTCGGGAAATCCTTCCAAATCTATTGTCCGTACTCGATTCGTACCGAACAACATCTAAAGTTCCACGAATTAACAAATGTTTACCATTTTTATCAAGATGGACGTTTTGAACAATGGTGTTTCATTGCTCAATACTAGGAATTTTCCTTCATTTGACATCATTATATTGTGATAAAAACAACTCTCCATTAACGTCTATGACCTTGACATTATCTCAAAGCTTTCTCCATCTCTTTACTATATGAAACGTATCATTTGGATCAACTAGTCGTCCATGACTCTTAGATAGTGGAGAAAACCTAGGATCAGCTTGACGAATTTCGTCAAACGTAGGAAAACTCCAATGATTCAAAGATTGAATCATGAGTTTTAGGCTCTGTAATGTGTATGACACATTATTTGGAAATGACTCAATGGAGACATTGAAGAATGAAGGACTAGAACGGTCATCTTGAATTTTGATGACATTGATGTCTTCTTCACCTATACCGTCCTCCGGTACTTCAAACTCTTGATCATGCTCCGTATCGGAATTCCCGTCGGAAATGTTGAAGAAGGTTTCGTCAATGGAATGTGATATTTCAAATCCAATATTCTCCGCTCCATCTTGAAGCATGTCTTCAATTCTTCCGACATGCTCCAATTCCTCTTCAAAGTCTAAGGCGTAGAAGAGGACGTCTCCATCACCATCGCTATTTTCTTCCATGATGAAGGAAATAGAAAGAAAGCAACTTCAAAACAACAATACACGTTATAGTGTCTCAAAGTATAGGAGGAAGAAGTAGTGATACGTAATACAAGAACTAGGTGGAAAATGAAGTGCAAACAACTTCTTAGTCTCCTACACTCTCTCTACGAACGTGCACAAGTGCAAAAGAAAGTAACACTTAGGGTTTCATCGAACTTCATTCTTAATCTTCAATGAATGAATTCCTTAATTTGGATGAATGAGGTCGTTATCGTGAATGTATCATTCACAAATAAAATAAATAAGTATTGAGTCAAGTACTCTTTGAATCAATTAATCTAATACTCAATTGAAGCACTTGGATTCCATCTTAAACCGACCACGTTTCATTTATATGAACTACACGTATCATGTCATATACTTTCTATATGTAGTTTATTTCTATTTTTCAACCATATTCACAAGGGTAACAATTTAAGTCTAAAAAACGGGTAGAAAAGAAAAGGAGGAGGAAGACCACCCAAACAAATAATTAATATTTGCACTTCTATTAGAATTAGCCGGAGGGGAAAAGAGAGAAGAATATTCAAATACCCAAAACTTAGAAAGGGACTAAATCAAAGAAATGTGGAATTGTGCAACAATAGAAAAATGATTTTCAATCGAATAACATAATGGACCACGACTGAATGAAATCTAATCTTTGAATTGACGTGGTGAAAAACTCTAAAGTTTTCCATAATTAATTGTATGTCGTACAATTTCATTGTACTATCAAAATTGAAACAACTTTCATACTGAAAACACCAATCTATAAAGAAAAAATTATATTCATATACCGTAGATGAACCTCTAGTCCGGCATAAATTAATCAGAAAAGCCCATGCCGAATTAAGTGGAAAATGTCTTTTTTTAAAATGCCGAAATTGTAAAAATTGCATATTTACAGATTTTGGCACATGTAGAGACATCAAAGGGGATTAAGGCTTAGAAAAGTCTTCATCCATGGCAATCATACATAAGCACTTGAGTTTGGAATCCCAAGGTCTTGAGTTCAATTCCCATGGGTGCCAAAACAGGCCAAATATAGTAGTATTTGATTTCTTGCCGAAAATAACATTATTGTAATTTTGAATGCCGAATGTCATTTTTTCACTTTAATTAATTAGTCGGCATTAAGGTGCCGAACTAGAGGTTCACCTACGATAGTATATAAAGTAGTACATTATACCGCATATGATAGATTTAATTTCAAGTACATTACTTCACCTTGCTCCTTTCACCCGCCTCGTAAACACCTTCACATTAGCCTTGTCCTTGTCTTGTGTATGAGGATTTTCTTCCCTCTTGCTTTTTCCCTTGTTGTTTCGCTTCAAATGTGTCTTCACCTTCGACTTAGCCAACTCTTTGTCTTTCTTCAAAGATTCATGGTACGCGATCACATTCTTACCACGATCCAACATCCATTCTCCTATCTTCACCGCAATCCAATCTTCTTTCCTTTCATCTTTGTGTTCCCAAATATTTTTGGCATATGTGTGTTTATTTGCATCTAACACATGAGCCAAAACGGATGCTTGCTATTGCATTTGAGCTTCCCATGTAGCATCTTCAGAAGAGTATGAAAAAAATTCATTTAACGTATACCAATTGGAACATGATTTATGTGGACAATTTAAAAAATAGTGCAAAATGAAGGCATTCAAAGAAAACATACCGTCAAAATAGAATTCGGTGTATAAAACCTCCAATCCAAGTTCGCGGCCCCGTATAGATTTTTGAAAGTCGTGTAATCCATCTCGAATAATTTGCACATAAGGATGATTGGAATTGTGCAAGATACTTGCGACAAATTCCAAACTTCCTCTACGAACGTCTTTAAGATCATCAAGAAATCCATCCTCCAACGCTTGTATCATTGGACAATTCCGCGAAGTCTCGTTCAATTCTTTTGGACTTGGAATTTTTCTTCTTTCTTTCTCTAATTCTTTGATAACCCTCGCCCTAAACCGCTTCTCCGCATTCCTCTTTGAATTCTCATACTTCTCTTTGTTTTGTTCTTCTTTGTATTTTTTGAACCTATTAATTTGTCTCCTCTCAATATCTAGTGGGATTCTTTTCCTCTTTGAATCCATAATTGTCAAGAATTGTGACAAAATAAACCCTCAAAACATGCAAAATCTACACAAATCCTAAACCCTATGACTCTAAATACTATCCATCACTACTTCTAATATCCTATATCTTCTTTTCTTACTCTAATACAACCTCAAACCAAACCCTACACTTGCAATGCTAAGTAATTCACCCCATACACCTTTGGAGAATGGTGTATGGATAGCCTCGGAGGTGAGAGAGGGTGGAGGTGTGAGACTATGAGGTAAAAGAAGGTGGAGGTGAGAGATGGTGGAGGAGCGAGAGGGTGGAGGTGCGATAGTCCTGGAGGTTATGGTGTGGAGGTGAAGGCGCCCGTACGACTTCAAAGCTAAGCTTCCCGTACGGGTAACTCTACAGCTGGAAATGAGGCGAGCCGGAGTTCTGACTAGCGGATGAAAACCCGGCGGCGGATGAAAACGCGGCCCTGGAGTGGAGCCCGTGTCGGGCAGGCTCTGAGGCTCGGCAACCGCGGCACAATCTCCCTAGCGACTGGGAGATAGTGCCGAGGATAGCCTAGTCACCGGCGGATTATTGGTAGACCGGTAATCCGGAAGACTCCCGATCGCGGGACCGGTGAACCTTTCCCGAACAAAAATAAGTAGCCGAGAAACCACTCAAGTGGTAGTGATCGGGTGCGCAATGGGGCCCCATCGACATCACTACTCTCACTTTCGTATATAAGCCAAACAACTCAACATTATCTCATCAATTAGTGAGACTCACACCACATAATATATAACAATTAACACATAACAAAGACTGAATTGGAGAACTCATATGGTTTAGAAGAAGGCATATAAGGGAGATCCGGAGAAAGAGAGACTGGAAAATTGAGTTTAAAAACTCATCCACTCTCTTTAAATCTTCCTATCAACTTTTCACAAGTTTCAGTATGGCCCGAAAAACATAAGTTTACCGGTCAACCGGTAAACTTTTCCGGAAGACTTATAAGAACACCTGGATGGGGGTATCTCACGTTTCCAACAACACATAAACGAGACAACATACATATGGTTTCACAAAGAGGAAAACAAGAGGTAGCAATACAATTTTTATGTGAGTTGTGATACCGGAAAATGGATAGAAATTTTGGGCATGAACTAGGGAGGATATGAGGGTAGAGAAAACTTAAGAGAACTTGCCACAAGGCTTTACAAGATGACAAACAATTATAAAGACCCACATGGGCTCACACATACAAGAACTCACATAAACAAGCTAGATAGAATCCACCGGGGGACTTTTTCTTTAGACCGGAAATATGTCACCCAAATCTTCCCGGGAAGGAAAAATGAGGGAAGATCAAACAAGGAGGTTGTGCAACACAAACAAAGGCTAGAGTGTGGCAAGAATCACCTCTAGATCTTGCTTCTTCCGTGTTGTGCCACCTCTTCTCCAAAATCCTAGATCCTCCTTGATGTGCACCACCTATTCTTCTTCTTCTTCCAAAATGCCTGCCTCTTCTTCTGTACCACAAGTCCACCTCTTCTTCTTTATGCAAAATCCCAATCCCTCTCCTTCTACTTCAAAATCCCAACTCCTCTCATTCTACTTCCAAACCCCAACTCCTCTCTTTTTACTTCAGAACCTTAACTCCCCTAAAATCCAACAATCAAAATGATCCAACAAGAGCTCCTCTCTTGTACACAAACACTATGGAGCAACCTCACGCAAGTCAAAAGGTATAGACAAAACTCTGATAGCACAAGACCCCCAAAAATGGAAGGTCTTGTGCTCACAGCACCCTCCACAACTCATGGCCACGAATTCTTACCACAAGACCCTTGAAAACAATGGGTCTTGTGCTCGCAACACACCCCACCTCGCCTTTTCATCCGAGCTCGTCATTTCCATCTTCACGGTCGACTTATCCGTTGTCCTTTAATCTCCTCGCTCGGTACTCGATTGATGCCGATATCCTGGTGATACTCGGTACCCGGTTGGTACCCGGTACCAACCATTGAAATTTTATTATTTTCTTTATTTTCTTGTTTTTCTCCTTTTTATATTTTGTTCCATATAATTAAATCCTTACTCTTTCGAATGAAAATTTATGCTACAACAACAACAAAAGAAATATCTAACTAACTTCTATCTAGTTTAACTACCTTCTGGACTTAACTTAATTAATTAGAATCATGGTGATTTAAGAAATACATCCCGGAATCTCTTCCGGAGCGTTTAAGATTTTGTTTTCCGGGACTTAAGTAGTGAAATTAAGACCCGCTCTTATCACCATAATTAACCTAATTAACTACTTAAGCTTTTACCTAATTATGCTAATCACTATCTAATCTAATTCTACTCAACTCTAACTACTTTTCTACATAACTAGGGCTAAAATTACTAATTTAACTAATTTTTTTGGCAGGGGCCACCCAGTGGGAGTTTTAGACTCCCACAAATGTACTCCACTAATAGATTTCAAGCTAATCCAAGCTCCCTAACCCTAATAAGAATCACTCACCGGTGTTCCTTAACGGCCTCCTTGGTATGCTAGACCGCGTCCGCCGTAGACGGCTGGACCTTGGTGTTCACAAACGTATCCTCAACCGCCATGCCTTTCATCCCCTCGTTCAGACCGTCGATCGCCATGCCGCACAACGTGCAGAAGATCAAATTCCACAAGCTCTAAACTAAAGAATACTTCCCCTGTCATCGCATCCAATTCCACGAATTCCAAATCCACCGTTTCTGAGAAGAGCCGGTGCGCGCAACGTGTTTGATTTGGTTTTATAAACCAGGTCAAGGTTCAATGGAGGTTGTAGGTGAGTGAGTCCTAGGATGACGTGAAATGCTACAGAGGAAGCCTCGCCTGATCAAGCCGGCGCCACAGGCCGGCACCTTTCTAGAAGAGAGATACCTCGCCCAGGCACCTTGCTCAGCATAGCCAATGCTTGAGGAACAACATCAACAACAAAAATGGAACACCAAAACCATTCCCTCACCGGCCTCCTCAGAGAATAATGCACCAGATCCTGGTCTCAATGACACGCAATGTGGTCACAAGCTAGATCCAAGGAGGATGCTGATCTCCTTAGCGAACCAACCACACACGCATTCTCTGCACAAGGACACCAGTAGTAACGGACATTCAACAATCAAGCCATAACCAAACCAAAACCCTAATCACAAATGATTCTCCAGTATTGGAAATAAGACCAAAATCCTAATTACAAGTGGTTGAAAGACAGTGAACTTACAATCCAACGACTAGCCAAGAGGAGCAAATCACGCCTTCCCAATTCACACAAAGATCCGACTCCATCCACGTCGGAAACGTGCGGCCCCAAGACGACGCCATACTCAAGAGTGCGTCGGCTGCACACACGACCTTGCGCTCATTGTCCTTGCACGACACAACGCGCAAGCCGCCCAACATCTGTTGCGTCAGGAACGGCAGCTCGTTGGCAATCCCCGCAAACTCGCCCGCCCGCAACAATAATTCACATTATGCAGGTGCGACGGCTGCGCCAACGACAACGCTCCCGCCAGCAGTGTTGCGGCTATCCCTTCGCTCTTCCTCTCTCTCGCTTGCTCTATTTTCTATGCAACTAAGGCGTCTCTTCAACTTGCTTGGTGCTTCTCTCTCTCACCTGCTCCGTTCGCCTTGTTACTAGTTTAACCACTCTTTCTCTCTCTTCTCTCTCGCGCTTGCTCTGTTTTTTCTATAAATGCGTTTCTAGAACTAGCTCGATTTCTCTCTCTTTCTGTCTCTTGCTCACGTGGTTGTTTTCTACGCTCGCTGCAAGGTTGGTGTCTACAAATGAGTGAGTGAGGGCGGGGAATGTTGTTGCTTGAATTGAGGAGAAAGCACTAACTGTAAGGTTTTGCGCCAAGCCAAGCCTGGTTAATAATAAATGTTCACTCACGCAGATCCAAAAAACTCACCTCTCTTTGAGAAGCCGGCCACATTTTTAAAGAAGATAAAATAAGATTGGATGAGCTAGTAGTATGCAAGCAGATGAATGTACTGATAGAAAGTACATGTTCATACGGACAAGGTCTAGTGTGAACGCGCAAGTAGTTAGCACTTTGGACCATGCTCGTGTTGATGGGGAAAGTGGTTTCAAAGGCTCTGCCTTTACGGACAGAGCCAATAAACATCTCATTTAGTTGTGATGTGTATGAGCAGGGATCATAGGGATTGGGGGCCCAAGCATAAGGTGTTTTTGTGCCATAGTGGGGCTCAAAAAGGATTTGTGGAGCAACTGGATAAGGATTTTAGGAGTGTGGACCGACACCCTTTCTTTGACAAGGACATAGAGAGTTTGCCCATTGGAGACAAATTCCCAATTCTCATCTTCCAGGCCATTGAGCATTGCCAAGTTGGAGTGGTGTTTCACTTACAGGAGTTTTTCATGTGGTCACATTCGCCCATGTTTGAGGAGGTGAAAATGGTGGAAAGTGGGAGGAGAGTAATGCTCATATTTGTTGGCATTTCACTTGGGGACCTCTCAAAGGAGAAGATAGCGGAATGGAAATCAAAGTAGGAGGCTTTGGCAAAAGTTAATGGGAGGATAGACGTAGCAAAGTGGGAGAGCGCTCTAAGATCCTTGAGAGCATTGAATGGGCTTGTGTTTAATTGTGTAGTTGGTGTGGTGAAGTTTTGAGAAGAAATTGAGAAGGAAGTATGTAGGATAGTATCACCATTTCATGTGTGGGATAACTCACATGTACAGTCCCAGACAATATGTCTTGTAACCTTTGGACTTTTGGTTTCCGACACACACTCACAGGAGAAGAAAAAAATAAATATAACTTCAAAATTTTAGAATAACAATAAATATGCAGCATATCATTGGATAGCTACTGGCTTGTAGAAGCCTACTGCAACAACAATTTCAGCTCTCTTGCTATAAATTATCCACTAAGCTACACCAAAGTCATGTACCCCTACCATCGAGTACAACCACCATGGGCTTGCACAACAGCTCGCATTTGATCTGGCATTGTGGAAATAAGCTTGCAAATAGCTTCTTGAGATATATTTTCCCATGCCCTATTCACTGAAGCCCACATTTTGTCTTTGTTCCTTGGCCAGTTTTTAAGTTGCACTCGATCTTTGCATTGCTTCCATAAATTCTCTAAAGGATTGAGATCAGGTGAATTTGCTCGCCACTTAAGTTTCCTTATTCCAACTTCTTCCCTCCAAAATTTTGAGAGAGTGTTGCAATGTATTGGTGCACCATCTTCCATCAAAACGAGGCACTCATAGTTGTCATGGTGGTAGTAATAATGTTGTAGTGCAGACTCATACACTATTCCATGTAATCTTCAGCACTGCGTTTTTCTGAAGGAATTAACACCAAATAACACTTGCTAGAGCCAGTAATAGCATCCCATACCATAATTGAAGTCCTCTTAGATTTAAAAGTGGGTGCTAAGCAGTCTTATTGATACTTTTCATAAGCACTTCACCATACACAAATTGTACGTGAATGCTTTCCAACTTCAAAAAATGCTTCATCAGTCCAAATGATGTTATTCCAATCTTTCATTGTCCAATCCAAGTATTCTCTTGCAAAGGCCAACCTCTATGCCCTATGTTTAACATTAAGAAACGGTTTCTTAACTGCTATACGATTGTTAATGCCAAGTTCATGCAACTCTTTCCGCAAGGTCTTGACACCAACTTGTGTAGACATATTACCTGCAAGTTCGGCAAGAGGTACATTGCGATTTTTCATAAGCTCCCGTTTGAGAATTCTCAAGTTAGCATATGTCAATTTCCGTGATCTTCCGCACTTGTCTGCAGGTCCCAATGTGCCACGTTCACAGTACCTCTTTAGAACTCTTGAAGCTGTAGCTTTTGGTCTCCCAACTTTGGCTAAAATTTGAGTCATAGACATGCCACCTTTACTCATCCCAACTATCGTGGCTTGTTCTACTTTAGTCAAGTACTTCCCAGTCATAGTGTCAATGAAGAATCACATACTAAATTGGACACAATTCTTGAAGCAAGAGTGACTAACATTATTGCTTACACACTACTGTAGCAAAACTAAAAGCTTTACTACCAAAACGTCTAGGTAATGAGTACCCAAATCAACCACCAGAACATTGGGTTCACTCAAGCCAATCTTCACGACCACAAATGCAACATAGAAATCACTCTAATTTGTCCTCTCTAGTGATTCTATCACTAACATGTATTTTCTTAAGTAACTAAGCAACTCCACGAACTGAACGTGTTCATTCATGGCGTCTTTATTTTTAAAAGTTGATGAATCATCACTTATCTGGATAGGTCTTATCTTACCAGATCTTGCAATATCCTGCTGACATCAGTTGTGTGATGCAAGTTACAAACCCAAACGTCACAAGGTGTGGACTGTAAGAATGCATGTGAGGTTACAAGACATATTGTCAGGGACTGTACAAGGCAAGTCCCGGATAAGCAAGGTAATGACAATGAAAGAATCAAGTTGAATTTGCATGTGATAGGGTTTGTGGTAGTTCTAAATGTGTACTCAAACATTTGAGAATATTTACGGTATTAATTGTGATGTCTTTGGAGTTGAGGTTTTCAAGCATGTATGAAGTTTGCATTGGTGCGTGGCAGGTTTAAGGGAAAATTTCAAAAATATTCAATATCGGAAGAGTGCAAGTTGTAGGCTTGTATGGTATAGGCGGGATTGGCAAGATTGTAGCTTTTTAGTGTTTGTGCACAGACCTGGCTTTGGAGTTTGATGGAAGGATTTGTTGCATAGAGTTTGGAGATGGTACAAGTGAAATAGATTGGGTATGGGAGGTTTTGAAGCACCTAACAAGTACAAGCAATAAGTTCTTTAAAGATAAAAGCTTGGATGAGGTATCAATGCACTTTTCTCCTTTCCTTGAAGTTATTAATGTATGGAATATCTTCAAGTCCCCCATGTTGCACAAATTTTGGTTATGATCTAATTGTAGATGGTTGAGTGTAGTGTTGGTGTTAGTTGGAAGGTCATTTTCAATTGAAGAAGGTTATTCTGGTAATTGACAATGTATCGGCAAATTTTAAAATTTGTGAGGAAGCTTAGAAATATCTAAGGCTAGAATATGGAAAAGATAGCATTGTGGTGGTGATTGATGGGGCACTTGGTGAACTAGAGAAGTTGGGCATAAAGATTGAGAATTGTCTTGCAATGCCAGAGCTGGCGGAGGACGAGGCAAGGGCTATGTTTCTATACCATATAGAGCTCGAGAATAAAGTGGATGAGGAGGTTGTTTTGCAGTGCATTAATCAATGTAATTTTGGGAAAGGTGATGGAAACGGTTCAAAGCGCTATCATCGGTTGACACTAAAGGTGTTGGATAGTCAAATGGTTGGAATGCCGCCTTCGGAGTAGAAATCACAATTGGAACTGGGAGATGTGTTTAACCAAGTACGAGAAGATGAGAATCATGTGTTTTCAATTTTGTAGAGGAGTTTTTATGCTTTGAAGCCAGAGGATCAAATGTTGTTCATGGATATGGTCCTCTTTGATGACGCGGGTGGTTTATGGAATATGAAATTCTTGAAGCAAAAAATGATTTGGGGAATGTTTTAAGATCTATTGAGGACAGAGCCCTTAGGTTGTACACCATCTTTGAATGGTTAAGCGTGGTACACGGATGCAGTATAGACCGAGTGAAAAAGCGGGTAAGTCTTTTTTATATGCTAATGTTGAGATTTGATGCTAAATATTATTTAGATAGATAGATAGATAGATAGATAGATAGATAGATAGATAGATAGATAGATAGATAGATAGATAGATAGATAGATAGATAGATAGATAGATAGATAGATAGATAGATAGATAGATAGATAGATAGATAGATAGATAGATAGATAGATAGATAGATAGATAGATAGATAGATAGATAGATAGATAGATAGATAGATAGATAGATAGATAGATAGATAGATAGATAGATAGATAGATAGATAGATAGATAGATAGATAGATAGATAGATGGATGGATGGATACATAGATCGATAAATGGATGGATACATAGATCGATAAATGGATGGATAGATGGATGGATCGATGGATGGATCGATGGATGGATCGATGGATGGATCGATGGATGGATCGATGGATCGATGGATGGATCGATGGATGGATCGATGGATGGATCGATGGATGGATGGATGGATCGATGGATGGATCGATGGATGGATCGATGGATGGATCGATGGATCGATGGATCGATGGATGGATCGATGGATGGATCGATGGATGGATCGATGGATGGATCGATGGATGGATCGATGGATGGATCGATGGATGGATCGATGGATGGATAGATGGATCGATGGATAGATAGATGGATTGATAGATAGATAGATGGATCGATGGATAGATAGATGGATCGATAGATAGATAGATGGATCGATGGATAGATAGATGGATCGATAGATAGATAGATGGATCGATCGATAGATAGATGGATCGATAGATAGATGGATCGATAGATAGATAGATGGATCGATAGATAGATCGATGGATCGATAGATAGATCGATGGATCGATAGATAGATCGATGGATCGATAGATGGATCGATGGATCGATAGATGGATGGATGGATCAATAGATGGATGGATGGATCGATAGATGGATAGATAGATCGATGGATGGATAGATAGATCGATGGATGGATAAATAGATCGATGGATGGATAGATCGATGGATAGATAGATCGATGGATGGATAGATAGATCGATGGATGGATAGATAGATCGATGGATAGATAGATAGATCGATGGATAGATAGATAGATCGATGGATAGATAGATAGATCGATGGATAGATAGATCGATGGATAGATAGATCGATGGATAGATAGATCGATGGATAGATAGATCGATGGATAGATAGATCGATGGATAGATAGATCGATGGATAGATAGATCGATGGATAGATAGATGGATGGATAGATAGATGGATGGATAGATAGATGGATAGATAGATAGATGGATAGATAGATAGATGGATAGATAGATAGATGGATAGATAGATAGATGGATAGATTGATAGATGGATAGATTGATAGATGGATAGATGGATAGATGGATAGATGGATAGATGGATAGATGGATAGATGGATAGATGGATAGATGGATAGATGGATAGATGGATAGATGGATAGATGGATAGATGGATAGATGGATAGATTGATAGATGGATAGATGGATAAATGGATAGATTAATAGATGGGTAGATTGATAGATTGATAGATTGATAGATTGATAGATTGATAGATTGATAGATTGATAGATTGATAGATGGATAGATTGATAGATGGATAGATTGATAGATGGATAGATAGATAGATGGATAGATTGATAGATGGATAGATTGATAGATGGATAGATGGATAGATGGATAGATGGATAGATGGATAGATGGATAGATGGATAGATGGATAGATGGATAGATGGATAGATGGATAGATGGATAGATGGATAGATGGATAGATGGATAGATGGATAGATGGATAGATGGATAGATGGATAGATGGATAGATGGATAGATTGATAGATGGATAGATGGATAAATGGATAGATTAATAGATGGGTAGATTGATAGATTGATAGATTGATAGATTGATAGATTAATAGATTGATAGATTGATAGATGGATAGATTGATAGATGGATAGATTGATAGATTGATAGATTGATAGATTGATAGATTGATAGATTGATAGATGGATAGATTGATAGATGGATAGATTGATAGATTGATAGATTGATAGATTGATAGATTGATAGATTGATAGATTGATAGATTGATAGATTGATAGATTGATAGATTGATAGTTATATATCTTTGTTGTTCTTGATGTCCGCACTATGGTTGCGAATGTTTTTAGAGTGTCAACTTTGGAATGAGGTACCAAATTGTATTCAATTACAAGAATTAGTACATTTACTTACATGGTTTGAATGGTGTGATTTGTCACAGTTGAATGAATTGGAGAGGAGATTCTTGCTAGAAGAATTGGGTGATGGAACGGGCCAAATAGGGATGCATGATTTGTGGTAGGAGTTTGCGGTGTTGGAAGTTGAACATGAAAAGGAAAATTCGCACTTGGTGTATGAGGATTGTGACGCAAGCGATGAAAGAAGTGCCGAGTCTTGCATGTCAGATGATGGTTGGAAAATTTTGCAACAAATTTTCATTGTGAAGAGAAGCATACATTCTATAAACTTCAATAAGTGCTCATAAGTTAGGGCCTTGAGATTGATGAACGTTGTTGTCGAGAATGGACTGCTAGACTTGAGTCGTTTGAGGTTGTTGAAAACCTTGGAGATTGTTCACCCTAAATATCATAAATAAATGTTTAAACGTGAGGAGGGGGAGAGGCACAAAGTGAGTAGGATTGAATAGCTTCTGAATCTGAGGATAATTAAATGGGTCAATTTGTCTGTTCCTAAACTTATGTGTTACAGAGTGGATCTTGAGCTGACAAATCTCAAAAATTAGACTACACTAAAGAGTCTTGATCTTATTGAGTGCAAATTTGAGAGATTACCTATGAAGGTGGTTAAAATTGTCTTGTAAATATAAATAAATCCAAGATAATTTCCTAGTGGGGGATCTTAGGGAGGCTTAATTCAGATTATTGTTTAATAACTAAGGTCACATGTTAGATAGGAATGTCTTTTGTTTAATAAATTGCATAAGATAACAAGTTATCTATCATAGGTGTGTTAATAACTAAGGTCACATGTTAGATAGGTATGTCTTTTGTTTAATAAATTGCTTAACCCTTAAAGGACCAAGTGTCAAAAACGGGCTTTTTGAAAGTTCGGTCAGGTTCCTATGGTGTCAATTTCCAACATTCTTCTTTGAAATTTTCACTATAGAAAGACATTACCAAGAGCTTAGTGGGAAAATAATTTTCTCCTAAATTGGATATTTGATGAAAAAGTTCTAGGGTTTTGAATTTTAAATGGGGAGGGCGGGCACCTCGGGCACCTCGAAAAACTTTTGATAGGACACTCTATTGAAAGTGAGATTTTCAGTACTCCCAAGTAATATTATTTCCCTTCATGTTGTCAAAAAAAAGTTCTTGTCTTTAGTGAAAAATAGCATACCAACCCAAGTCAAACATTTTCACACATTGTCACTCATTGTCGGGCAAGGTACCAAAAAAACTTCTTCTTTTCCACATAAAACCTAGTTATCTTCATATTTTTCACTTTTTATTTTTTCCACAACAATATGTACTGTAAACCTTCTTATCAACCATTCGGATTATCAATCAAAAACATATTAAGTTCAAAAAAAATTAAAGTGTGAATTAACAAATTTCGAGCCTCCACTCCTTGCACACTTGTTTTGAATATGCTACACCCCGTCTCTACCTCTAAAAATTGGTGTGATAGGAGCTAACATCATGCTTAACAAGATGGTAATAGATTTAGACCTTGTGTAGTGAAATTTTTTGACACCAACTGAAGTCAAAGTCTGCTGATCCACTAAACGCAGGGAAGAAAATGAACCATTTGCTTGACTTCAAACACTATAATCTTTCAATCCGTGCGGTCAAAGGTTTATGAAATTTTGTACATGTACTTCTTAATAAGCCTTTATTGAGATCCTTGGTCAGAACTAAAAATAAAAGTTTTTGTTTCCTTCTTTATTCATTGCACCAGAATCCAACAATTTTGAAGTGTTTTTGGTGTAAAACTGCCTTGGTACCTTAGGGTTAAGATAACAAGTTATCTATTATAGGTGTGTTAATAACTAAGGTCACATGTTAGATAGGAATGTCTTTTGTTTAATAAATTGCTTAAGACAACAAGTTATCCATTATAGGTGTGTTAATTAATCCTTGTGCTTTTTCCGTGAGTGCACTCTACACTCTTATAGTCAATTAGTGATTAAACATGCATTTGTAATTGTGTGGGATCCTCTCACTAAATGACACAAGTGGTCTTTAAGTGTTTTAGTGAGTGATACAATTTGTCTTTTTATTATCAATGCATCATAACCAATTCTTTTGCCAACTCTAATTGCTAATCCCTTTTTATTAGAATTCACAACTATGCTAGCTATTCTACATTGCCATGAGTTTTAGGGAGCGGAATTGTATCCTCGCTTCCCACTTTTGCTCCACCGGCCCGCCTTAAGTTAATCATTTTATCATACCTGCAAAACATTCGATTCAAAGAAACACTGGCCAACAATCATATCTCACTCTTCGTATAATTGTTGTTATTGATAATGCTATGCTATCAAATCTATGTGTTCTTTCACTAATACTTCCTTATGGAAAATGGTCTTGTTTTACATCGTCAATCTCATGACAAATACAAACAATCTCTTTTTCATTAGCTTGACTTAAGGTACACTCGGTCAAACTTTAATTCAAAAGGCATCTAGCCCAACTTATGACAACATGGTCAACGGTATAAATTCCCAAGACTCTCTCGGCCCACTTGTCGCTCTATGGTCTTGATTTTCCTTCCTCTCAATTGCTCTCTCTCGTAGCAACTCTTTTCTTCTCAATTTACCTTCACTATTTGTCATGCTTCATCCACATGATCTTTTAACGCTTCAATTCATACTACAATGACATAAGTTGCGTTTTGGAGAAATTATTATTGCCTTGTAATTTAATGACTAAGGGTGATCAATCCTTATTTCATACATTATAGACTTAATTTCACTCGGCAATTCTATCAGACAAATAGCATATTTGTATGCATTTTACCTCACCCTCTACCCACTCGTCTCGGTTTTAGAATAAGGGAGATTACAACAGTCATACAAGACTAATTGCAATTATTGCTTTGTGGTTTTTATAACTCGTCTTCTGACTCAATGTTTCCCATTGGAAAGGATTTGACAAATGGTACTGTAATGGAAAGTCTCAATTACTACAGTGCTTCACAAATTCTCCATGTATGATACTCAATTTAGTCATGGATATTGGTATTATTTAAGACAAATTAAATATCATAGCATTCTCAGTGTGGTGATTGAGAATTGGCTGAAGCTTTGATTAATTGTATCCTTGATAGACCTGTTCATTTTATAGCCATTAATTGTGCACCATTATCACATTTCAGCATATTGTGGATTTTGACTGACAATGCTCAATCAATGACTATTGATCTCTAGCAATGAGCCACCAAATCCCATGGACTATGATTTCGTCATCTTTTAATCTCCAATTAACATTTCAGATGTAATGTAGTCCACTAGTAATGCATAAATACATCAACAGATCTGCAATAATAAAACTAGGCTTGTATTCCATAAAATTGAGAGTTACAATCACCAACCTAGGACACACATTCAAAGTGAGAAAAATGTGGTGTTTCCTAGGTTGCATTCAGTTCATTTATATTTCTCTCGTGACTATTGGCATTTTAACCTAGACCAATGATCTTCTCTTCCAACTACCAAAACTACTCTTATAACTTCCATCTACTACCTAACTTAACCACCTACTAGTCTTTTTCACACTATTCCAAAAATTAGGGTAAATGTTCACACTATTTCATACCATATGTCATCTAGTACTACGTATGAACCCTATTCACATTGCAAAGACGAATAGTATCCAAAAAGTAAAATTACTGTACTACAACCTCACCTGGGCATGGACATGAGATTGGAGTTTCTTGAGCTTGGATCTTGCTTGAGGTTGAGAGATTTAGGTGATGTGGGGGAATTGAGGCAAGGGGCGGACTTTCTAGTGGATTCGTGTTGTGACTGGACTCTTTTCAACTTAAAGGAATTTATTGTGTATGATTGTATAGCTCTCGAGCTAATTGACTTGAGCCATGTTCCACAACTAAGGATTCTCGAGGTGTCAGAATTTGCTAACTATTATCCGAGGAGCACAAATTTTGTATTGCACTGCCGTGCAATCCATGTGCACGTCGACACATTGATCATCTCGGCCTTGGCAATCAAAGATTTGTTTGAGGAAATTTCTTTTCATGCAACATGTTAAGATTTTTGGTTGTAATGAGCTGATCAATTTGATAATCAACGAGCCCTTGTCAACATTGAGTTGCTCAGATCTTTGGTGGTGCAAGAATTTGCGCATTGTTCCCATTATCAACCTCATTCCAAGACTTACTTAATTTTAGTTCCTATATTGTGGAGTGCAGCTGAATGAGTATGATGTTCAGAAGCTTAAAGCCCGCGGGTTTTGAGAATGTAGAATTAGGGAATTTTTCCTATCACCCTCTAGAGATGTAGTCCTTGTTCCAACCATCAACCTCAAGTGCAGTGCAGATGAGCCAATTGCCATGGATGCCTCAAATGACCTCAAAGCAACATTGGAGCCTTGTAGCAACGACTTCATCCCTTGCAATTAATCCCTCTCTCACCGCCACTTGGTGGTCTCTAAATCTCTCTCCCTCCAAGCAGTAACCTTGTTGACTATATTATGATGCTCATGAATATGGCCATGTTTGATGATGGGGTGATTTAAGGAATTTGAAATGGAATAAACCTACATATGGTGTGGAATATGATTAAATTTTGTTGAGGGCGATGTCTTGAGTTGGTACGGATAAGTCATTTTTATGTGCAAATGTTGAAAAATGGTGCTTAATTTCTAGTATCTATCTTTGTTGTTCTTGATGTCCTCATACTGCTTGGGAATGTTAATTCAGTACCAACTTTGGAACGGCGTACTAAATTGTATACAAGTACAAGAGTTGGTACATTGACATACATGGTTTGAATGGTGTGATGTGTCACAATTGAATGAGTTGGAGAGAAGATCTTTGTAAGAAGAGTTGGGTGAAGGTACATGCAAAATAGGAATGTATGATATCTGGTGGGAGTTTGCAGGGATGGAAGATAAACATGAGAAGAATAATTTCCAATGGGTGCATGAGGATTATGTCATGGGCGGTAAAGGAAGTGCTGAGTCTTGCATGTTAGGTGGTGGTTGAAAAAGTTTGGGTCAAATTTTCCTTTAGAAGAGAAGCCTAAAGTCCATTCATTTCAATAAGTGCTTGAAAGTGAGAGTCTTGAGATTGAAGAACATTTATGTTGAGAATGGAGCGCTTGACTTGAGCCGTTTGATATCAATCAATGGCTTGGAGATTGTTCACCCTAATAATTTTTATTGAAGTGGCCTCATTGAGGTAATCTTATCTTATCTTAAGAAGAAAATGTTTGTGACATGGATCTCAATGTGGTGAATTTTAGAAACTTCTAGTTTCTCCTCTAAATTTGTATTCGAGCCATTAAAATGATATTTTTTGAACAACTAGCTAGCAAGGCAACTTTAGGTTGGTTTGATCAAGAAGTTGTTTTAAGTCAATAGTATACTAATTTGTTCTATCACATAGAATAAATGTATTCTCCTATCATTTTACATCTATATTTAAATTCTAGTTTATATTTTTAAAGTTTAACTTACTATTACTTTAGAAGATGACTTACTCCAATACTACTTAAGTATTATAACAAAAACTTACTATCACTTTTGAAGATAACATCTTTTATTACTTTAGTTTTGTAACAAGAACATATTATCATTTAAGATAAGAAGATGGCTCTCTTCCTTGAGGCTTGGACATCTCATCTATCTGAGTTGTGCATACTTCATTCATTTAGAAACTGTTAATCAAATTATTTCTATTAACACATTTGCTATGAGACAATTGATTTGTTAAAATCTAATTGGAACTTGATTATTTGTACCGTCATTTTAAAAAGTTCACCATTTCTTGATTTAAAAGAAATTTTTTTACTGCTCATATTACTTTATTTTTTTGATATGATGAATGCTATTGGTTTCACACATACCACTATTATAATTCACAAGGTAGTGCATCTTTTGGTGAAAGAACATACAAGATGTTATAGATTGATGATGTTGGTTGCCAAGTATGCAAATATTTGTGCACATTACTATAGCTTGTTAGGTGCATATTACTAGAATCATAAGTTGGGTGCATAGAGCACGGTGAATTTTAGCTTATTCATGAAAAATTTGGCTACACTTCATATTATTGGAACAATGGATTTTTTCTTAATTTAGCTTATGATTTGCTAAGAAGGGGCATGCCATAATCAAAGATTATATGTAGAAACTTCAAATTTGGGATGAGGACACAAGGCTTATATCATTAGAGTATCTTTGAAATGACTACGTACTTGTCATAAATATCAATGACAACAAGTCTCCAACTTATATAAGCAATGGTATGTATTAATTTTTTAGGTAGTGGTACGATGAAATATTGCATGACTACCATGTACGTCAGTTTGACATGACACGACATCAACTAACTTGTGACGAAGTTTTGACCATGTGGCACTACAATCTCACCAAGTACTGTTCCTAGGGGAGTTATTCACCTTCCATCAGTTAGGATGGATTAGGAGCCAATTTGGTTAAATAGGGCCAAGAAAGCCATGTGCTCAGAGAGAACCATGGAGGAGAGTTGCAATCAGGTTGAGGCAGACGCAAGCCCGCAGTCCAGGGATTGAATGTACATACGATTTTTCCATGCAATAAAGTTAATAACAAGATATCTATGGAGTCAGGGGCCAAGAAGAAAGAAAGATTATTTCTTAGCTTTTCATCTGGTGCCGTTGCCGGGACCCAACAATTAAGGATTTGTGAAGACTTGTTGAGAGGGTGAGAGCCAAAAACATAATAATGAATAGAATGGTTAATGATACAATATTGAGGAAAAAAGATGTGTTCCTTGAAAGATCAGAGATGTATTTAGTAGAATATATGGATCAGAAATGAAGCATTTGAAGCTTAACTTTGATGGTTCATGCTCGAAACGTCAAGAATCTGGCGCAAGTGTAGTTTTTGAGAGTCCGGAGGGAGCTGTAGAAGTGTTTCATCAAAATTTGGGAAAAAGCATTAGTTGTAATTAATCCAAATACTCAACATTCATCACGTGGTTGGAAATAGCAAAAGAAAAGAACATTAGGAGTCTACAAGTTTGAGGTGACTCTAAACTAATCTGCAATGAAGTGATTGGTAATTGGGAGGTGCAATCCAAAAGATTTCGACTTTTTTATGAAGTCATTCAAGATCTTAAGAAGAGCTTCAATACACTAGAAGTGAGTCATATTCCCTGTGCCTCAAATCAAACAACTAATACTGCTGCAAAATTAAAGTGACCTTCAAATAAATAAATTGACATTTGCATGTACAATCATTCAGACGTAGCCACCTCTTCAAAGTAATTGCTATGTAGAAGGGCACATGCCATGCGTCTCTTGAGTATCTTGAACATCCATGATCAACAAGTTGACGTCTCAAATACAACCAAGATAGCAAGGTTTTATTGATATCTGGAGGATTTTTATAGAAGTTTAACGGACTTTTATGGAAGTTAGCGAAACCTTTGCGGAAGTTTGGCAAAATTTTCCGAATGTTAAACCATAATTAATTAATGTGATCTACATAGTCACTTATATTCAATAAGCCTCTAAAAATTGATGTTGTAACTAGATAGAATAATACGCATGCATCGCATATTTAACTTAGAGAAGGAGGAGTCATTAACAACCTTTTTTGAAGAAACATTGTAGACAAGGTTTTTGTGTGGACAAGAACAAAAGTTCAAGCCAGAGTCTTCACACATAATAAGACCAAGTTGTGCCGACAGGGTAAGCATTCCAATATTCATAAAAAAAAGCGGAAGAATTCCGAGAGGTTCCTACTCTAACTTAAAATAGTTTGTATGGCAAACGGAGATCGATCCGAGGACTCCTGGTTGGAACTTTTACCCATTCATTTAGATGATACGGCTTTATTTTGGTACGACAAACAGACTTCTACTGCTAAATCTATGTGGTTAGCATATGTTCCATACTTATATCCAAATTCCAAGAACACGAAAGTTACCAAAGTTTATTAGGAACCCTCAGCTTAATAAAGCAACTTCTTGAAGAATATGTGAAGCAGTTCAACGAGCGTATTCATGAGATTCAAGCAAGAACCCAAAGGAGCGTCAATTGTGCTTCAAGAACGAGCGCGGATGGCCATACTTAGAACTCTACAAATACACCGGCCACCTTAAGGAATATTGACGCTCTAGCACTACAAAGTTTTGTAGGCAAAGTTAAACCCTCAATACATGAGATAGTAGCGTGGAAAAAACCCTGTTCCTTCAAGTCTGCTCTAACCTTCGCGCAACGCAAAGAATTGAACCTTAACAGTAGTACCCAACCACAGGTGGTAACGGCAGCAAACATGGCGGTGGTTGAAAAACTGGTTCAGACAAACCCGCAGGACAAAGAAATGGTGGTGGAGTCGACAACGCCCAAAGTCACAAAAATATCCCAATTGGTGAATGAAGTAGAAGACCTGAAACTGTTCCTACTCCAAGCCCAAAACAGTTTGCGAGCACATAGTCCAAACCCTAAAAATTGAAATAATACCTCACGCTCCGTTCAATTTGTGACGTGCCATGGATGTGGTAGAAAAAAACACTACAAATCAGACTATCTTGACGCAAAAACGATACCAGGTACGTCTGCCGTGAAGTTGGCGGAAGTAAATTTGTTACAGATAGCGAACTTTGTCCGCACATATGAAGACGAACTAGAAGTAATAACGACTAAGCTAGGGAGACCATTGAAAGATCATAGTCAAACGGAACACAAGTTGAACAAATGTGCCACATCGGAGATGAAAGCAAAACGCCCGATCAAATGTGCAATGACGGATCCAGATCAAAGATCTGCTTCTCAGCAAAGGGCAACATAAATATTCTATCATGCATAATCTCGGACAACAAACTGCTAAGATTACCATGAGCCAGTTAGTGGCTAAGTGCTCCTCCTTGAGTAGAGGGTGTTAACCGGAGATTTAGGCTTATTGTAAGCTCCAGGTAGTAATTTTTTGATGTTACTAAATAGTTATGGGTAAAAATAAATAGTGAATGAATCCAGACTGTGGATGAAACTGTCCACAATGACAGTGGATAAAACTGTCTAGACTTTGGATGAAACTGTCCGGACATGGATGTCATCCATTCGGACAACTTTCATCCATTGTGGAGGATTAGGGTTTGGAGGGATTAGAGAGCCACTCCTTAGAACTTGGCACTATCTCTCTCTTTTGGTGTGGATCTCTCTTGATGTGTGGCAACTTAGAGTGTGTAGTAGAGTTAGAGAGCTAGAAAGTGAATGTATGGTGTGGATCTTGAGTTGTATGGAGTATGGAAGAGGTTTATGGAGGTTTGAGGAAGTAAAGCAAGACTTGGATACTATTAGTTGTGTGTTTTGTGTTAGGGTTTGAAGGTGTGAGTAGATTTTGTGGCTAGAAGCTCATTTTGAGTGCCATTTGGTTGTAGGTATTGTAGATCTGGCCTTGATACCCTAGATCTTGTATAGATCGAGCCCGATCTGCAAAACCCTACACCTTTTTAGTAGATTAGAGTTAGAAACAAGTCCGGATTTGTTGTGGGTATGGTCTGATTTGTTGTAATCGAGTGCGGAAACTTCAGATATGTGAGTTAAACTTAAGCAAAACAGCAGAAACGCAATTCTAACTAACTCTAGATTTAGATCTAGATTCAGATCTAGATCGATTCTAGAGTTTTAGACCTAGTAAAGGTCCGGATTGAGACTTTTGTCTTGTTGTCCCGAACTGTAGTTTGAATGAGCGTAGAGACAATTGTTCATTTAACCTTGAGGTGAAATCTCCCTCTAACATTGGCGACCATGCATAAGTTCGGATCAAGTGGCTCTTGTTGACTCACAGCGCAAGACCGCAGTCTTCTGGAGGGTAGCAGGCGGTGGTTGATCAAGCGGCAGCAAAACAATACAGATCGTTACGGACGACATAGACAGACATAGACGGACACAGACAGACATAGACAGACACAGACAGACACAGACAGACAGACAGCTATAGACAGCCACAGACAGAAGAAGTCGGGCAGATACCCACGTCAGACCTTGTTGGAGTGAAGTCCGGCAGCTACCCGCAAGATCCCGGGCTGGAGTGAAGTCTGGAGAATAACCTATCGATACCCTACTGGAGTGAAGTCCGGTAGAAGACTTAGAGATATCCGGCTGCAGTGACGTCCAGCCGAGATCCGGTGATACCCTGCCGTAGAAGACCAGCAGAGACCCGGGTGATACCCTTTGGAGCGGACGTCCAGCAGGACTGTAGAGATATCCGGCTGCAGTAACGTCCCGCACAGCTCTTGAAGATACCCTTCAATACTGAAGACCAACAAAGATCCTGGAGAGACCCTACTCAAGTGAAGTCCGGCGGATACCCTACGGATATCTTCAAGTATAGTCCAATATAGCGATGGCCCGTGTTTTCCAACACCTGTAACGCACTGCAAAATCTACAATAGCCCCAAACGATTCAAGGTGGATGGGCTCAAAGAAGAAGAAAGAGCTCAAAAGTGAGGCGCAGCTCTCCTTGGAACAACCCATTGCAACTTTGACCATTACGTCGGCAATCGACACTACCGGAGCTTTGAAGAGGAGGACGACTTCTACGCCGCCCCAAACAGCCCTTCCGGCTGTGACCATCTCACACCTGAAGAATTACAGCGGGCATCTTGCGGCATTTGGAGTGTCCAGACTCATATCACCCTAATCAGAGTCTTCGCCGACCTACCCCACGATATCGAGAGACGTCCAAGATTACAATCCTGGAACTGGAGTTGCACAACTCCCGACGACTACCTTTAGACTCTCCACCAACAGATTCCGTGTCTACATCTAGACCCTAACAGCAGACGGACAATGGCGCACCCAACACCTCTGCCTACGACACCCGGACACCTGTAGTGACTCGGGTATTGGCATTGGAACCTTGCAGCAGTGGTTGGGAGACACTACGCTGGAGGAGGCATCAAGAGGCCAAAACATGTCCAGCTTTGGATCCGAGGACGGATCCTACGTCAAAAGGGGGATAGTCCAGTGTTACTGAGGTAAGTTCCAAATCCAAATATTTCACAGTTCTGCAACAATGAGATAGAATGGGGATGTTGTTTGGCCGAATGTCATCCATGTATGTTAAACAAATACCAGTAACTGAACACAGACAGTAACTGGACGTTAACCCTGGATATTTATTCGATATCTGGATATTCACTAAAAATTACGATGAAAATATAAAAACCTTAAAAAGGAAAAGCAAACAACAAAAGCAACAAATATGTATGGAAGGAAGAAAAGCAAGAGAAGAGAACCTAAACCAGTTGAGAACAGTTAGGGCATAACTGAGACCTAAGACTCAAAAGAATTAGGTAAGGAGAAAGGGTGTAGCTGGAAGTCAGATCCGGACATCCAGCGGGAAATGAACCAAAAATAAAACAGTGGCTGGACCAGTGTTATCCCAAGGAGAATGTTGGTAGAGAATATTTGACGGCAAAACAAATGATCTAGAACCGAGAAATGACCTAACCTAAATGACAAGCATGTACTACTGACTACTGGTATGAGTGGGGTGATCTAGGTGTAGAAACATGACAGTGGCAGAGACCAGAACAGATGCAGGTGACAAAAGCAGTACGAAAGGGGGTAACTGACTGGAGGACCACACACTAGAGTACTAGAGAAGCACACTTCTGGAGTGATACAACAGAGAAATCGCAACATACAGCGGCAACACCTGCTACATGATGGAGGGAGACTATGAAGGTCTGGACATGGAGCTCGCAACAAGATTCCAAGCATAGCAAGAGAGGAGACAAATTCCACAGAGGATTCAGGAGCAGAAAGCAGAAGCAGAGGACACTACAGGGTACCGGAACCCAAGCTTAGAGGAGAGTACGGCAAACCGGAGACATCCAGTAGACATGGTGGTGATTGGCGAGAATTCATCACAGAGGGCATACGATTTGCCCCCGAGAAGACCAGAGGGACCCGAAGATCTAAGAGAGCTCCCGATCCGGACAAGGTAGGACAACAGAGAAGCAGAGGGAGCACCAGAGATGAACCAGAGGGAGTTTGGAGTCCACGAAGGCATACTCCACCACCGATGGGAGCCGGTTCAGACAAATATCAGCATGCTGGTCCATGATCCAGATCCAAAGGAGAGGATGGATTTCCGGGCATGGAAAAGACCGCCAACTCCAAGGTATGAAGCTCAAACTCCTCACAATCTCCATACTAGTTTAGATGAAATGAGCCAAAGGTTGGGGCAAGAATACCCTAGGAGATACGGTCCAGACATGGGACGTCTAGGTCCAGACATAGGACGTTCGGGTCTAGTTCTGGGACATCCTAGACTAGACCAACACAAGAAACCAACCGTTCACTTCAGAGAAGAAGATGATTTTGACCATGATCCAGAGTTTATCTCTAAACAAAGGCGCATGTTGGACGAGTTTAAGCCTCATCAGAGGACAGAAAAGGAGGCAAGACGTCAACGGACACAAGGAGACCCAGCACAGCAGAATCGGAGTCAGTGGGGCTATCAGACAAGGTCCGGACCTGAACTTTCGGAAGCTATGCGGCTACTCCAAGAGCAGACACAACGTTAAGATGCAGAAAAAGCATGGCAGGACGAGCAACGGCGCCTGGAAGTCCAGAGGGCCGAAGACATTCAACGGCAGAGAGAAGTAGCTCGGCGGAACACTTTCCAATAGAGGAAGGAGTGGCGGAGCGCTACTGAGCCATCTACGGAAGCACCGAAACTGGATCCATTAAAAAGATGACAACACTTTCCAGAAACCGGCCCTCCAGATCATCTGGGAGGCTCATCTAGACCACCAGGTCTAGAAGAATGGGAATACATGGACCAGAGGCCCCCCAAGACAATGGGAGCCACATCAACATCCAGATCCAACGGTATTGAAGTAGGTCCAGGACGGCCAGTCCATCCAACTGGAAACTTACGAAGGCCACCAGAACCGGCAAACTATATGGAGCAACCGTATGTGGACACCTATCCTACGGTCTATCCACCTCAGGTCAGTCGACTAGAGCCTAGACCCACGGCATTAGAATTTGTCTGAATGGGTCCACCTCCTGGTTTGGCTCCGAAACCAAACACCAACTATCCACCAATGGTGGATAACAGACTGCCAAACACTGAAGAAGTAGACCACCGAGGACCTATCTCGGCATATCTTGAGCCAATGTTTCCTCCACCACGTTATTTGGCTGGACCTCCAACAACAGATCCATTCCGGCGAACAGAAGGACCTCCAGCTATAGTTCCAATCTAGAGAACCGCAGCACCCCCAGTGGTGGTACCGAACAGGAAACCCCTACCACATACCAAGAACAAGGAAGGGAGCAACCCAGATGCTCACATACTCTAGTTTGAGCGCACATTATGACACAATGGAGAAACCAACGAACAAATTATCATCAACTTGTTCGGAACCACATTGGGCGACAAAGTTGGGGCCTGGTATGAGACATACTCCAGCCTTTTGGAGTACATCAAGTTTACCACCAGTATTGCTCCAGTCTGGACTTTGACAGAGTTGCTCGATGCAGCACTTTGATGCGAGCAGAATTGTACGGACCTAAATGGTAAAACAACCGGCATCGAGATCCGGAGAAACGACTCCAGTGGCAAGGGAGGGGGTACCACAAGTAAGGCAGCCATTCCGGAAGTGCCGAAGAAATTCTGCACCCGATGCAAACGTGCAGGACATCTGGAGCCTGATTGCTGGTTTAATCCAGATAATCCACAAGGATTGCCACGTAGAACTACGGAAGGGGCATTAGTGAATATCAATGAAGTCCGGATCCATCTAGAGTCAAACCAAGGCACACAATAGAATTCTTCCGGAAGCTACTCCAGACCAGTGTATTCGCGCACTGGAGGTGGGGACTCCAATTATAATAGACCAGAGGTTTGACACTTATGCGGTCAACTAGGGCACCGGAGATACAACTGCCCATGCAAGAAAGAGTGGGAAGAGTTTCTTGCCACAACGGCTAAGACCAAGGCTAATCCAACCCATCACGTCAACAACGTGGAGATCTAGTTACTGGAAGAAGAAGATCCAGTTGTACTAGCCAGCCTGACTAGAGCTTGGCGTCTCAAGGCAAGATTAGCAGCACCAGACATGGAGGACTGCGCACCTGAACCTCGGAGTGCTTGGACTGAGGCAGACTAGAAAGAAGAAGAGAGATTGAGGAACGAGATGATGGATACTATCAAGGAGATGCAAGAGCGGGAACAAGCCGATCAAGGAACAACCTCTACCCAGCCCACTCTAGACCTAAACAAGGACGCTATACCTTCCTCTTCAGAAGATTGGTTGGAGTTTCCAGACTCTGATGTCTTGGAAAGTCCAGTTCGGACCAAGGAGACCACACAAAGCGAGTTGCCTAAGTTTGGAGGTTCAGCAGACATCATTCCTGGAGTTGGGAGGATGATATTACAGAGTCTAGTAACGGTGACTCTAGGGCAGCTACTGCACATGGCTCCCAACCTCAGTGACTTTATGAAAACTCACTTGTTTCCATCTCCAGAACCACGGGCAACTCCAGACCCGAGTACCACTCCGAAGACAAATCAAGATACATCCAGGGTACAGAGTCCAGTTTCCAGTGCCGTAGTGGATGTCGACCGGAATCTACCTGTACTGCGCGTACAAATTGGTACTAGAACTTTGGAAAATGTTATGTTGGATGGAAGATGTGGAGTTAATCTCATCACGGACGAGGAGCGGAAGCGTTTGGGCCTGAGAGACCGACAATCTGCACCGTACAAATTACGTATGGCAAATCAGACAATCGTGGAACCGGTGGGCCTTATCCGGAATGTCAAGATTCTCATTCATGGTATCCCATATATGATTAGTCTTACGGTGATCAAGAACAAGGAGGTTAACGAAGCTTACAGCATGTTGCTTAGAAGGTCATGGCTGATAGATGCCAAAGTCCAGCACGATTGGGGCAACAACCTTGTGACAATTCGAGGAGGCGGCACGGTGAAAACCATTCCGGTTAATCAGCGCACAGGTCCCAGACCCAAGCTCCCGAAGGTTGTGGTCGCCTACAACTTTGAGATTGGGCTCACCGAAGAGGAGTCCCGGTAGCTGGATACAGAATCAGATGTTTTGGTCGTCGGAATAGTAACCTTATCCACTTTTGGTGTAGGTCCAAATTCGGACCTCGTACTGGATACTCCGATAGTACAAAAGTTAGTGCCGGACCTACAAACCTCTTCCGGGGACGAGAAAAGTCTAGATGCCGCATATCCGGACCACTTCTGTACGTTCATGGAAGGTGACATCAATGTCGATGAGTCTCCTGCTTGGATTAAGGTCCAAGATATGAAAGTGGCAGCAGGGACGCTTTTGGAGTCGGAACAAGAGAAGGATCGATTGGTTCCAGTGAAACCTACTCGCTCAATCCCGGGATGGATTGCACAATAAAAGGGGGATAGTGGTCCGGCAGGACCTGTTCTGGTAACCAAGTCATTCCAGGACAATCCAAAGTTTCCCAGACACGGAGTTCCGGACAATCCAGAGTTCCCCATACATGGAGTTCTGGACAATCCGGAGTTACCCAAACACGGAGTTCCAGACAATCTGGAGTTATCCGGACATGGTGTCTCAGACAATCCGGAGTTGTCAAGACACAATATTCTAGAGTTATCTAGAGACAAGAGTTGGAATGATCCAGAGTTTTTGAAACTTGGATGTTTGAACGTTTCGGAAAGTTCTGGAGTTTCAAGAGAGTATTTGATACTTCGAAAGATGCAGGTGAACCATGAGGAAATAGAGAGTCTGGAGTCTTCGGAGGTTTTGTCCGAAGAAGACTAGGAAATCGCCGGTAAGCCGGAGGAGTGCAGATCAATTGTGTTAAGGAACCAAGGCCTTTCGAAGAGTCCGGTGTTTGTTTCAACACTGGTCATGTATAATGAGCGGAATTTTAGTAATCCGGAGTTGGAGAAACCTGGGCTGGAGAGTTGCGGGAAGGACGGAGTGACATCCAGAAACAACCTGGAGTATGGACAAATCAAGGAGAACAAGGAAGAAAAAGAAAAAAATAACAAGGACAAAGATTGGAGAAGGGAGGTGGAGAAGAAACGTTGGGGGTTGATGTTGGACTGCAACTTGGTGAAGGTAGTGGAGAAAGTAGACATACAAGTAAAAAAAAATAGCGCTGTCGTGAAGGAAATCAGTAGATGTTGTAAAAGGATTAAAAAAAGAAGGGAAAGAGAATGGTTAGAGCCGAAGGTGAAGACATGACTAGCGGATTCATCCTCAATTACGCAGTCATACTTCACCAAACAACATCTTTATCTTAGAGGATCTTTTACTGCCTCTTGTCACTAGCTCAGGGCTTAGGAGCGTCCACCAGCTGGTTTTCCTGCTGATTCCAGCAGTCCCCTGACCACGCGTGCGCCAGCCGCTCTGACAAGAGAAGGAATCGAACCCGGACCGGCGAGGTGCAACGAAACGCTTAGCCAGCGGAACTGAGCCGCGGTCGATGACAGTACGTGGGCTCTAATGGTATTTAAGCCTTTTTCTAATGCTTCTAAGATCAAAAAACCTGAACAAAGTGTTATGGTAGTTTTGTTTGTAGTAAAAGTAAGAAATGCTAGTGTTTAGAGTCAAGTTAGAGGAAAGAAAATAGGGGCAGCTACTTGTTGACATTGTAGATAAGAGATAAGAGGGAATCTAGGCTTATGTGGGAAGTTATGGGCAAGAATTGGAGGTAAATTGACTTAGGTGACCAAACTTTGGTCAAAGAAGGAGGCTTGAAGGCGTGGACTGATGTTTATTCTTGACTTTCTTGCCCTTCTCCCCCGCTCGAGCTCTTCTCCCCAAGACTACAAATAGCCTCAGATTTCTGCTTGTTTCATCGCGAGTTTTTGGAATTTCATTGTCAGTTTTCAGAGTGTTGTTCTTCTTGTTGTTAGCTTTCCAGTGGTGTATCACACGCTCCAATCGGAGTTGTAGTGAAGCCGTGGTGCGGATTTGAATAAAGAAGGGTTTAGAAATTGAGGTAGTAATGTATAAATACTTTGAAGGAGTGGTTTTCCGCGATCATTGTGAGTTTGATAGTGAGATTTTGAGGGTAGTATTACAATTGTCTTAGAAAGCTTGTATCAAAATCTTAGATCCATTAGGACCATAATCGAAAAGTTATGAGATAAATTGTAACCGGGGTTTTGAGAGGGATTCAAAGGCAGAACTTGGTGTAAGGAAACTACGCTTTGGGAGATTATTGATAGAGTCTTTAGGATTGAATTTTTGTGGAAGTGTTCTTTGTTATATGAGTGACTTATGTACAAATTTTGAGATCTTTGTCTGTAATAGAATAGGAGTGATGAAGAGTTGAAGTAGGGGGGGACCTGATATTAGAGGTAGAGGAGTTTGAGGCCATGGATCTTATTGAGAATTGATCCAGTAATAGTGAAAATTAGTACATACTTTCTTAACAAGATTATAAAAGTTGTGTCAAAATCCTAGAGTCATTGGATATGTAGATAGAAAGTTATGTGAAAATTAGTGGTGGGATTTTTAGGGGTAGCGTTTGAAGATGGGAACTTCTAGATCAAGAATGTTATGGAGATAGACTAGAAGCAAAAGAAAGGCATTATAGCCATTTTTTATGTTTGTTGAAGCAATACATACAAGATAAGTCTTACACTTAACTACCTAAATGCAAAAAAGACCCTGTGTTTTCTAAAGCAAAGTTTCTCAACACGACAGCGCTACCATGAAGACAAATGAGGGGTCTCCTCCGACTAGTCCAGAATTGCCCTAGAGTAGCACAAGAATCCAGAGGTAACGTAGCAGATGAGGAAATCTTGAAGCTATCTCCAGCACAGCCGGAGGTTACTTTTGTTCAGCAGAATATCACGGAGGGACAACCATCTGTTCTCAAAGCTCCAGTCACTATAAGAAAACAGGGGTTTTTGAGATGCTCCCGCGTATTTTTGGACGTCCCACAGGACGTCAAAAAAGATTGTAGACCCGGCCCAGATTCCTTGTTTTTTTGGGACATCGAGCTGAACAGCTTAGGACGGAGCCGGATCCGCGTAGACATCCACAAAAATGTCCTGACACTTGAGACGTCAAAAAGGACGTCTTGGAGAACGCGCCCCTGCCGCGTCAGCGCATGGGACTGTTCCCGCTAGTCTTGACGGGCAGGGGGGCAGTCTTGACTTTTTTAAGAGTGAATAAGGGCGTGACACCTCTCTCTCTCTCTTTCTCTCTCTCTCTCACTGAGTTTGCTAGGGTTTGTGTCTCTCTCTCTTTCTGTGTGTGTACGTGTGAGAAGTGAGTGCGCGTGTGAGTTGTATGTGCGTTGTGTGTGCGTGTGAGTGTGGAGTGTGTGCGGTGTGTGAGTGTGTATGTTGAGTGTGTGTGGATGTCTACGGAGTCGTTACTTCCCCCCCTTCGGCGACCAAGAAAGCGGCCCCAGCAAAGGCGGTGGGACATTCTAAATTGCCAATCCCAAAGGTCAGTTTGACATGCTCGGGGCTTGCTTTCCCTCCTAATGCGTGGATGCCTTTGGTTTTGGCTTAGGAGGGTGTGAGCCAAATAAACCGCCCCTAAAGGATGGCTTATCTTGAACACAAGATCCTAATACGGGGCCTAGTTCCTCGGTTGACCAATCCTCAGCCTATTCATACACAACTTATACCAGCATGGTGACACATCTCAAGCTTATTTAGGCGCCTTGTGGTTGATTAATAAGGTGGTGACCTAACCCAACCTTCTAATTGAACCCACCTTCAACCAAGTGTAACTTTTGCTCTAGGGCTCCGAATCCAACATTTTCAATTCGTATGGGTTCAATTCAGCATCACAAACTTGACTAGACCCTTAATGATCAATTCCAGGCTTAGGTGTGACCCTGGAGGCAGCCGACAGCAGACAGGCTTCTCTTTCTTACCCAGAGTTTATCGTTCCGTTTCTAGTTGATTACAACTCCGTTTTTTATGTTTGTTTTTTTCTATCCTCATTGGTTTTTCGTGCTTAACGCAATGGCGGTGTTCAATTACCCATTTGAATGACCCTAGGACTCCAAGCCAGCGACCAGCAGTACATCATTCAACTTAATCGTTTATTCAAGGCCAACATCATACATTGCGTGCACAACATGCACATTCACACAAGGATTCTCCTTTTAAACCGGCTTATCCTACGTTATCCTTTAGCTGCGTTATCTTCTTGTATTTGTGCAACGAAACCAGCTGTCCCCTTAAGGCAAAAAAAGGAAAACCTAATTCTAGTGAAAATTGGGCAGCGCTTCCGCACCTCGGTAAGAATTAACAAAATTAGGGTTCATTCGATTACATGCATGAAGGATTGGTGAGCTGATTGAGGGAGAGGAGAGGCTCCTTGATCCTTCCAATTCGCCCTCTGCTCGCCGTGATCACATTCTTCCTCTTCACCGTGATCGTCCTCGTACTGTCTTTCCTCTTCACCGTGATCGTGTCTTCGTGATGTTCTTCCTCTTCACCGTGATCGTCCTCGTGTTGTTCTTCTTCTTCACCGTGATCGTGTCTTCGTGTTGTTCTTCCTCTTCACCGTGATCGTCCTCGTGCTGTTCTTCTTCTTCACCGTGATCGTGTCTTCGTGTTGTTCTTCCTCTTCACCGTGATCGTCCTCGTGTTGTCTTTCCTCTTCACCGTGATCGTGTATTCGTGTTGTTCTTCCTCTTCATCGTGATCGTGTCTTCGTGCTGTTCTTACTCTTCACCGTGATCGTCCTCGTGTTGTTGTTCTTCTTCACCATGATCGTGTCTTCGTGCTGTTCTTCCTCTTCACCGTGATCGTGTCTTCGTGTTGTTCTTCCTCTTCACCGTGATCGTGTCTTCGTGTTGTTCTTCCTCTTCACCGTGATCGTCCTCGTGTTGTTCTTCCTCTTCACCGTGATCGTCCTCGTGCTGTTCTTCTTCTTCACCGTTAACCTAATTCACTCTTCTAGTGGCCGGGGCTTCCGGCTCTCCCTCTCTCAGTTCTCTCTCTTCGCACATTCCTCTCTTCCCTGAATAAATCCCCCTCTCCAGGGGGTAACCGCCTAGCCTTGCTTCGTTCCCATGGGTGTTCCCCGCCGCCTTTGGCCCTCCTTCCATTAATGACTCCCTTCTTACAAAGCCTATCAACCCCATGACTACTAATTCCGTGCCCCCCTTGCATTAACAAAAGTGGGTGTCCCACTAACCAAGGAATATCTACATCTAACTTTAACTCCACGCCACATGGTGCGTGCATGACCTCCAAAAGTGAGCCATTAAGGCTAATTTCAAGTTACAAAAAACCACTACTCTACTTAGCTCGAATTCCCCTTGCTTGGAGGAATTCCTATTTTTACTTAGTGATTGGTGAGGAGTTTGCCAAGCCTATTGGACCTCTTTTGAACTCCTTTTTTAAAGGCTTTTTAAGCCCCCACATTTTTTCCTTCTCCCCACCGTCATTCTTCTTCTTTTTTCCTAATTTTTTCCCTGTGATTTCCCCACCGTGGCCAATTGTGGTCCCCGATGCGGTAGGAGGTAAATTCGTCTCCACCACTTCTATTTCTACTTTTCTTTTCTATTATTTTCTTTCCTTTTTTCCTTTTCTATTTTTTTCTTAATTTTTCCCTTTCTATTCATTTTTTTGGTTAACTTTATAAAATCCGTGGTTGCCAATAATTGGCTCCTATTTGAGGAATTAGCGAATGGAAAGGCTACTTAGCCCTTTCAATCAAAAAACCATGAGCTAACACATGGGTTAACCTCATTCCACTACTTGTTAAAGTTAATGGACACGATGCGTGGCCCATTCGTCACCGTGAGCCGTTTTTGCGGCTCACAGAGGGGGTTGAATTGGTTGCAAATGTATGCCAAAGTTCGATTCTGACCTTCGTATTCGTGCGCATAAGGGTGATGGAAGTCGGAAGAAGTGAAGGGGACGCCTGCTTTGACGTTCGTGAAGACGCCATCCGGGACATTCACATGTGCACTGAAGATGTCGAAATGGATGTGTCATTGAGGTGAGGTCAGGACGAGTTAGGTTTCCGTCCAATGCAATGTCACTCGAGGGGCAGTAATCTTAGTTTGTAGGTGGCTAAACATTGTAGTGAAAATGATTAGTGCTAAAGTGGACAGGGTTTTCATACCTTCAGTCGTTCTGATGCACGTTTACATGAACGAGTTCCATGTAATCCACACGCTTGTCCATATGGACGTCTGTAAAGTCGTTCATGTACATCTTACAGTACTCATCCGTTCTCTTGATTCCGGTGACGTCTAAAGCAAACCGGTCGCCACAAACTTGTAGACGTCACCATTGCATTCCTCGAACACAAACAATGTTCTGTAGGACGCCGTTTTTATCAGGTGGATGTCTATAATTACAACCCCACAAACAAACTTGTGCACAAGGATTGTCTCGGGAAATACCCCATGAAACGTCCCATGAAACACCCCATGAAACATCTATTCGTACGTCTACGTAGACATTCAAGAGTTCTGTATGATGTCCAAGAGGACATCATTAGCAATCAACAGCATTTGAGAATGGGCGCCACATCAGCCGGTGCCACGTCATTTTTTGGATCCACGTCGGCGGACATGTCATGGATGAAAAACATTGTGACGTGTCCCTGCCCATTTTCAAAAATCCCACGTGGCGCTAAGTTGGACGCGAAATCGCACGCTCCAGGCCCTCGAAAAGACCTCGTCATTTCGGATGTTTTAAAAACTTTTACACGTTTCTTGGGACATCACGCAGATTTTCTTGGATATCCAGGGCACGTAAACACCCCGGATTTTAGATAATGCCCCTTTTGACGTCCATATCGATAAAATGCCCGTTCATTTTGACGTCCCAGAAACCCTTGTTTTCTTATAGTGAGTCCGGACGATGACACAAGTTTCCGGAGTATCTTCTATTGGTAGCTCCGGAGATCCGAACTTGGATTGGACTATTTTTTGAACCCAGCAGTAGTCGTAGAAGATTGCCACCGAACTCCAGGAAGTGATGCAGTATCTGGACCTAATCACTAAAATATTATCTAGGATTCGGGAACTCCAGAAGTAATTGGAACGAGAGCCTCCAATTCAAATTCAGTTACTGCAGGATCACTACACAGTCCAAGGAACGATCGAGGAGCTCCAGCGTCAACTGCAGACAAATTTCCAGACATTGCTTACTAGCTCTGATGACTCAAGTGATCCTGAGGATCCAGACCTGATATTAAAATTTATTGGATATGATCGAAGGGAAATACCAAGCCCCGGAGTGCAAGCGTTGCCCCCGGAAGCGGACCGGTCCAGAAACACAAACGAAGATCTTGGGCAAGTACCAGTTTGGAACTACTTTAGGCCTAACAAGCAAGATCCGGACCCAAATGGACACCGGGAGGAGATTTTTATCTTTGGAGACAATTTTAAGGCTGTCTTGAAAGACGAAGGGACTGACTCGCACGAGGACCAAGACCCAAAGAAAGACTTGGAGCAAGAGCAGTACCGGAACAAAGACCAGGACTCGGACCCGGATCAAGACCAACAGCGAGATCAAGATCCAGACCACGACCGGAAGCAAGAGCAAGAGTTGCTGACAATGACAAATGCGGACCAAAGACTACCAGAGAATGCTTGCAGTTTGAATCAATAGGGTGTCAGAGGAGCGGCGGTATTTTACATGGCAACCATGGAGCAGTATGCGCGTGCAGGAGGTTATGGTGGTCCATTTTAGTATCCACTTCCCGGACATTATTCTGGACCACATGGGGATGTATCTGGACTTTACGGTATGGGTGCCGGACCTCGAAGCTATGTCCCACAACTTCCTCCACACCCCGGAGTTCCGCCCTACCTGCAGTACTATCCAAGGGCTCCGCCAATTACCTTTCCGGAGTCGGTTGGGGCACCTATTCTTCCCTCCAACGTGGATTTGCCTCAGATACCCGGAATGGAGGCAGTTTCACGTCCAGAACAAATTCAAGAGATGGCCACTACGTCCGGATCCGGACATGGCATGCGAGCAAAGACCCGACCCGATCCCGGAATTAGCGCGCCAAGCAGCGAGGTTCTTCTCCACAAGGTGGCTACTCCTTCTAGTGGCTAGAGATGTCCAGCAGAACTCTAGAGGTGACTTGACTGGACTTCTCACCCAGCATTAGATCTCTACATTCATGTTTTTTTTTCCCGTTTACCACTTGAACATCTGAGGGCAGATGTTGTTCCGAAGGGGGATAATGTTAACCGGAGATTTAGGCTTATTGTAAGCTCCAGGTAGTAATTTTTCAATGTTACTAAGTAGTTATGGGTAAAAGTAAACAGTGGATGAATCCGGACTGTAGATGAAACTGTCCAGAATAACAGTGGATAAAACTGTCAAGACTTTGGATGAAATTGTCCGAACATGGATGTCATCCATTCGGACAACTTTCATCCATTGTGGAGGATTAGGATTTGGAGGGATTAGAGAGCCACTCCCTAGAACTTGGCACTATCTCTCTCTTTTGGTGTGGATCTCTCTTGATGTGTGGCAACTTAGAGTGTGTAGTAGAGTTAGAAAGTGAATGTATGGTGTGGATCTTGAGTTGTATGGAGTATGGAAGAGGTTTATGGAGGTTTGAGGAAGTAAAGCAAGACTTGGATACTATTAGTTGTGTGTTTTGTGTTAGGGTTTGAAGGTGTGAGTAGATTTTGTGGCTAGAAGCTCATTTTGAGTGCCATTTGGTTGTAGGTATTGTAGATCTGGCCTTAATACCCTAGATCTTGTATAGATCGAGCCCGATCTGCAAAACCCTATACCTTTTTAGTAGATTAGAGTTAGAAACAAGTCCGGATTTGTTGTGGGTATGGTCTGATTTGTTGTAATCGAGTGCGGAAACTTCAGATATGTGAGTTAAACTTAAGCAAAACAACAGAAACGCAATTCTAACCAACTCTAGATTTAGATCTAGATTCAGATCTAGATCGATTCTAGAGTTTTAGACCTAGTAAAGGTCCGGATTGAGACTTTTGTCTTGTTGTCCTGAACTGCAGTTTGAATGAGCGTAGAGACAATTGTTCATTTAACCTTGAGGTGAAATCTCCCTCTAACAGAGGGCTTGGGCAAGGGATTAGTGCACGACACCAGAAAACAACTGAGGTGCAACTCACAAACAGAGCAAATGGCAATGCGAAATCTCCACAAGTCGAAGCAACAGTCAACGAGCACAAAATAGGAGGATGTTTGATAGATGGAGGCGCTATTGTGAACATCATGGCGAGCTGATTTATGGAGGAATCGGGTTTGTCACTACTCGTACATTGTCTTTATGATTAAAAGTAGCAGATCAGAGGTACGTCAAATCAATCGGACAGATGAATCAAATGCCAATAACGGTTGATGGTGTCATTGTTAAAATTGATTTTCACGTCTTTGATATTTCAATTGGTCCTCGAGGTTATCCTAACATATTTGCGAAGACCTTGGTTGCGCCAAATACGAGCAATAAATCATTGGGAAAAAAAAGGATGAAGATCGAAAATGTCCACAATTGTGTGAGTATCCAAGTCGTGCGAGAACCATATGCAAGCTCCTCCAACCATACCTCACCTAACGAGTCATCCAAAGACAAGAGGTTGTGGTCTCCTACCCGACAACTGACTCGAGTGCAGACTCAGAAGAATTCAAAGCGGAATTGCATGCGATCGATGTCCTTCCACAAGTCATTAGCAACTCTATGGAGCATCTAGAAGATCAAGACATCGCTTCCTGTAAGACTACAAAGGTCCTCAAGCTCGTCAAGTTCGGCACTACCCTGACTAACTTGGAGTGTCGCAAACTGGAATCTCTGGTGGCGGAATACGCAGACCTTTTTGTATCAAAACATTCCAAGTTATCTTCAATAACAATTGAAAGACATAAAATTGAGCTTATGCCTGATGTTAAGCCCATAAAGTCAAGACAAAGGCGAATGGCACGTGAATGGCACGTATGTCTATATTTTGAGCAGAATTGGACCGCCTCCTCAAGGGAGGTTTTTTTACTGAGTTCCATAACACCGAGTGAATGTCGCCGGTAGTAATCGTACCAAAGAAAGGTGGAAAGTGGCAGGTATGCGTTAATTACAAAGAATTAATTAAATTCATGAAGAAAGATCTTCAACTCTTCCGCATATTAATGAAGTTCTCGATGAAGTATCTGGTCATGAAATGTTTTCTTTTTGCGACGGGTATTCCGGCTATCATCAAGTGCGTATTCACCCGCATAATGTCCTACTTACCACCTTCACAACACCTTGGGGCACTTACGCTTGGCAACGCATGCCTTTCGGCTAATGTAATGTTGGGGAGACCTTTCGGCGGGTTCAACTAAAAGTTTTTGGCCCATACATCGGTAAGTTCATACGCGTCTATTTAGACAATTTTGTTGTATATAGTGACCGCGCAGATCATACTACTCATCTCAAGGAAGCTTTTCGACGTTTTAGAGAGCATAGCTACTCTTTGAGCCTAAAGAAGTGCAATTTCGGCTCGAACAAGGCCAACTTTTAGGACTCATAGTGTTGAGAGATGGACTTAAAGTGGACTCCAAAAAGATACAAATGATAGTGGAGTTGAATAGACCGAGAATAGGTATGGAGGTTGCGGGGTACCACGATTTACCATGATCGATTAATTTCCAACTTGGCAAGAGTTCGAAGGCCTGTCAGAGCACTGATTAGCAAGAACAAACCATTTGAGTGGAACGAAGACTGTGAACAAGCTTTTGAGTACATAAAGAACAAGCTATCTAGAGACCCATTTGTCAGAAGCCCCGATTAGAGTCGACAATTTATCATTAACCTGTCAGTTTCTAAACACACACTGGCGACAATCTTAATTCAAAATAACAAAGCAGGGCGCGCTCATCCTATATAGTACTCAAATTGTTTGATGGCCAGCTCCGAACGGAAATACACCTAAGTTGAGAAGCTTGGACTTGCACTCCTTCACGCATGCACCAAATTTCGTCACTACTTTCTTGTAAGTATGCACGTAAGTTTGGTCTAGGGCGAGAGTGAGAGCCTCAAGCAATTAATATTGCAGGCATACACCGAGGCTAGAGCAGCCCGATTAATTATAGCGCTTCAATCGTTCGTCTTGATTATAAAAGGTGTAAAAGGGACCCGGGCTTCACATGCTAGATTACTCCTGAAGCTTAGTAATCCACCAACAAGCTAGGACGGAGTTTTGTCGAGCAACGCAAAGTCATATACCATATCGTCCGTAAATGAGCAAGATGGGTATGGCTACCATGACATCATTGAATACCTCAAGGATCTCACCTTACCTGAAGGCTTGAGCGCGCAACAACGCCGCAAGATCCATTGCAAGAGTTGCCCTTATACTCTCGTTCATAAAAACATCCAAATTTTCTTTTTTCATATTTTGGTAGAGTCCAATAATACATAAGTATTATAAAATTATTATCAATTCTTAAATGTCAATGGTAAAAAAAAGTACAAAAAATTTCTCTTGAAAAATGATCTTTTAGATTATTTTGAATTTCTCTATACTTCAAATTACAGCATGATATATAAACGTCCCTGTAATAAACAGGAATCCACTATATGTTTTAAAAAGTAAAAATTATTATATTTTCTCACAAAAATGCCTTTTTAAAACCATAAAATATGAAACCTAGTAGTGATCTAGAAATAAATCCTTAATATCCATCACATAACAATAAACAATTCATTCATTAGAAATTTTACACCAAGTAGGAATTGAAATACACCTCGATTTGAATCAGTGCAATAAGATCCACACTAATTTACATCCCACACTACGTGAACTAAATAGTACATGCCGAGAATCGATAACCGGTTGAAACACGGGATGAAACACCCGCAGATACCCTCCTTAGACACCCGACTATACCTGCGATATCCATAGGGATATCAACTAATGGCCTTCGCTTTGAAGGCAGAAGTTGTCTTGAAAGTCATCTTGGTTTCCGATTTGGTTGTGTTTGTTTTGTTGCCGTCCTGTCTAGGTTTCTTCACGCCATAGCTCTGGCAGCACTTGCGGACGCTTGGTCCTGCTCTCTTTCATCGCTGCCGTCCTTGCGCCGGGATTACTTTCACTCCACTCCTCTTAGCCGTTATTTTGAGGTGCGCAACCTAACTTATGGTGCACTATGGCACGTGTTGTGAGTTCGGTAGGGTTTCGATTGATGCGTTTCCTGTTGTTTTAGGCCTTGCGTTCGTGTGCTGTGGAGTGAGGTTTGAGTGTGTGAATTCTGGAGCGAGCTAGGGCTTGACGTGATTGTTGTGGTTGTGGTTGCAGTGAAAGCCCGTTGAAGATGAGTCGATACGGTGACGGCAGATATGGCGATCCTTCGTCGTTTCGGGAGAGGAAGAGGTATGTTGATTGAGGCGGACGTTTAGTTGTGTGGAGGATTAGGAACGCAACAGAGTGAGTGTAGAGATTGAGGTTGTTTTCTGAGGTTTTCTGGTTATTGTAGCTTAGCTAAGTTGGTGGTGGTGTTGCAGCGACTTTGGTAGTGGAGGAGGAGGGTACAGCGGGGGCGGAGGTTATGGCGGTGGTGCCAGAGGAGGTGGCGGATATGGTGGACGAGGGGGAGGTTATGGTGGAGGAGGCAACAAGCGTGATTTGGATAACATATCTCTACCTGCGCAGGAGTTCGAGAATCTGATTCCATTTGAGAAGAATTTTTATGTTGAGCATCCCGCTGTCTCTGCTTTATCAGATGACGATATTGCAGCTTACAGGCGTAAGCGAGAGATAACAGTGGAGGGACGAAATGTTCCCAAGCCTGTCCGGACGTTTGAGGAGGCGTCATTTCCAGGTGCGTGGCTTTTTCTATTGTCGATTGATTCGGTTTGTCCTGTTCGTTTGGAATTCTATTTTAGAGTTCCCTTCTTGCTATGCTAATTCGGTCAACAATGAGAGAAGTGATGGTATGAAAGCTTGTGTAGAATATTTTATTCCTGGCATCTGTGTCAGTGTACTGTAAGGGTCTGGATATAAGGGAGACTGAGGGTTCATTTGCTCGTTTGGCTCACCTCTAATCTATTTTCATGTTGAAAATGCACCAGATTATGTTCTACATGAGGTGCTGAAAGCAGGCTTCACTGCGCCTACAGCAATTCAAGCTCAGGGTTGGCCTATGGCTTTGAAGGGGCGCGACTTAGTTGGACTGGCTGAGACTGGATCCGGAAAAACGCTTGCATATCTGCTGCCAGCTATTGTGCATGTCAACGCTCAACCTTATCTTGGTACTGCTTCTTTCCAGCAGAGCTTTTTGATGGACGTATAAGATTGAGGTGGTTTTTTCCTGGGGCTTATAACGTTTTCAAGTTGATAAGCTAGTGGTATAATGAATCTTTTTCCTCTGTTGTTGGCTTGTTTCAGCTCCTGGAGATGGACCGATTGTATTGGTGTTGGCTCCTACTCGTGAGTTGGCCGTCCAAATTCAGCAAGAATCTACAAAGTTTGGTGCATCTTCAAAAATAAAAAATACATGCATATACGGAGGTGCCCCTAAAGGACCACAGATTCGTGATCTTCAGAAAGGTTGATATAAACTCAACTGCAAGTTGATTATCTCGCCCATCTATCACATGTTCTTGTTGTATCTGGAAAAAGGTATATGGTATGTAACATGGGTGATATGTATGATGCAGGTGTGGAAGTCGTTATCGCAACACCTGGTCGTTTGATAGATATGCTGGAAGGTCGTCATACAAATCTGCGGAGAGTTACTTACTTGGTTTTGGATGAGGCTGATCGTATGCTGGATATGGGATTCGAACCCCAGATTAGAAAGATTGTTTCACAGGTGAGCTTGGATGTGTGCCTGTGCGTAATATCTTTTTCTGGTTTGGCCGTTTGCGTTTATAAACGACATACTGTAATGTTAAACAGATCAGACGTGCAGTGTGAAACAAGTTGAATACTTTTTAATGTTCGAGTCAGGTTGAGTAACACAATGGGAAGTTTTCGAGTGTATGTAGTCGATATTTGTGTAGCTTGATTTGCTCCATATCTTCTGCTTACCGGGCTTGGTATCTTGACTGTCGTGCACTCAGATTCGTCCCGATCGTCAGACACTGTATTGGAGTGCTACGTGGCCAAAGGAAGTTGAGTTCCTTGCAAGGCAGTTTTTAAATGATCCGTATAAGGTACGATTCGTGTGGAATGGGTCAATGATATTTGGTTTTATCTTTCTATGCATTGGTTTTAGAGTGTCTTATATCTTTGTTTTATTCTGCTTCGTATCATCAACTTTGTCGTTGAACGTTTGAATCATCCGTGCCTATGGGTTATCTTGTAAATTCTATAGCACAAATGGGCAGTTTGGGTTGACATTTCTATATATGCAGGTTACAATTGGATCTTCTGATTTGAAAGCCAATCATGCGATAGACCAGGTCGTGGAAGTGGTTTCTGAACATGAAAAGTATCCCAAGTATGTACATATTCAACCGATCCTGTTTTCGTAATGTTCATTGGAATCCGTTCAAGTTTATACACTTAATATTACTGTAAATAATTCTAAAGATCTATTTTGTGTGTGTTGTCAGGTTAATCAAGCTACTGGAAGACATCATGGATGGAAGCAGGTTGCTGATTTTTATGGAGACTAAACGTGGCTGTGATCAGGTGACCAGGCAGCTGCGAATGGATGGTTGGCCTGCGCTATCTATCCATGGCGACAAGTCTCAAGCAGAGAGAGATTGGGTTTTGTCCGAGTTCAAAGCTGGGAAAAGTCCTATTATGACGGCTACTGATGTCGCTGCTCGGGGTTTGGGTATGTTTAGGAATTCATTTCTTTTGACGAATTTTATGTTCACATTTCGGAGCGGAGTTTCTCATTCCTTTTTTACAAGTGGAAGTAGATTGTGTTTGTTTTCTAATTCCATTCCCTCGTCTTTAGTCAAGTTCCAATGTTTGTGTTTGTGGGAATCATACAACGGGTATTATATTTTTATGGCTTCTCTCGTACATCTGGTAATTCTGGTTCATATATTATATTTTGAGCTTATTGCTTAGCAGGTCTGTCAGCATACTGATTGCTTTTTCTTGGTACTTAAGTCTAGCTATCACCTTAATATTGTGGATCACATGTTTTTGTGTACCCAATAATCTTGAGGATTATTTGTTGATTTCATCAGTATAACATGTGCCAGCTATGCGAGGTAGTGGTGGTGGTATCCCTGACATATGATATACTATTAGACGTTCTTTTTCTAATGTGCAATCCTCTTTCACTAGTAGTCGAGAGTTTGACGTGGCATCTCACCACATTATCTAAGTCATAAAGTGTTGTGTGCTGGAGCAAGATGCTCGGGTTATTTTGAAAAAGGTTGGAGGTTCTAGAGCTAATTAATTCACTAACGGTCTTTTGGTCAAAGTTCTAGATTATTCTGGACTCAGCTGCTTATTGTATAACTTCTGATGTTCTGGAAGTTCACCTATGTTGCTCTTACATAGCTGTGAGCTCTGTTTTGTGTACTTCTGACGGAAGTCATAGGATTTTCAGGTCTGTGTGAGTGGAGGGTTTTCGTAAGAGGTCTAGCCTTTTGGTGGCAGATTGGGTGCCTTGACTGTTATTACGGTTTTGTTCGGAACAATGTCTGAGATTCTTTCTTAATGTTTTCTTGATTTAGGATCGTGACGTTTGCTCATCTTCTGAGTACAATGTTAAATTATCTTACATTTAAAAACTAACTTGGTCAGCTAGAGTCAGTCAACACTGCAAGTATTGGAGGTGGAGAACATCCGCCTCGTTGTTCTGCAGGGTGCGTGAGAATGCGGGCGGGCTGTAGGCCAGCTGGAATCCGGATGGCATGATAGTGGCGTGGCGGCGGTTCTTAATACTCTTTTGGCTCTGAAGGAAGAACATGATACTGCATGGGAGTGCGAAAGAGAAACATTGCCGCCGCCACTGGAACACTCCACACCTGCTTTTTGGATTGCTGGCTTACTGTGTGCAGCCCGGTCGCCACACTCATTCATCCGCTGCAGATACTACTTTCTGTGGCCTATATCCTTGCAAGGTGGGCATCCACTGCGCGCCCCGCGATTTGGCGGGATGTGATGGATGTGACTGAAGAAGACAAATGTGGATCGTGATTTTTGAAACTAGATAATCTGACGCGGCATTGGTTAGCCGTAATTCAGGTTATGGATGGCAATGATGTGGAGACTGAGATCCTCGTCACGAATGTAGAAGCATTTGGATAGACTTTGCAATTCAATTAGGTGTTTGCTAGATTCTAGAGGTCAAGGTTGGCAAGGTAACTTCAGGGACGGTCTCAAAGTAATTTGGGTTGGTTGTTTCTTCACTTCTGTCACTAAATTGGATCTGCAAAAGGGTCTTTATTGAGCGGTTTCATTGCGAACAAATCTGATTGGAAGTTAGTTTTGCACTGTCGTGCCTTCCAGCTACTGATTTTGAGAACAATATGAAATAGATTGGGAGTCTCAGAAACGGGACATGGGATGTGGTATTAGTTGATTATGTCTCTTGATGACCAACTGTAAATGCTATCGACTCTCCAGTTGAATTCGGACTGGGTTGTTTAACACCACGGGTAGCTAATGTAAGAGATTTCTGTACTTCTCTTTAGGTGGACGAGTAGTTGGTGTGCGTAGGAGTAGTACGTATTTTTTGGATAGTGAGATCTTTATACTGATCAAACTCGAGGGTGCAATCTGTCAGATGTGAAGGATATCAAGTGTGTTATCAACTATGACTTTCCCGGTTCTTGTGAAGACTATGTGCACCGGATTGGTCGTACAGGACGTGCTGGTGCCAAAGGAGCTGCGTATACCTTCTTCACTGCAGCAAACGCCAAGCACGCCAAAGAACTTGTATCAATTCTTGTCGAGGCTGGTCAACAAGTTGCTCCTCAGTTGCAAGCAATGGTTGGCAACAGTCGGGGTGGAGGTGGTGGAGGTGGTGGAGGTGGGTTAACCGTTACCTTCTGATTTTAGCTTCTCTGTTTAGACACTGTATTTGCATATAATGTGGAAGGAAGAGAACTGCAAGTGTGAATCAGTTCCTGCCATTCTATAACTATTCCGACTTAGGTGGGCGATCAGAATCTAGACTATACGCACTTGAAGAGTTCTGGATGGAAGTTTGAGCTTGTGTCTATACGTATAAATTCTTTTCAAATGGAAAAATAGGTAGATTTACAAGTTTTTAATAGAAAAGTGGTATTTGAATGCAGGATTTCATCGTGGTAGGGGTTTTGGTGGTCGAGGTTTTGGGGGTGGCGTTCAGCAATCAGGTTCCAATACAATTCCTCTTGGTGGTCAAAGATGGGGTCGGTAAGGCAAGGGGCTCTACAAATTTAACCTTTTAACGACGAGACCCATAACTGTGACCAAGAACGACCACCTTTGGCCTCGCTCGTCGTTAAAGGGTTAAAGAGCGGAAGTCAGTTCTGTATACCGAGTGCAAATTGTGCAAATTAACTTGGTAATTTGATTTCTAACTTGGACCTTATCATCCATTGAATACGCCCTTCGGTGCTTTCACTGAGGTGGATATCTTAGCCAGTCAAGAATCGGTAGGATTGATAATTGACACTAACATCAGCACTTGCTGTAGAGTAATTTCTGCTAAAATTGTCACTTCAGCTTGGATTGCAGAGTAGCAGTGGCAGAGTAGCTGCAGTTGGTAACTAACACCATGAAGTCAAGAATCGGAAGATACTGGCTTGATTTTGATGGTGATATAGCTTCAGTGTGTTCAGGTTAATAGCCCAGCTGGCTAAACAGTTTAGTTGCTTAGTTTCTCAGGCTTGTCATGCTTGCTTTTTGATGATGGCAATGCGGACTTCTCAACATAATTTTTGTGAGCTTTTGGAAAATAGAATTCAAATTTGTCCTAGAAGATACTACGACATTGGGAATGCCTGTTCAGTTCTTTATGAACAGTTTGTATGTCAAGGCTATTTCTGGCATGTAAACATGCTTTCTTGCTTGGACTATTGTTTATTGGGGGTTTGCTTTTATGAAACATGGACATGGCTGTTTTTGGCTGTATGTTATTTTTATGCAACAGAAGTCAGTGCATTGGAGGTCTTTGGGTATTTTTGTGACTTTGATGGATGGTATGGAGTTGTGCTACATTTCTGAACGCTTCCTTGATTATTTGTGTTCAAGGTATCTTCTAGCCCCTCTAATTATTTCCTTAGTGACTCATCCCATGTGCTAGGATTAAGGTAGTACCTGTTTGCTTCTACTTTTTGAAATCTTTGTTCAACTATGATACTAAATAAATTCTCACACGTTATGGAGGTGTATGTGCAGCTAAGGCCAGGAACTGAATGAAGTGCATATATCCTTGAACCAATCATTAGCAGGGATGATGATGATGCTGATTTTCGATTTACGCTTTGTTTTTTACTGGAATGACATGTAGGATGCGTTTCTGGAGTGACGGGAAACTACTAAACAACTAGAAATCTATCGAATTTTGGGTGCAAATCTATCTGCTCCATTTGTAACCTATCCTTATATATGTATAGATGTGAGCATATTGATTCGTTCTTGTAGATATATTTGTCGCATTCACCTGCAAAGTTGGTTAATAATAGATGACGTGAGGGCCAAACACTTAATTTTGTCTTCATTGCAGAGTGAAAACTTCATTGTAAATCTGGTAGCGTTTGTGGCTTTCTGGCTAAGAAATTTATGATCGTGACAGAGATTCTATGCTTCTGGAGTGCTGCTTGCATTCGAGTATTTACATGGTATGGATCTCATCTACCGAGATAACAAGGTGGGCACTTTGCATCCTTGATACTCTGCCCTCACAAGCTTTTTGCGCAACTTAAACATTTCAAGAAAGTAGATGTGTGATTCATGGTCTGAGATGTGCGTAGTTGGTGGTTTATATCCTGAGGACTTGCTGCTTTAGAAGAGACAACATTAGATCACTGACTGGGTTCGTTAAACAAATGGACCGTAGGAAGCAATAAGTACATCCAAAGTGTCCCAGATTTGACCTTGGATGACGTTGTCGATGTCTGGCAAAATCTGCTTCACCCCACTCACAATGCTATCATGGCTTTACAAGCAGCCCTGTCACTTCTCACTCGAAAAGTGTTGCCCTTCACTTATGTAGAATGTGGAAGAGGGTGCTTTTTTCTTGTTATTGGGTGACCTGACTGACTCACCAACTTCTAAAATACTTGAATCAGTAAGTGAGGAGCGACATTCTTGTTAGTAGCGTGGGGCAATGTTGGCATTCACGTATATAATGAGGCTGGTGTTGACATTCCCTGATATGACGAGGTTCAATTCGATAACGTTCCCCACTACTCGATGGTATAGATTTGTTAGTTTTTGGATATTCTACCAAAAAAAATAAAAAATGGAGGTACATGTCTTAACATTTTATGGACGACGGCGGTGACTAGGCTTGGAAGAATCCACAAGTGTAGTAGATCGTGTAAAACATCATCTACACAATGGGTACATTGCATCATAATTGGTGACTATAATCATCACTATAGTTTGTTTATCACACTTTGGTGCATATTCTCACTTCATGCGTTGAAAGCCCACGGATCCAAGGAACTTATCTTAGGCCATGGATCAAATAGAGAAGAAGTGTTAGTCCACAAAATTTGCAAATTACTCCAAAAGTGATCACCTATGGGCTTTTCGTCCTTAAAGGGTTAACCCTTGGACAAACCATTTCTTTTTCCGGCTTGAATCCCACAAAAATGTTGATCTCGCTAGCATCCAAACCCTACCTCTAGATTATTGTGAAAACCTCACCTTCTATGTTTGCGACCACGTCCTACCAATATGTTTTGGTTTAGGATAGGTTTATATACCCACCAACCTAGGTTTGAATTTCTAGACTGTATTGCATGTATTCTATTATATAAAGAGACAAGTAGAGCCCATGTCGTCCTCAATGGGAGAAGTCCAGTCCCCGATTAAGCCAGTCCATTTTTTCCCATTTTATATACTTTATGTACCCAAAAATGAAACATAAACGACAATACATACGTATTACATACCTATAATTTACTTTATATACCTGTAATTTATTTTTTATTTTCATTATTTACTTTAGATACTTGTCATTAACTTTGTATAATGAGCATAGTATACCATGTAGTTTCATCCAAATAATTTACTTTTCATCTAAATAATTTTGACGTGGAACTATTTGGAATTGCTAAACGGGTGGACAGACAATGTTTGGATGGATGGATGGACAGACAATATAATCCTAGTACAGTGATGCGTTGTCCCAAGAGGTAATATAAGTTTAGGTAAGTTAACTAAAATTGTAAAAGTAAAAGTAAAGTCTTTATCTCAGAAGAAGAACTCCGATCTCCTAAGGAAACCGGCGTGAATATAGTGTTTGTTCATTCTCTTCACTAAGCAAATGGTCTCTGCCTCAAGTTAAGTCCTTGTCCTCTTCCTCAAAAATATATCTCAATTATCTCTCAATAGAGTTCGGATCCAATATTTGCCACTATCATCACCTGGCACCTAATATTATATAGAGAGAAGAGACTACACCATTCACTACATACACTGTGGACCAGACTATTTCTAATCACCTGCACTAATTCCAATATATGCAAATTACAATGGTCCACTTCAATTCTCAATCCACATCAAATCATGTACGTCAAAAATAGTGTGGGATGTTTCAAATTTGTTGATACAAAATTAATGTAGATTGATGGAGAGGTGGCAGAGAATAGTGATGAGGTGGGAGTGAGCGGCATGACACATGTCAAAATGTGTCTACATTAATTTTGTTCCAAAACCTAGGTGGACGGTGTAGTGGAGTATTTTTGTAAGGAACTAAAATAGTATTTTTGTTCCTTTTTCATATTGAAGCAAAAAGAATAATTAAACTTCTAAAGGACATTTTTCCTTTCTAAGGACTTTTACTCTTTTAGATGGGTTCTTATGATCTTAATCTTGATCACCAAATCTTAATTTAAAAAAAAAATTAGTGTCAAAAATCCATTTTAATACAAGTCAAACATTTTTATACTTTGGCAGGTAGGGTGTAAGGTAAAAAGCTTGTTTTCTTCCACATAAAAAGTAGATATTTCAACATTTTTTAGTTTATATTTTTACTTGTACAAGATGTGGCATGAATATTAATTTTGATGGTTTGGATTCTTATTCAATAAGAGATTCACTTCACAAATTATTTAAAAGTATATTAGCAATTTTTAAACCACCAAATTGTCTTGTAGAACCTTTTGGAATATGTCACACCTGTCCTCTACCTTTAAAAATGAAAGGTGTTCATGCAATTGATATTTTATTTAAAACATGATGATATGAAATTTAGACCTTGTGTGATCCAAAAACTTGACACAAAGTAAAGTCAAAGTCTGTTTAAGTCTCTTAATGCAAGGAATAAAAACCTTTCACTTCACATTCTATAATCTTCCAAAATATGTAGTCAAGGTTAAAATTTACTTTTATGAATTTAGAGTTCTTCTTATTGAACGCCTAAAAGTGCTGTAAAAGTCCAACATCTAGTAATCAAAAGAGTAAGAGGGAATTAACACACTTGGCGTTCACTCCCAAAAATAAGCAAGATTGACAGGAAGTACATTCTCCGTGTGAAGTAGAAGGGTGTATTCATGTCTTGCGCTTGTCAGGTTCGACGCGTTGGAGGGTTTGTGGAGGTTGGTTTACGCGTTGTAAACCAACTAGGAGGTTAAATGGCCCAAGGAAACCCTAGATGCTAGCTTTAGTTGTTAATTAGAGTTAGTATTAGTGTTATTTGACTTTTAGGGCCTTGGTGGTGTCTTTTGACACCTCATTTGGGACTTGGAGTCCAAATGACCTCCACGTGTAGTGTAGGGAGACTCATCTTTCTCAAGTTGAGTCTCCCACGTGATGGAGTGAGGGAGTGCGTGTGTGCGTGCACTTCTTGAACTTCATTGTTATTATGCGTTCATTCTTTAAGAATGGCATTGGCTTGACTATATGTAGTTTATGAGTATTTTCTACTTGTTTATTACTTGAGAAAGATCATCACTAAGATATGAGTGTATTCCTAGTGATTTAGTGACACTTAAAACCCTCAAAATCTTGTGTTTGAGGTGTTTTTGAGCAATGTTTTAGTGCTGAAATTTTGTTGCAAAACCTCAAGTGTGCTTAGCTAAGTGGATGAAATCCATTGGATAAGGGTGAGAATGAGTGGCGGATGTCAACTCTAAGCCAATCCAAGTGGATGATAGTCCGTTGACCTTCGTCTTCATCCATACTTTCTGTGAGGATCTGTAGATCCGCTACGTACGGCAGTGCCTGTCTCGTTCGAAAGTGTTGCTGGGGCTTGCAAAAACCGGCGAACCTGGTGCTTGCGGAAGACGGTGTTTGTTAAAGCTGTTGTGGATGATCGCTGTGGGACGTGTTCCCGTTCGACCCGTCGCCAATGCTGCTGGACACGGTGCCGCCGAACCGAGACGCCTCAGAGCTTCTCCTGGTGCAAGTAAAGATCTGGACGTTGGGATCCGCGGCGTCTTTGGTCGGCCTGTGCCGAAGACTGCACGGACAAGTTTCGGCGCTGCTGCAACCATCATTAGCACTATTTGCACCCTGGATCTAGACACTCGGGGATCGGCGAACTGTCGTGGCTGAACTCGGTGTTGTGTTTTGAGGAACTGCTGCAAGGTGCGGGGAGACTCTACGGCGTCTGGAAGATCTACGGAGTCGGATTTGCTATTAGGAGTTTCCAAGGGAGCAAGTGATCGGTGAGTTGGTGTGGTTCGCGGCGCCATTCTCCCTGGCGACCAACAACGTCGTTGAGATTGGGCATTGTGGCGCTCAAGTTGCCGATCACGAAGGACGAGGCGGGCCGCGGGCTGGTGCCACCGGCGGTCGCGACCGCGCTCATGGGCAAGGGCGGCGCGTCTCTGCTGCTCACCATGGTTATTGAATGAGTGCTTTCGGCGAGGCCCGCATCGACACACAAGGGTTATTTGTGGGGGGGGCTATCTGGGTGATAAGGGTTGGGGCGTAGAGGAGCGGGGTGCTTCTTTATTAGGTGATGTGTTCGTTTGTGCGCAGGAAGCATGCTAGGAACGGAACGAGGGAGGCAGCTGACTCTTCGTTTAGCCTCTGTAGTTGCTCCATTCGCCTGCGCCGTGTTCTGGAGCTCTCTATCGGGGTAGGACACCGAGTGTGAAGGCGCCGGGGTGGGGATTTCTGCGTGTCTGTACGCACAGACAGCCGTTGACAGGGCGGCACAAACAGGTGCGTTGACAAGACGTAGGTACCTGGATTTGCACAAGATACCCGGCTCTCGTGCTTATACCCAACTTATGACCCGTACCCGCAGTTACATCTAGTACCCGGTTCAGTGGTTGAAGACTGGGCGGGATTGGTACCCGGGTAACTTGTTTTATACCCGGTCTTCACAGGTACACGGTTAGGGCTGAGACCCGCTGAGTATGTACCCGACTAGTACTCGAATATGTCTGATACCCTGAATGGAGTGATACCGGGGTTTGAGTTGATGCCCTGCAGTGTGATTGATAACCGGTCGAGGGTCGGATATCCAGCATTTGGCTGAATACCCTGTCCGCCTGATACCCGATTCACTCGGTATCCTGTTTGTGCTATTGGTACCCGGGCCGGGTTGGTACCCGGGCAGGGTTGGTACCCGGGCAGGGTTGGTACCCGGGCAGGGTTGGTACCCGGGCAGGGTTGGTACCCGGGCATGGTTGGTACCCGGGCAGGATTGGTACCCGGGCAGGGTTGGTACCCGGGTAGCGGATGGTAACCGGGTCAGCAGGTTGATATCCGGTTCATATGCGGATACCTATGTTGAGTTATGGTTACACGGACTGAGTGTTGAAACCCGGAGTGATTTTTGATACCCAGTCTTGAGTGTACACCCGGGGCAGGGTTGGTACCCGGGTCTGTGGATTGACACTTGGGTTTGTAGGTTTATACCTGGATTGTGAGAGCCCAAAATCGGCCTGTGGTGTTGACACCCTAATGTAGTGTTGATACCCGATTGCTATTAGCTGATACCCTAGTTATGGCTGATATCCGGTGCTTGGGTTATACCCAGCCCCTTGGTTGTTGACCGGCTGTGGGGTTGATGACTTGCAGTCGTGTTGATAACCAGCAGCCGGGTTGATGACCGGCTGTGGGGGTTGGTAACCGAGACTGGGACCATATTAAGTGGTTGCCATACTCGCATGAGGTTTAGGTAGGGTTTGCGTATGAGATTACCCGAGTACCAACATTGACTACCAGGAGATTGAAGCTGATTTCATATTCATAGCACCTGGTGGAGGGAAAAGTGGATTCGTGGAAGCTTGCAGGAACACTATTACCATGGTTTGAGGGTTTCAAGGTTAGTTGGCACTCTAATTATGGACCATGGAGGGAAGAGGTAAGTCCAAGAAACCCGAGAGGGCTAGTGGGCCGAAGGTGGAAATTGATGGTGAGGTGTTGGACACCTTGATCGATTGTTTGCAGAGCCTACGAGTGAAAGGTTCCCCAGCCACAGCAAGCGGTAGCCACGGGGACTTTGAGCTTTCACCCATAGCCAAATCTCGCACGGGGCCTCAGAGTTTGCACAAACCAGGCACGAAGGTGTTGAGTGCGGAATCAGTGAAGTATTGGACCTCACTAGGTGGGGTCCAGAAGATTCGTTCACTTCGGACAAAGGAGGGAATTCCAGCACCACTATGTCGTGCTCGTGGGCAAGTGGGGGTCGAAGACTTGATAACTGGAGATAAGGCCGTAGTTCTTCGAAATTCTGGATCCAGATATGGTATAGAGGTTGAGGACTTCACTTCAGGCATCCAGTTATCCACCTTCTCCCTCATTTTCACCGAGTTCGAGAGCGAAGGGTTTTTATTCCACACTACCTGGCAGTGGGAGATTAACACGTGGCAAGAGCGTGCCTCTAGTGTGTGGGATACTCTTACGTTAGAGTTATTGGACTGGGAAGTTATACCTACAATCTATGCTCCACAGATGAGAGGGACCCATGAAGCCTGGCATTTATTCGAGTAGATCACGAAACTAGCAATCTGGAGAACTGGAAGGGTCCCGGATTTACACGTAGAAACACCCCCTTCTCAGTAGATGCTAGTGAGAAAGTGTTGTCTGAAATTCTTGGTCAATCGGAAGAGGCAGAGGGGAGTGCTTTGCCACTGGTGGAAGAAGAGGAATTTTTAGAAAGCCCGTAAGTGAGTGTTCAGGTTCCAGTCTTACCCATAAAGCCTTACCAATCATATTTTGATTGGGAGGAAATGGCTTCACCATATGGGGGTGGGGAAAGAGGGGTACGAAGATTTTCAGGTGCCACGGGCACCATCGAAGTCGATGACTTCAAGAAGGAGTTCACAATGTGGTGTGAACTCCAGAAGTCACGTAACCCCAACTTCAATCCATACATGGTGTGGAGAGCCTTGTTTGGGTGTCTAGAGGGAGCACCACTGGTAGACTACGGAGAATTCGAGGCAGTCCATTTCACTGAAATCATGGCCTGGAGAGACTTTTACGCACCGAACTACGTGGACGTGTTCGGTGGAGCACCGAGGGTGACACCCCCACTCTTGTCCAAGGGAAAGATGGAGGAAGGCACGAGCTCAACGGAGGATGTGGAGCAGCCAGAGGTACTGATAAATCATCCACCTCCATTCAATCCCACCATGGGATTCTTCGTGCAACTCCATAGAGATTACCAAGGACAGAGGGCGGATAAGATGAAGGCCCTTCGTTCCTTCACACGTGGAGGTGACGAGTCTCTGAGAGAGGCTCATGCAAGATTAAGGAGACTAATTTCAGCCACTCACGGAGTTACAGAACAACAGGCAGTGCAACATTGGTACAGTATCCTGGATAAGGAGTTGAAGACCTTAATTCGCAATGAGGCGTTGCGATTGGGTGTACCCACGACACTACGGTTTGTTTTTGAGACTTCGGAGCGGATTGAGATAAACTTACTGGAAGAGAAGGCAGCCATGGGCTTTTTCAAACGTGAGGAGAAGGTCCCAGAGAAGGTTAAGGTGGCCAAGGTGGCCATTCCTTCGTATACTGCGGAGTCTGGTGCCTTGTGCTTCAAATGTGGGAAGCCAGGACATCAGAGGAAGGATTGCAAGGAAGGCAATACTTCCACACCTCAGACTGGAGGTTTTTGCTCAGGTTGTGGTGCCAAGGGGCATGCAGAGGCCAGCTGCTGGAAGCTCCATCCAGAGTTGAAGCCCACGGGGAGCAAGGGGGCTAAAGGAGGGAAGGACAAGGAGTCCAAGACCACTGGGGGGGAAAAGAAGAGTTGGAAGGCCAAATTTGCCGAGTTGGAGGCCAAGATGGAAGCTATGAGTGCCAATACCAATGTGGTAGGTAGCAAGCCTCAGGTTACTCCTAGTTTTCATGCTGGGGGCGGGTTTAGCTCCGTAGATGACGAATTTGGAGACTTTATGTTGAGTGGTATGGCACTTGCCATCAGGGATGGCACACAGGAGGCCTATGCTCTCACACGGAGTCATACTCCAAGTTCTAAGGATGTTCCACGTGGAGCTAGTCCAACTCTGGATCCCCACCATCGAAAGGATAATCGACAAGCAAGGTTGCCTCAATCCTTCACGTTTGAAGAGATGGTACCGACGTCATCCATGGTACCTCCACCACGACCAGTGGCAACCCCCACGCAAGCCTTACCACGAGCTGGAGGACTCACAGGAGGTTCTGGAGTACTTATGGAGGCAACTACTTCCGTGTGGGAAGCCTCGTTGTTTTCTGCTAAGATGTTGTCACAGGATGGCTTCAGTGTGGCAGAGGTCTTCAAAAGTGTGGCCTCAATGTGTGAGTTGGATAACTCCACGGGGATTAATGTGTTGAAGATAGAGATAATCAAGGCAGAGGAGAGCCAGAGTGACAACGTGGAGGGGCTGCTTTCAGCAGCCATGCGTGTGAAGACAATGGCCGCTAGACCTGCGATTGAGAGATCTTCCATTACTCCTGGTGTGGTGGTGGTTGATAATTCCCAAGGTATTTTCCAACTCGTTGGACCTAAGGGGAAGATATTTGTACCTCGACGTGTGCTTCTGGATTCGGGAGCTCAACCTTTGATGCTGGGAGCGTCTGCTATGGAAGGATTGGGATTAACTGGGGATACTTTGGAGAAGTGTCCCTGGACCATTAGCACATCCATGGGGGGTACAGAGCACGCGACAGGGATCACAAGGGCTGAGTTGGTGTTACAACTCAACCAAAGTGATGTGGCAGATGCCAATTCTATGAAGGTCAAGGCAATCGTTACGGAGGCCAAGTCGTATGATGTCTTGGTAGGTTCGGCGGTGCTATACTCTATGGGATTCACCTTGGATTTCTGGGAGGAGTCAGCAAGCTATAGACTAGGATGGCAAGCAGGAGATGGGCGGAAGGCTCAGTTGCCAGCTCGATTTGTTCGAGTTCTTACTGGTAACTTAGCTGACGTGTTTGCCTTCTCTGGTTGTATGAACATGAAACCCTTCATGGTTTCAAGCAGGTTTTGAGGATCCTTCTATGGTTGATCACATTTCGGTGAAGGTGGATGTCTATATCGGCAACACAAGTGGTGGAGAGGAAGAAGGATACAAACCTGGGATTGAGGCGGCGTGGAGTAACACCACCCAATTGAGGGAGGCCGCGGAGTTAGCAGTGGAAGAGGCATGGCAACAATCTATGCTACCACAGTTGCAACATGAGACTGGAGTTGATCAAGACATGGGACCTCCTTTAGACATTGCTACTATCCATTGGAAGGCACCAATTGATGGTATCGTATTATTGGAGCTCTTCGGAGGAATTGGCACAGGCTTGGCAGCTGTTTTACAAGCTGGGATCAAGGTTAAGCGCTACATTTACGTGGATGTGGATGAAACAGCAAGGCATGTGGCCAAACGTCACACACGGAAGCTGAGGACCCAATTCCCAGAATTGTTGGCCACTAGTGCCATCAAAACCTCCTTCTCTATACTTGTGGGTGATATTTCCTTGTTGTCAGACGATGACATTCATCGAGTGGGTCATGTGGACCTTGTCATTGCATGATGGCCTTGCCAAGGCATGTCTATGGCAGGCAATCAGAATGGGTTAAAGGATTCTCGTTCTTCCAGGTTCTTTGACATGATTCGAGTGCTTCGATTGCTTCAGACTTCTCAGAGGCAACCGCCTGGTTATATTGTAGAGAACGTGCCCGTTGTGAGCAGTTCGAGGTCCAGGACACTCGAGAGTATGCATAGGATCCATCAGACTCTGGGATTGCCAGTTTTAATTGATGCGGCTGCAGTAGGGTCCAGGGCACATAGACCAGGCTTGTGGTGGACAAACCTGGCACCAGCAGAGTTGCTACAGTCCGCGGTGGGTCGTATTAAACGCCCAGATGTGTATGTGAGTGACATTTTGGATCCTCACAAGACACCACGGCGCGTATATCACGATGATCAGGCACCATTAGCGGTGGTTAACCGCAAGGGTGAACCACGTAGGGCCTTGCCCACGTTGGTTAGCTTTGCACGGTCTTATGCCTTCAAGGATAATGGACCAGGGCTTGTATGGGATTCATTGTCCCAGGAGATGGTGGAACCCAATGCAAATGAGCGAGAGAGAGCCATAGGGTTTTCCACTGGCACCACCGATGTGTCTGGGATTTCAGAACCACAGAGACGATTTTTACTTGGTCAGGCCATGGATTTAAATTGCTTGACTTGGATTGTTTCATTAGTGGTTGCAGAACAGAAGCGGTTAGCTTCTAGTGTGAATAGTTACTTGGGTTATTATGAGTTGCGGACGGCAGGAGAACCACTTGCCTCTGTCAGGGTGACATGCAAAGTGGTTGGGGGCGAGAGGGCCTTTGCACCTCATCCATGGAACATGTGGGATAACGCAAACATTTTTGCGACCACCAAGTCAACAGATCTTCACTATGGAGGGGGAAACTGGAGTGAAGTGAGTAGATTGGCTCATAAGAGGATAGATTTGGAAGATGTTGTGGAGAAGATCTTCTTGGAAGAACACACAGCTCGTCACATGGAAGAAATTGACAAATTGGGTCAATTAGAAGGACTTGGGAGTGTTATTGAGGAGGAAGGAGGGGAGTCTCCTCCACAGGGGATTCAATAGCAACCAAGGGTGGAAAACCCTGCTTCAAAGGAACCGAAGGGGGTGGTGACCAAGGACACTTGGAAACCAAGAGTAGGCCTAGCAGATGGAGCAGTGGAGGTGGAGGAACATGAGTTCCTGAAGGAGTATTTAGATTGTTTTGCTTTCAGTTTACATGATTTGGGAGTGTTGAAGGGGCAAGAAGTGCGTATTAACTTAACCGACGAAGCACCAATTTATAGAAAGCCATACAAGTATAGCGACATGGAGCGGAAGATGATTCGTGCTCGCACTGAAGAATTGATGGGTGCAGGGTTGGTGGAGTTGGCTCCTCCAGATTGTGAGTATGCATCAGCAACGGTTATGCCATCCAAGAAGGACATTTACGGTAATTGGACTGAGAAAAGGATGTGTGGTGACTATAGGAGAATTAATAAATTCACTAAGTCAGACCGTTATGCAATGACAACTCCTGAGGAGAACTTTGAGGCCATTGGCCATGCCAAGGTGTTTAGTACGTTGGATTTACGCTCTGGATACCACCAGATTGGATTGAGAGAGGAAGACAAGGAGAAAACCGCGTTCTGAGGCATTGACAGGGATGGGAAGGACCGGTTGTTTCAATGGAAGTTTCTACCGTTTGGATTGAAGAATGCTCCAGCAGAATTTCAAAGGGTCATGGACAGAGTATTCTCGGGGTTGGATTTCGTGAGATGCTATATTGATGACATCATTGTCTTTAGTAGGAATCGAAAACAACATAGACTACACTTGATGGAGGTTTTTGCTAGATTGAGGCTTCATGGATTAAAGTTGCACCTTGGTAAGTGCAAATTCTACTTTGATCGCATTGAGTATTTAGGCCACATGATTTATCCAAGTGGATTAGGTGTGGTAGCTAGCAAAGTGGAAGTAGTGATGTCTATTCCTAGACCACGAGATGTTAGTAGGTTGAGAGCATTTCTGGGGTTGTGTAACTATTATAGAAAGTTTGTCAAAACTTTCAGTGCCATTGCCAAGCCATTAACCATGTTGACAAGGAATGATCAACCTTGGATCTGGGGAAATGAACAAGAGGCGGCCTTTCAACAATTGAAAGACCGTTTGGCATCAGCACCAATACTTCGGAGGCCTATAGCAGGGAGGACATACCAGCTACAGACAGATTGGAGCTCGTTGGGGATTGGTGCAGTCTTGACACAAATGGATGATGATGGTAAGGAATTTGTGATTGCGTATGCCAGCCGGTCCAACAACAATGCTGAGGCTCAGTATAGCTCGTATGAGGGGGAATGCTTGGCTGCGATATGGGCAATTGCTCATTTTTGGTGTTATCTTTATGGTAACGAATTTTTGTTAGTTACAGATCACCAGCCGTTGAAATGGTTAATGGAGTCTGATAAATTAACAGGAAAATTGGCACGATGGGCCTTGATGTTGATGGAGTATGATTTCAAGGTGGTTCATAGGGCAGGTTTGGTTAATATGGATGCAGATGGCCTTAGCCGCAATCCAATTCCAAACCAAGAGGATGATACAGGTGCCAGGTGGCATACTGAAGGTGAAACCGATCCGTTGCCAGGTTGGCATTGTTCGGGTTTTCTGGGAATATTGGCATTGAATGGAGACACCACCGGGGAAGCTACTGTGGCCACAATAGATGAGGATGGAGGTGAGGAGTCTGGGGGCGCCAGAGATATTCATGAAGACACGAATGTGATGCAGTTTTTGCAAGATGGAGAAACGGTGGCTTCATGGTCTCATAAGGAGAGAGATAGGATTCTACAACGAGCTAAGAGGTTTGTGTGGGAGAGGACTCATCTTGTGAGATTGTGGCCAGATGGTACTAAAAAGGTAGTACCAACTCCAATAGAGAGAGTGAAACTGATTAAGGACACACATGAGGACCTCGGACACTTTGGAGTGCGAAGAACTTATAGTCTACTTCAGATTCACTATTGGTGGCGTGGAATGCAATCCCAAGTGCAAGTTTTAGTGGCTCGGTGTATGGTGTGTGACCGGGTACGAGCGTCTTTTAACGCTCCAATGCCTTAGTTACAACCTTTGCCAATTATGGGCTTAGGATATAGATGGAGCTTGGATTTTGCAGGTCCATTGCCAGTGACACCTCGACACAACAAGTATGTATTGGTAATCATCGAGTATTTCTCGAAATGGATAGAGTTAGTGGCATTACCTGATAAGTTCAGTGAGGGAGCTGCTTATTCATTTCTTGGCCGTGTTCTGAGTCGCTTTGGAGCTCCAGCAGAAGTACTTACAGACCAAGGCAGAGAATTCTTGGGTGAGTTTCAGACGTTGTGTGAGCAAGCGATGATTGATCATCGCACTACTTCGAGGGATCACCCCGAAGCAGATGGATTGGCGGAGCGCATGGTGCAAACCGTCAAGAGGGGGCTCCGGAAGTACAGCTTGAAAAAATGACATCATCAGGATTGGGATTTACAGCTACCATGGATAGCAATGGGCTATCGGTTCAGCAAACAAGCATCCTTGGCGTCCTTTACACCTTACTATCTATTGTTTGGAAGGCACCCGGTTTTACCGAAGGCCATTCAAGCAAATGCTGACACCGTGTTGGCTAACATGGACAATCCAGACACGTGGGCTCAAGTGTGTGAGCAACGTGCAGAGTTGTTTAAAAGGGTGATCCCTATGGCATTGGAGAACCTCTCCATTGCTCAACATCGAGATACGTTGCGCTATGCTACAATACGGGGAGGTGGTTATCGACCGCAGGTGCGGCGTTTTACACCTGGAGACTATGTGTATTTGCAACAAGCAGCGCCCACCACCTTGGATGTGACAGCAGGAAGGGTAATCTTAAGAGTTCGTGAGGTGAAGGACTCAGGAGTGTTAGTGTTGGAGGGTCGTGATGGCAAGAAGTGGAAGGATCACACACGTAATTGTGCACCTTGCTACTTGCCACACATTGATGGAACAATACATCCTGGTCTCTCTCACATCTCTGCTGGATTACGTTGTCAATTGTGTGGCAGTGCCAAAAGGGCTGCCACTATGGTTATTTGTGACTTATGTTCTACGGGGTGGCATTTAGAATGCTTAACTCCACCTCTGTTGGAAGTACCAGTGGATCAATGGTCTTGTCCTGAGTGTTTAGCACGTTGAAAGTCTGAGTGGACAAAGTCTAGCACTAAAAATATGTTAGAGGCGATTAACGATGGGGCTCTACTTGCACCCGGCCTACCCTTTGTTTGTTAAGTCTTTTAGCGTCTTTTCATGTAGATGACATTGGTTCTATGGTTTTGAGAGGTTTTCATTCACGGTTATCATTCAGTTTACATGTAAACTGTGTGGTTCGCCGGTGTGAAAGGGGCTTCACCACGGGCGAAGGGGGCGAGTAAAGGGGTACTTGGAGACCGCTTACTACTTCTTGGTGTACGAGGTCATGGGTCATTTATTTCTTTTCCCCAAGTCTGGATTGCTGGAAGTGTGTAAGTGTGCATTGTATTATTGTTTTATAGAGGTAACGGTGGTGGTTATGTCACCGTTACTCTCGAGTTGTCTCTGACTGTGCGTTCTCACCTGATTGGCACGATGTTATCTTGGCACGATGTGGTTGTGCACGACACGCTTATAAAAAGTTCCAAAGTTCATCGGAGTTTCACAATATAGTAAAGACGAACAGTTGGTCAAACAATCACAATTAAGACAAACAACATCATGCTGGGACCTTCCGAATATTAACTATATTGATAATATATCCACCTTGAAGTTATCTATTGCCTAAAAACTCATTAAATCGAAGGTTCCAAGCTTATAACGATGTTTTGCATTTACAAGTTCATGGTGGATTTAAATTTAGAGATGCTTTGCTCTCAAGTGATCTTGACTTCAACAAATTGAATACATGATACATATTGATTTTAGCAAGCCGAGCACATGCTGCATGAGATAAGCAATATTAGAGCCTACTATACTAGTAGAAATTTGAGGAAAAATAAAGATCATCATAGTTGATTTTGATGTCATTTAAGACGTGAGAAAAATAATGACTCTTTCATTATTATGGTCAGTCATTTCAGACGAATTCATGACACTATTTCTACTAGTGCAATAATACTATCTTCTACCACCTGCCAACTCAAAAGCTTCAAACTCAAATAAAAGTAAAAATAATATAACCTTGAGATTGGGGCATTTATATTGAATGGAGTGGGGCATATATACCTCACATGTACTACATTCAAAAGGGAGCTTCTATTGATGAAAATGTTTATTTTCAACCAAATCATAAATTTGTCCCACACACCACACAAGAAGCTAGTTATGTATTTGTGCTATGATTAATACTTTATCAATACCATATTTCAAGGGTAGTTTTGGCAGGTTTTGGTAGTTTTGTACTAAATATTTCATTGATTTGGGATTTTGGCCAATGGAAAAATCACTTTAAAGTCAATTCAAGTCATTTAGTGTACAAATACGACTTTGTGCTAAAAATGGAATTTTTTGCCCGCTCAAAAATGATTCAATCTTTGCCAAACGTGCCTTGTAAGTAAAGTAATTAATCAAAAAGAGATATAAGTCTTGCCTTAATTAGTTCTTAGATTTTCTTTAATTTAAAAAATATATAAACCTTACTTTGAATCACTTGGAAATTTGAAAACTTGAAAATTTGAAAAATGCCCAAACCAAGAAAGTGATAGATTTACATTCAACATGACACATAGCATGCTTGACACCGATTATCAACACATCTTTTATACACTCTCCAAGTCACATACTATATACCATTAGATCATACTATGATCACAAACAAATTATGTAACACAATACATGACAAAAATCATATCTTAAAAAAATCATTTCCAAATGAAAAATGTTCATTATCATACCAATATAATGATTTATGTTTCAAACATCACAATTTGGATCAAAAGGATGATGTTTGTACTAATCTCAAGACCCCAATGGAACTCTTTAGGGCCAAGAACACAAGCTGAAGGCGAACAGCAGATGCCGGTCTCTGCACTTAAGGACTGCCACATACAAATCATGCGCATCAAAGGCGAGCCTTCAACTGTAAATTTGCAGGAAACCTGCACAATGTCAAATACATTGTCCTCTTCCTCTATCAGTCATATCCAACATCCAACCTCTCCCTCCATTAGTCATAAGCAACATTCAATTTCTCAAAAGAAGTGTATAACCTGAGCATATGATTAACCTCTATGAATTGTCAAAAAAATTGTCAACTAATTTGGGTCCATGAAGCAAAGACACAGTTCTCAAGCAGCGACGGCTGCCTCCTGATAAGAATGTCCTTGGTTGAAGTTGGGAGGCTTGGGGATGAGACCCAGAGTCTGGAACATCTGTTGATCCTCGTCTTTATCATTATTTGGTGTCGTCAACAACTTCTCTCCTGTGAAAATCGAATTGGCTCCTGCCATGAAGCACAATGCCTACACCCATACAATCATGAAGAATCAATTAGCGTTGATGCATCTGAAGCAACGTAAGATATTGAACTGCTGAAACCTTTATTTTAAGGTCTAGCCTTTCACTTATCCTTCAGAATTTAATATATCCAATTTCGTAGCCGGTCCCTTTCATACTACTAATACTCTTTGGTATTCAGCTTATGCCTTGTGAGAACCAGATCTCCTCAATAATGCCCTTGGATTTTGGACTCAGACAGCCGATACTCAACATTGACTAGTACTCTTTGATAGTTAGCTTATAGACAGCCAAGACTCAACGTTGACGGATACTCTTTGATACTTAACTTATGCTCTTCTGAGACCCAATTTCCTCACAGATGCCCTTGGATTTTGAACGCACACAACCAAGACCCAACTCTGAAGCCCAAACTCCATGGATACTACAATTCTATCATATATCCATGATTCTTTCTTTCTTTTGTTTCACTCAAATTACACTCAATTCTAGTTCAGAACTGCATTAAGTAAGCAAATTTTATCATGCACATTCTCAGTCCTTTGCAGAAGGTAGATTCAGAGGTAAACCTAGTTTCAAAGTTTCAAGAGCTCTTCCTCATAGAATTGGAGTGGCGATTTAATTTTACTCCTTAGTGAGAGAATAAGTACCTGCTCGGGCTGAGAGAATCGCACACGACCAGCTGACAATCGCACCATGGCTCCGGCATGGTGATACGAGCCGTGGCTATCATGCGTACCATCTCCCAGACCTCCACTGGCTGCGGTCCGACATACCACAGACTCAATCAGTTAAGATGGCTCGCACTTTCTAATCACAATGCATTAAACATGAGAGATAAGATTGCAACCTTTTGATTCTCGAGTGGAGTTCCCTTGACTGCAAGGAGCGCGTTGAAAGGCACACTTTCAGGATGCTCTGGCAAAGTTGCTAACGTGTGCAGCAGTCCCACTCGATCCTCTTCAGCTTCACCAAGCCCAATGATCCCTCCTACATCACGAAAACAAACCGATTAGATCCTATAACAGACAGCTTTGATTGTGAGAATGATAGAAGAGAGAGATCTGGGACGGACCTGAGCACACGCTGATTCCAGCCTTTCGAACCAGTTCGAGGGTTTTGAGTCGCTCGTCATATGATCGAGTGGTGATGATATTCGGATAATACTCTCTTGAAGTATCCAAGTTGTGGTTGTAAGCAGTAAGGCCGGCTGTCTTCAGTTGCTCTGCTTGCTTCTGTTCTAACATACCTAACGTGCAACAGACCTCCATTCCCATGCCCCAGCAGGAAAAAGCAAAAAGCTCAGAATGCTGCTATGCTTAAAGAGGACAGACCTATAGGGTTTGAAGCATTACCGAATCTCCTTGACGTATTCCAGGATTTGATTGAAGTTCGTTTTCCTGCCGACAGTGTCTCGCCAAGCAGCACCCATGCAAAACCTGGAGCTTCCTGCTTCCTTAGCCTGCGGGCAAGATTGATCAAGTCAGTGAGCAGTAAGAGTGGAAGGAAAGTGCGAGAGTGAGTACCTTTTTGGTAGCTTCAAGAACGATGTCTTCAGAGAGGAGCTTCTGCGCTTTGACGCCCGTGTCATAACGGGACGATTGAGGACAGTAGGAGCAATCTTCGGAGCATCCGCCCGTCTTGATTGACAGCAATGTGCACTGCTGCACTTCTCGCCATTTGTGCGTGTGTTTGTGCACTTGCGCCTGGATATCATAATGCGTGCGTCAGAAAGAATTTGCGAGGAATCAAATTAAATTAAATAGCAGGTAGGTGGGGAGGTTCGCCATTAAAGCAGAAGGTCCATCAAAGGCGAATCGTAGACGGCTTGAATCTCCTCTCGGCTGCAATCGTTCCGCGATTCGTTCCGCATTGCGTACTCTGCAGCGAGCGCAGCCGGAGACAATACGTCCTGGCGCGGAGCCTCGTGATACTCTCGCACCATGGCTGAGCCAAAGCTTGAAGACTGAGGCGTGACCTGAACCGAGGGCGCAGCAGTTGAGATTGAATTGGAATGTGCGGGACTATAATGCGAGGGTGAGACTAGACGACGCAGAAGTGAAATGCGAGACGCTAGAGGACGCATTCTTGCGATCGCCATAGCTGCTGCAAGCCGGTACAATGCCTACTAAGAGAATGGAGTGGGGTTTTAGATACTCATTGGCTTTCCGAGAATGGAATCAAAATTTAGTGATTAAGTGACTCTAGTGCAATTGCGCAAGAGTTCGAAATGGAATCTCCAGTGGACAATAAGCAGCTCCCTTGATCGTCGACTGGATTGGGCGGACTGGAGCCCTAGTCGGACTCTTCGAGAAGACAACCAATTCCGCTCTGAAACCCTCGAGGCGACGTTGACTCCGAGGCGATGTTGTGGCCTTTGAAAGGGGCTTCAAACATGGGCATTCAAACATCTTCATGAGAACCTATTTCTTGAGGTAGTTGCTAATAAAAACAAGGATTCAAAAGGACCTTGGCCATTGTACTCCATGAGTTGGTGATTATAAATTTCTTGTTATTTTTGTAAACCGTGTAAAATAAATGCGTGGAATTCTCCTGTTTGTGACACATGACGCAAGTGAACGCATAGGGCTAATGGCCTTGGCATCACCATATTAAAGTAATGACACTTCAGTTGATTTGGTGATGCACGTAACAAAATTTCTAATTGAGTTGTAAATGAGACTCTTGTAAGAAGAATTGGCTCCATGAATGAGAATTTCAAATATTCTTAAATGAGACTTGACTCTTGATAACTTTTGCTTACAATATCCAAATCATATGTTCTTTGGTGCAATGAATTTCAATTGCACTTTCCTACAAGAACATGTGAAGATTGACAATTCTAATCACAAGAAATAGGCACATCAGCAAAAGTCACCCGATTTTAAGTGCTCTCCCTTACGTAACTTTATCGAGTTTGGGTGTTTTCTTCAACCTTAGGGTGGTCTGAATTTCTTTATATTGTGACTGGGAACTTCATCCGGCTATAGAGCCCTGATCTACTTTTTCTGCTGATATTTTTTTAGTGGAGCCACGGAAATTCTGATGTCTGATGTGCCATGCATGCAGACCCTTTCTTACTGTTTGTTGGACGTTTAGGATTCCATCTCCTCATGCTCCAACAGCATTACGTCCGGACCGAAACTGGCCGGATTCTGACAAGTTTGGTAACCACATCGAGAAATGGCGACTCGGTAACTGCGAGTAATATCTTCACTGACTGCTGGAGGATCAAGTTAGAAGTCGATCGAGTCTAATGAATGCTTAGCTTCGTGCTAACCGTCTTTCAACTCCTTGATCAGCTTATCATCTATTTAAGAATGGCAATGGCTCAGAGTGGATGCTGGACTCTGCTCATACGATTCCACATTTTCTACATCTCAAACTTCTTGACTCTGTTGAATGAACCCCGTCACCAAATCCCCCAGCTACAGACTCTTTCATGCATTGCACATGTACTCAATATATTTTGTCGCGGTGGGGAATCTGGAGGAGATTCGGGAGTGTCTCGGTCAAAGAGACAGATACTGGCACTGGAGTTGGTGTTGGAACTTAGTGTCCGACCCTTGGTTACCATTATTGTTACTGTTCCGTTGAGTAGATGTTTTTTATTCTGACTCTTTCTCTTCCTCTCTTGATTTCCGTAGTATTAAACCCCAACCCTCGAACTCCTTCTTCGAACAGTTAGGTTCCCCACAGTGAGTCCTGTGAGTGCAGTTTAACAGTTGGAACATACGGTACTAAATGTCATCAGAGAGATTGATTCTAAGCATTTTGAGACACACGTGAATCCTGCGCGACAACAGATGAAGTCATCGAGTCAACATGGAGCACTTTTTTCTAAGCTACTAAATAACATCAAGTCTTGGGACATCCCACATGAATCGAAATGAAGATGTTGTAACACATGAATTGATGCTCGTAACAGGAAAATTTGCAAGGCGAGTATAACAATCTTCATTAACGTGGAACAATCGGAATACGTCATACATGCTCTTTACCCGAGACGCTAATAATTAATCGAGCGCACACAGGCAAACAAACTGGCTCGCTAGCAATGATGGAACAAATTCCTAGGCGGCGAATCCGTTGATCGCCATAGCCAGTGACACAATATGTCGGTCGGGAGACATATAATCGATATTCATGATGTTCGGGTACACCTGCTTGCTGCAGTTCTCGATAAGCTCCGTATACAGCTCAAGATAGATCCCGGCTGCAAGTGCTTTGATAGATCTGTCAGTAGAAACATGTCCTATACACATTCCGACATCTGTCGGGCTTTGGGTGAGTGTCCAGCCGAGAGAAAAGAGTTGGTCATTGTTGGGGCTGACTTCCTTCTTCAAATTCGACATTTGACCTTTCACCAGCTTGTCCTTGTCGTTGGTTTCGATGTAGGTGTTTAACAACGTGAATTGGCTGGCCTTGTAGAAGCCCTTGTCAGCATAAACGACATTGAGGAGCGAACTTATGTCGACGTTGTCGGAGTCCACAAGCACGACGACAGCCGCCTTCCCTTGCCCGATGAAGGACTTGAGAGTAAGAGTGTTCAAGTTGACAGTTCCCGAATTCGGTGCGACGAACAGGTGCTGGATGCCGAGGAGCTGATTCAGTAACCGACTCCACTGGTCCAGGGTGAATACAGGATAGCTAGAGTTGCCGGCGTCCGTATCACGAGCATGAGACAGACTCAGGATGACGAGCTCCGGATGGTAAGCTGTGAACAAATTGACCTGGTTGATTATCTCCTCGATAGACTGGCCGTTTGCACCTTGCCAGCCTGATATTAGATCGATGAATGAATAGTGGCCCGTCTTGAACAATCCCTCGCTCTTCACTGGCCTGATGTCGAACCATCGTGCTCCAGCAACGAGTTGTTCACCAACTGACAGGATCTGGGTGAGGGTGATGTCCTCGATTCCGAAGACGGTACCGCCAGTCTTGACGCTCATCCCGGAGTCGTGGGTGCCAGGCATGCAGATGTGACGCAAAGTGCGATCGCCGAGAATGTCGAGGCTGGTCTGCATCCAACTCACGGGAAAATCGTTCGACACGAAGTTGCCCGGGGTGCCCGACAGCATGAAGAAGTTGCCCGCTGTGCCTGACAGAATGAAGTAGACGCAGCCGTCATGGTTGAAGCCGAGGGGGATGGTGGAGCCTCGCGCGCTATTCTGGGTAATGATATTCGTCAGGTACACTTGGATGTTGAAAGTAGCACCCGAGCGAGCCTGAAGTTCGAACTTACTCGCAGTGCCGGTGAGGGTGTACTCTGACTCGCCAGCATCATCGCGCTCATTAGTAAAGATATGCTGGTTCCATTCGACGTTCTTGCCGATGCACGTGCCGGCTGGGATAGAATCCGGGAAGTCCCACGCGTTCATTTGATAGCTGCGCTGTCCAGTGCGCTGCCAGTTATATGGAGTGCCATTGACGAGAACGACGTTTCCGCCTTGGCCCATGATGATCGAGGACGGACTCTAGCTATCTACATATCAACTGATGGTGCTAAGTGACCAGATTAAGAGAGAGCGTCCAAGTTGTTGGACGATGAAATACGAATGCGGAACTGATCGATGTTCTCACCGACTCGTCAGTCCGGCATTTGTAGGAAGCTGACATACAGGACTCTGGTGTAACATCCGGCTGATCTGCTGATCGGGCCGAACTGTTGCGCACGCTACTCCCCCAGCGCATCGATTTTACATCGGGCACGATCGATCGGCTACTAGCATGGAGCGCCGATCTCATTCGGCGCGGCTATTACCATTCGGGCGATCGATCGGGCTTTTACATCGGGCCCGATGAGATCTTATTCGGCGCGGCTATTACCATGGAGCGCCGATCTCTGGTATTGGCCACATGCGCAATCCTCTACTACTGGAAGATCGTGGTTCACCTTGTCGTAAGTGCTGCACTCCACCAAGATATTCCCGCTACCATATCGTATCAGGATTTCTTCGTACAATTCAGAATGATTAAACTGTGCGGACTGTGGCGGTGTGGCCTTGCCTAGTTGCGTTGGTAGCGACACGAGGTATTCATGATCTCTCAGGTGTGTCAAGAATAGAAAGAAACGAGGGAGTTTCTGTTCATTGACAACCTGGTTTTTCTTAAAAGTAACAGTGTACCGATTGTTACTTAATTAGGGACGCTTTACACACGGAGTCGACGGGTCAACAAATCGGCGCGGACAGGACGCCCCCCACGCTGGAACTTACCTCGCGTGGGGTCCTGGATGATCGTGATGAATGGCAAATCTGCCCGCTTTAAAATTTTCCAGCCCTGTCCCGGCACAGGCCCCGCAGCGGCACGGCTCTTGAGTGAAACCGGCCCGTACCTTTCGCTGGCACTCCCGCTCGATGCCGCCTTCCCGCTCAAACCCACCAAGTTCCCCCTCTCATCTGGTCTTCGTAGAATCCGTGAGGTATACACCCAACGTAGATGACAGCAGACTTCCCTGAGCTCGTGGAGCTGGAGACAGGAATGACTTTGCTCTTCTTCGCACATTTCGCTAACTTCTGGTCAGCCGCGGTATCCAAAGGCTGTGCAACCAGGGACAAAGTTTAGTGACTCCGGCACAAAACCCCTCACTCTCGTAAAACAGAAGGGAGGCAGCGTGAGTTCAAGAAGGGCAGAAACGCGAGGCTCGAGGGGACCAACTTAAACCCTAAACCCTAGTTCATGAAGAAATGCTTCACATTAACTTCCTGGTCCCTGTTCCGACATGAATTTCGGTTTAGTTTTCTTTCGCAATTGTACTTCTTTCTTCATCAGAATAAGAGTTCACAACCCTAACCCTAAGTCCTTGTGATGTGAACTCTGCGGATCAACACATCTTTTGACTCACATCGAGTGGAAAGGAGAACTATTGTTGGTTGCACGAACCTGTTTTTGAATTTATGTCACCATCAGATAGATAATTTGCACACAATAGAAAAGACAATAACCCTTAAATGACGGAGCCTACGACCATGGCATCAATCTAAATTTTCAATCAACTGTATGCTCTAGTTTTTCATCAAATATAAGTGGAATTTATTTTTTTTTAAATTCAGAGATGAGATCATATGTCTCAATTATGTAACAAAAATCACATATTTTTTGTGGAAATTTGAATTTATTGTGATTTTCTGAAGAAAAAGTGAAGAAAATTCATAATAAATACAAATTATGCTAAAAAATTCTGAAAATTTCACCAAAGGTGAACATTATAGTGTTAAAACTTGTGGTGTAAATGAAAGTTCCGTGTTCGGCTAAAATTAGAACCACGGGTATAGGTCCAAGTTCAAATTGCAATAACTTATTCAATTTTACGTATTTTTTGGATTTTCAAAATGGTATGGAAACTAGACATCATTAGCTTTATTTCATTAGTTCGACTCAAATTCAAAAAATATCATTTTGATGGCTTGAATTCAGATCTAGTGCTAAAGCTAGAAGTTTCTCAATTTCATTGTATTGAGATCCGTGTCACAAGCATTTTATTTCATAGATAAAGTATACCAACCTATTACCGCCAGATTAAGCAATGTGCATGTATGGAGAACCCAAATAATTATACATCTATTTTTTTAGTATTATACAATTGAATTACAATCTCAATCCAAGTGATTTCATATTTTTTTGATGAAAGCTGAATTAGTTATGAATTTTCAAAGTGTGTTGCCACTTTAGCATATTTCTGCCACTAGGTACCCCCATGAGCACCAGTCAAAAGTCAGGGATCTTAACCAATAGTAAGCCTTCATTTGGAGCTGACAAAGAGTGATTGGGTGGTAATGAGGTGAATGTGGGGAGGAATTGCGACCAAATATAGAGTGGTGGTGTTAGGAAGGTGGTGGTCATGGGGGGTATACCTGAAAGAGCATCTGATATTTTTAGGGTTGGTTATGGTTGTTAGACACAATGGATGTCATGAGGGGTGACTTTCGGCTTGATGGATGTTGATGTTATAAAGAGCAAATATTTGTTATGGACCCAAGCCAAGCAAACTTTAGTGAATAACTTCATGAGTGAAAGTGGTAGGGTCGCAAGGTCAAGCCATGTGCACAATTTTGGGTTTAGCGATGAAGCCACATGGAGTGACGAAAGCTACCGGATGGAGTGGAAGTGTGCGTTGTTGATACACCGACGTTCTAGGACCGTGGACATGTTGCCGAAATTGTAGCACCGCAGAAGCTTTAGCCACGACATGCCCATGGCCTTGCAAGAGAGTGCGCCACAACAAAGAGATGCATTGCCATAGTCCACCATCATTGTTTCTTCCTCCAAATCCTAAAAATTATGCATCTCCAACAACCTCAACAAAATTTATACCACGATGCATCTTCTCCAAATTTCTCCTTCTTTAACTTCCACTTGATCTACTGTAGTTTGAAAAGGTGGTAGTCGATTTGGCAAGAAGCGGAACTTAATCCTTTAACAACAAGGCCTTGATCGGGGCTTTGGAAAATCTACAAATCTAATAGATTAGTTGCAAAAAAAGTGAACAACATCTACACGGAGGGTACACCACTTTTGACTTATTTAACGCAATCATTGTAGTTTGTTAGTGCCTCAACCAATTAGAGATCAAAAAGATGTGTTAGATGGTGGAAACCAAAGCGCATCGCCGCTCCGACTAGTGCAAACCAATCCAAAGGTTCAATCAGCGGTGGCTCTCCAAAAACTAGTCTCATTGACCATAGTTTGGTCCATTCATCGTTAAAGGGTTACAGAAGGAGAAATGAAAAGTAGAGTATGACCGTGACATCCACCGTCTCACGGCGCAGTAAGGCCAGCCACCATGAAGCTCGTGAGGTATGGTTCTCTCTTTAGATTCCATCTCTAGGGTTTTGGCAATTGTTTGGATAGCTTGCTAGGGATAATGGTTTGTGTGTGTTTTTTGTCCCTATTCGGTGTTTTTGGTTTTGAAACTATGGCATTGGTTGATTTCTGGATGAATTCAAGATTTTGATGAAATTGAACAATGAGACAATGTCGATTGAGCTGTAGAATGGAACTATATTGCACGACACTATTACATGTATGTTATGTTTATCACTTTGGCTGCGTGTCATAAGAGCATCTCCATCAGGGCCCACCCCAACAGACATGCCCAAGCTGGTGGATCCGGTGGACCAAGCCGCCCCACTAGAGCCCTTGTTGCGTGCCATCCCGCTGCGGGTGCCTGGTCAGGCTGCAGCCCACACAGAGAAATGTCAAAGTATAGAGGGGGCGTAGCTAAATTTCCTGAGCTGAACCAACCAACAATTGTCCGCCACATGCCACAAACATCATTGATCCATGGTTTCCCCACTTGAAAAATTCTGGCAATATCCTTACTTGCATGAGTCCACGTACGTCGCTCATTCCCCAAACATTTGTTTCCTAGCCCAGCGAGGCACAAATTTATAGACCTTGACGAGCGGTGCAAGGCAGTCACGGCAATTCTTGACAAGGGCATGGACCGTGGGGGTGTCCCCGAGCATTTCTGCCCAGGTTGGCATCTCTACAATGGAGATGCTCTAATCCTAATAATTTGCTATGGTGAGGGGCTTCGGAGTTGTATTTTGTCCTTATGGTATAGCCCCCATGACCGACATTTTAAGCAATGTGCATACAAGGAGAATCCAAATAATAATACAATTATTTATAATTTTTCAATAAAAGCCAATAGAGTTACAATCTCAATCCATGTGATTTCATATTTATCAATGAGATGTGAATTAGTTATAAATTTCATAGTGGTCACCCATGTTTAGCCTCCTTTTGTCACTAAGTACCCCCCACTAGCACCCACCAAAAGTTAGGGGTCTTTACCAACAATAATCCTTAATTTGGAGCTGACAAAGAGTGAATGGTAGAAGTAGGGCGGATATAGGATGGAATTGGAACCAAATAAAGAGTAGCAATGATAGGAAGGTTTAGGTAATGGGGGATATACCATACTCTTGATTTTTGAGGTATTTGCAAAATTTTGCATGCTTTCATGCCTGTCATGGGCAGAGTGAACTTATTAAATTTTCAAGGTTCTAGATCTAAGATCTCTTGTTTCTTTGTTAGAAGTTATGGATCTTAGGGCCGCTTCACAGTATGCCCAAGTCGAGTAACCGTCCGTCAAAATGAGTGGCCAAACTATGGCGAGAGGCCAAACTTTTTTGTCAAAAAATACTTTAAATAAAATAGATTGAAGGTTTGGCTGGTCGTGGTGTGAAGCCCAAAAGGCCAAGTCGAGTGGCCAAACCCCATACCATTCGCCAAGATTCCATTCATTTCTTACTATATGAATGGAGCAATTTGCTGAAATTTACCTCTCTCTCATTCTTTTACCATGGATTCTAGAAGGGAATGTATCCTTGTTCTTTTTTCGGTGTTTTTGGTGATATAATATGTTATAGTGGGCATTTTGGCAATGCAAAAACTTGCAATATTTCAACAAAATGTTCAAATGATGGTGATGGCGGTTTTTATGGCTCAAAGACGGAGGGTGGATTTTAGGAGTTCTTGTTGGCAATTTTAAGGGTATAGAGGTTTTTTGGAGCATAGTCTTATGGGGTCTTATTTGGAGAGAGAGTTTCAAAAGCGAATGAGGATAAGTCAATCCACTTTTAAATATTTGTGTAATCTTTTGGAGCCTATTTTGAGGAGAAAAGATACAAAATTTAGGAAGAGTATTACCGTCGAATGTAGGCTCGCTGTAACGTTATCGCGATTGGCAATAGGAAACACTTTAGCCATGATTGGTGATTTATTTGGAATACGTTTGAAGACTACTTCGGTGATTGTGAGGGAATGTTGTGAAGCATTTAGAATTCATTTATGACCATTGGTTTTTAAGAAGCCCACACTTACAATGATGAGGGAGATTACTTCGGGTTTTGAAGCATTACGTGGCATACCTTTCATATTAGGTGCAATAGATGGAAGTCATATTCCTATCCTAGCACCCTCTCAAGATCCTGTAGCTTCTATTGTAGAAAAGGTTTTTATTCTTGTTTACTCCAAGGGGTTGTAGATGTGGAATGTAAGTTTTGGGACTATGACTTTAGATGGGCCGGAAGAATTCATGATTGAGCTCTATTTTAGAAATCAGAAATAGGGAAGAAAACCATGACGGGTTCATTTTTTCCTTCTAAGTTTATAGGTGATGCCGCGTATCCTATGCGGCCTTGGTTTTATTCACCATTCAAAGGAGAGAGGAAGGTTTGCCTAGGAAAAAGGTTCATTGGAACTTTATCCAATCGAGCGCTCATATGGCAGTTGAAAGGACATTCTGCATTTTAAAGGGTAGATGGCGCATATTACTGAAACAAATTGACATGCCGCTTCAAAATGTACCGGATGTGGTAACTGCTGCATTATGTCTCCATATATAATTTGTGTATTATGGAAAATGACAAATTCAACATGGAATGGGCGAAGGATGCAAAGATGGATTTGCAGGAAGACGATAATAGAAGTCTAGGTGATTTTTGAGAAGTAGACATGTTTAAAGTCATGGAATCTTCATTGAGGAAAATGAGAGTATTACATCGACGAACTGCAGGATGACCTCCCCCGATGACTTCAGTTGTGTTTGTAGACATTGAAGAACTTTTCCGCTTTCTGTGTTTTGTGGACAGAGTTCCAGCCTGCGGCTCATCTGCTGTTGTATTCGAATCCTTCATTGGACACTACATGATGCAGACATTGGAACAATAGATGTGAACTTTTGTCCGTGTTGGTTTATACCATTCCACTTTTCCTACTTGAGAAAGTGGACAATAATGTTTCTCATCATGTATGATCAGTAGAGCTTGAAAACCTCATGGGTGGAGCTTTGAAGTAAAATCCCCTCTCGCTTGCTAAGTTGCTAGATAACGATATCTTCAAGCCAAGCATGGTAGAGACACCAATTTGTTGTAAATCAGCCAATCGCAATTCACTAATCATGAATTACAAGTCACTAAACATTTATCTCTAATCAGTTGCACCAGTCTCCCTCTACTTCATATCAAGCACGTTGTCTGCAGAACGTTTGTTGTGGCTGCCTCAGAGCATATATTCCGCTTCATTGCCAAACCCTAGCGTGCTCCGATCGACTTCATTTTGAATAGAATTGTGAGAGAACTCGAAGGATTGAGAGTAGACACTCAGAGGTATGAAGGAGTATGAAAAATTTGAGTAAAATTGCAGAATTTGTGAGGGAGCTTCGAGCGGTTTCTGTTCGTGGTTAGCTGCTTCCAAACCCTTGAACGTCAGTCGAGATCCGTATTACACTCTGTAAGATATAATTACATGTATTTAAATTTAGCAAAACTTACACCTTTGGATTGAAATTTTTTCAGCTAACATCTTTCATTTTGAGGTCCTTTCAAAATCTAAAATCTATCATCTTCAATACGTCATTATACATATAGAATATAGTGGCCACAAGTGACACCATATGATGTTTAAGGATTAAGGTCAAATATTATCTGGTTTCTGTATTTGTAGACGCTGCTTAACGGATCCTCGATTTGGAATCCAGGAAAGTTTGTTATGTACATAAGTAATTTACAATGGAGAATATGTATTCTATAGTTGATATGTATTCACTTGTATTCGGTTTTATTCTAAATGTTTCCAAGTACATGCATACGTTCAGAGTTTATGAACTTGTGTATTGGAACCCTATTATTTCCTAGAATAAGGTTTCCGGGGTTTAATATTATTTTAATATTGATACATGATATATGGGGTGTAATATTCTTCATATAAAAAATAACATGGATATTGTTCAATTATCAAAAGTTAAAAAATAACATGGATATTGTTCAATTACCAATTAAACAAAAGTAAATTACATATTTGTAAAATCATGTCTTGGTAAGGAGGGTCAATCAAGTAACCCTTACACGTCATAAAGTGCTACTTGTGGCCACCCTATTCTACATCTATGGTGTCAAATTTGAACATGATAAGGTTCACGTAATGAAATGATATCCAAATGAAACATGTTATTTGAAAAATCTTCAATCCAAAAGAGCAAGTCTTTCTAAACTTTGATACATTTAACACGTGCTTTATATACAATTCCCTACCAACGTATAAGGGTTAACCTTCCATACTAGTACGTCAATTATCACAGTAATAAGTTGGTCTATTGATAAGCTTCCTCCCAATGTGCCAGTAATCACGTTACTAGTTACTTAGAAGTATATCACAGAGTTTCAATTTGCGTCTGTCATTAGGCATTGCATTAGCTTGTTAAAAGTACAAACTTGGTAATCATGTCATTAATCATTGGTACTTGGTTATTACTGGTGGTTATTAGTAATTAACAATTACTTGAGATTTAGTAATAACAGTAATTGTAATTGTAATCAGATTATCAAAAAGTTAAGAATTAGTATTGATTCTTGGTAATGAATTGGTTACAAAAAATTTGCATATGTAATTATCAATAATTTGCATCAATTAACATGTACAGCTCTGGATGAAGATTGACAGAAAAAATACAACCACGTATTCGTCCACTTAGTGCAGTGCTCCATCGTGGGAGCGTAGTTGCGACCGCAACCAAGGAAGGGGAGGGACATATAGAGTTGTAGATGAGGATGAACAGGAAAAAACAAGCACGTATTCATCCATTTAGTGCTCCTTTGTGGAAGCGCGGTTGGGGCCGCAACCAAGGAGGGGAGGGGAAGGGGCTGAGGCAACGAGGGGCGGGGAGGAGCCTACGATGGTCAGTTCAGGCACCGGCTGAGGGCGAAAGCTGTGAAGGAGGGAGCTTCTACACGGACTAAGGGCGGAGGCTTGGTTTAAAGGGGCGGAGGCTTGGTTTAAAGGAGCGAAGGCAGGATCATACATACATACCACGTAATCTTCATTGTTATCACCTCTGCCTGCAACGCTCTTGCACTTTGTCAGTGACACCACCGATATCCTACAATGGACCCTCATCTATAGCCTATTGAAGAAGACAATATGTCGGAAGATGAACAGGATGGGGAGGATGAGGAAGAAAATGTATTGGACGAAGCATTACTTTTGGATGAGGAGGAACATGGAGTACCTGATGTGGACGATGAAACACCTTTACAACTTTCTGATGGTGAACCAGACATTGAGAGAGAAAGAGAAGTTGACTAACTACAAGACAACATGGACTACATGGAATTAGAAAGGTTATAGCTAGTGCCACATAATTTTCATATTATTAATATTATGTGATCTTTTCTATATTAATGACATATATTACAGTGCCCTTTTTTTAAAAAATTGTTCAGACACTTTGCTGAAGTTAAATGATAATGTAAATGTATAGTGGGATGTACAGACTATAGAGTATGAAGAAATTTGCTTTATATATGACTTGAACCATTATTGTATACATTTTGAATGTGAATGGATTCGAATTTTTATTTTCTTTCCCAAATATCACATACATGTGTTGGAGTTGCTGGAGGAGCCTGTTGTGACTTTCGAGTTTATAAAATTCAATTTTGTCCATCCAAAAATCCTAATATCAATTCTGAGATTTAAACATTTTTTAAGATATATTATGTTTACAAAAAAAAAATACAAATTTTGTATCATATAAAAAGATGCATCTAAAGTTAGTCTACAGTGCATTTAAAGTTAGTCTACAATGCATCTAAACTTAGTCTACAATGCATCTAAACTTAGTCTATAGTACATCTAAACTTAGTCTATAGTGATTGAGGCTCTTGATATATCTAACATCTCTTTTGTTAAAGTAAAAGTCAACTTAGAAACAATCAGTAGTTTCTATATCGACATAAGGTAAAAAGAACTTTTGTTTCTATATCGGCTCAAAGTAAAGTGAGCTTGTCTTTTACTTTACCTTCTATGATGGAAGGAAAGTATATAAGGCAACTCTCCCACAAAGTTGATGACACTTCTTCATAGATAATATATTTCAAATATATTTCTATTATTTGCTCTTTCTCTCTCTCTTTTATTTTGGTTTTCCTAAAGTCAGTAGCTCTATTTCCTTATGGTATATAGCTTCATCTTAACATCTTTGATGAGTTTTGCCCTTAGTCAGTTGTTTTCATTTATTTGTAATGTAATTTTTTATAATGTACATGTTAGTACATGTAATGATGTGGTGTGTAGTTTTATGTCCTTGATTTTGATGCAAGCATATTACTTTTATGATTTAATTTATTGACAATAATGTTTATGTTTACTTTTGTTTTGAAGTTATACTTACAACTTACTGCATCAAATTTGAGGTAACCTCTCTCCGAAGGTATTGGTCCTCCTCTGTAACCTCTCTTCGAGGTATTAGTCCTCCTTTGTAACCTCTCTCCGAGGTATTAGTCTTCTTGGGTAACATCTCTCAGGAGGTATTAGTCCTCTTGGGTAACATCTCTCTCTGGAGGTATTAGTCCTCTTGAGTAACATCTCTCTCTGGAGGTATTAGTCCTCTTAGGTAACATCTATCTAGAGGTATTAGTCCTCTTGGGTAACATTTTTCTGGAGGTATTAGTCCTCTTAGGTAACATCTCTCTGGAGGTATTAATCCTCTTGAGGTATTAGTCCTCCTGGGGTAACCTCCTCCAAGGGTTTTAAAAAATTGTTTTTTTGTTGTTGATATTGGTTTTTACTTATCTACTTTGTTTTCCATGATGTCTGTCTTTTGTCATTCATAATGATGACTGGTTTTTTTTTGTCAATCCATCAGAGTCGTCGAACACTTTCATCTATATTCATCTACATTTATCCATCCCTCAAAGCGCTCTTTGGTACCTGGTTTATTTTTTTTTGTTTTTGGTTTTGCCCTCACGGCGCTCCTCGGTACTGAGGAGCCCCTCGGCTGGTTATTTAAATTTTTTCAATTTTCAACATAGTCAAGTTATGGGCCCATGACCGTTTTAAATAATAATTGATAAAAATTCATTGATAATGGACTTTCAAGGAAATAAGAAGAGGTTTGTAGAGAATATTAATGCGCAAGCCTCTACTTTAGAAGAAAGTATTTAAAAAGTTGCAAGATTTGAACAACAAATTCAATGCTCTACTTTTATAGTGACTAAAAATTCTATAATTGCATCTCATCCAAATTATAACCATGTATTCCCAAATATGATATGTAGATAGATCAATTTGTTACATATTATTTGTTTAGAAAATGCGTGCATTCATTTCAATTATTCACTTTGGAATACATAAGCCACAACACTTGGAGCACATGCACATGGTCTACAACAATAATTGAATGAGATATCAGTTGTCATGCGGGTTACAATGAGAAACCAAGTGGTTGATAAGAAGATTTATAGCACATCTTGTATTAGAAAAATAAGAAAGAAATTATATGAACCTCTCTAAGTTGCATGTAGAAAAGATTTATTTTTTTGGTACCTTGGCCACCCATGTGTCACCACGAATATAATCATAGACTTGGTTTAAAGTGCTACTTTCACTAACGAGTAGAAATTTTGTTTCACAATATGAAAGGAAATTTTATTAATTCCTAATGCTGAGAATCTCACATTTAATGAAGTGTTCTTCCAAAGATTTCTCGCATTTCTTGATTTGCCCACACTTGAGAACTTTTCGTGGAAGTCCCCTACTATAATTTCTCATAGATTCGATAAGAATAAATATTACATTCCATACATCCTACACAATGGTCACTTTCAACTCTTTGTTGTAAATGTGCTTGAGATTGGCAAAAGCCAACATTGGAACTTTTGCCATTTACAACTTAAGACTTATAATATTACATGCTCATAAGATACAATAATCTTTGACAAGTACAATCGGCTATTTCAAGTGTTTGAAGTAAAAAAAAATGGTTAAGTTTCTATAGAATGTTGAGAGCCAACTAAACTGCTACACTATTTGTATATGTAAGTGAAAATAAATTGTAACTTTTTAACCGTAAGTTGGAATTTTATGAAAATTTGTGTCTATGAAAAGCTAATCAAAAGTTGTCCATTCAATAAAAAATCTCAGAAAATAATGCCATTACACGACAACATGGCTAAAACAACATTAAATTTGCAAACATGTATGTGGATTAAATACTCAGCAAACAATATTTGCTTCTATGCAAAAACTTGGAACATTATGTAAACATTGTGCAAAATAATTCATGACGAGAAATCATTTTAATGCTTTCCTGGACAAACATATTGCAAAATACATTGTTCTATACATTGCAAAATACATTGTTCTATACATTGCAAAATGCATAGCACAATTACTTCAGGAGAAGCAAAATATTATGTCTTATATACATACATTTGAGTTGATCCATACATAGCCAAAGACAAAGAAGTTTATCATTTCAATGGCGCACACAATATAGTATTTAGTAATAATAAAATAAAGATTTGCACCTTATTTACTAAAGCCCATACTCATACCTTAATAGATATTTTGTTACATGAATTTTAAACTCCTTTGAAATCTACTCATGTGTCTACTCTGACCAACTTCTCCAGAATGTTTGACATTCATTTGTCATTTCCAAGAATAAAAAAACAAGGTTTCATAATTGAACCTTAAATACAATAAAATTAAAATAAACATATTTAAAGAAGCAACACAAAAAAAAAATAAGCTTGACAATATGTGCTGAGCACTAATCTCAAGGATTAGAGTTGGTTGAAGCAAAATCCTTCTTCTGTGATTTTTTTCCCTCTGTATGTAGACCTCCATATAATCGCGAGTACGTTTGATAGACTTGCTTGTAATGTCTGTTCGTCCTTCAAAATGCATATGTGGATGAAGAGAGTCCACGACTTTCGATGATTGTATGTGCTTCACCTCTGTATACAACCTCTCCAATATAGCATTTGTATGTTGCATTAACATACACCCTCCAGCCGTAGACTCTTCGTGAATTCTTTGAAAAAATTGTTGCATCTTGTTTGATATAGATTCTTGAGTAGGTTCTACACGTACGTCTTCTCTGATATCACTATCATATCCAGAGATATCTGCTTCGGAAGAAGCTTTAATATCTTCTTCCAATTCTTCTTCAAAGTCATTAATATCAAGAGGTTTAGAATACAAGCATAAAGCTTTTAACCCTCCCCGCTTGGTTCCATAATACGTACCACAATATTCTAAAATGGAACTTGGGCGACAATCTGGAAGAAACTTCAAAAGTATTGCAATTTGATGTTTGCAAAAATTTCCCCGTATAGCAAATTCACATGAACAACATGCATAATCAATAAATGGATCTCCTCTAAAAACATACCACTGAATAAATTCTTTAGAAGTTTGGGACTTTACCATCCATCGATTTTCCCAAGAAGATGGTTGTAAAACATCTGTGCTTGGAATTGTATGAGCCTTTTGCAGTCCCTTTTCCACAATAGCCTCCACTTTCTTGTTTGGAATAAATCCCTTGAGTTTTTGTTCACCTAAATACATATAATGTGAGGCAATAGATGTTGTCAAACGCCATATTAACCAATCAATTCGCCTTCCTGATGCTCCTCTTGAAAATTCGCTTAACCATCTCTTTAAAGCGCTATGATACGATTCAATGTTGTTGTTTGTGTCCTGATTAGCATGAGGAAGACGTCTTAATCCTAGAAGCCATAATTCTGCAAAAAGAAAGAATACAACATATAACATAAAAATCCATGAAAGATATCATAAGTATGAAAAATATCTTTGATAACATCAGAATTGACAAATCAAACTGTTGAAAATCTTACCATAAATCTTTTCATAATGATTTTCAAAGTATTCTTTAATAGCTGGAACATCATACTCTTCAAAAATCTTTTCCATATCCCTTTTAGCCCGTTCAATGAAGTCTAATTTTGTTTCACCAAACTCAATATTAAGGTAAAGAATTTGTTGCATTTCCCAAAATACCTCCCATTTTGCAAATTTATCACCTAGTACTCTTTTCTTACACTTTTCTTTCCAATTTTTCAAAACATGAAAAGCGCATAAATAAATCTTCACATCTTCCCAAACACACCTGGAATACAACATACATTTTAACATTAGAATCAAGTTTGCATATAATAAAAATTTGATTAACAACTATTGTAAATTATAATGTAAGAGAAACAAATAATATTGAAAACATAAGAAACTTACTTGATTGCCATCCTTTCTTGAATTGCATCGTCTACAATAATGCATGACGGTTTCCAACTTGGATCGTCATTGTTTATATGATTTTTTAGAGCCAATAACCAATGATAAATATCATCTTCTTTCTGGTATGATGTGAGAATCCATGCAATTGGGATCCCGTTGTGCCATTCATCAAAAACTACAAGAGTAAACAAATGATATAATAAATCATTTGTACCAAACGTGGCATCCATGGAAATACATGCATTTCTCCCATATCTCAAAAGTGTGTTTTTTTGCCATGGTGTTTGAATACCAATAGTGAAAGGCACTCCAAGTCCCGCATGACTCTCTTGATAAAAAAATATTGTATGAGAATTCTCTAGCTTCCATAAATTGACACTCAATAAAACATTCTTGTATCTATACCATATCCCATGTTTTCTTTGATGCTCGTAATATCTAATATTTTTAAGAAGCAAAGAATTGTCTTGAGAATGATTCCGATTTTTAATCCAGCCCTCATACCATGCCTTCTTGTGTTCTTCAAATACTTGTCTAGCCGTTAATCCATCATCCAAACGTTTAATAATCCATTTTTTTAATTCTTCTGATATTTGTGGTGCTGCTTGGCTTTTCCGTGCTACAGAATCTGGATCTAAAGTCCCATGCGCAATCTTCCCATTCTCTCTAGAATGCTCACTATGATAATAAATTACTTCACCAATATGGGGATATAATTTTAATCGCCGAATAGCAAACCTTGCTAAACACCCTCTTTTCTTTGATTTTTTATGCTTTGGATCAGATCGATAGTCTTCTGGCCCATATGGGCAATGATACCTAAACATCAATGTTTATATTTTAATATATAGGTATTTGAACATCATATATATTATACATCATAAATGAACAAAATCAATTTTTAAAATTGCAATAAATAAATATATCCATACCATGTTTGAATCAATGATGAACTTAGTTGTGGTTGCTTGAGCTCCTTCTTGTCCTCGATGCTATCTTCAATTGCCCATTCAACATTGGAACCATTGTCCATTGTTTGACTATCCATAAAATCATTCATTCTTTCCCATAAAATATAGGCTGTCATAATGGTACAAATAGAAGAATCTCTTGTACCACAACGTTGGCCTTGAGTCCATATCAGATTGTTGTAGTGGATGGGACCAAGACCTGGATTTTGTGCACATGGTGGCTCCTTTCTTCTCCCCATATCTCTTCTCTAATATAACAAAATCAAGAAACATATTAATGGACTATGAAGTACAGAAGTAAAAGTTACATCATAATATAAAATGAATATTATGCAATGGATATAGTAATTAAATTTGAAAAATCATAGACTCAAAACTCTATATTTGTAAAAACAAAAAATTATAAATACGAATACTCAGATAAACACATCTTCATAAATCCTAAATATTGAAGTATCAGCAACAAATGTAAGACAACACATATGATGAAATAAAATATATTTTCCTACTAAGACTGATCATTACAAAACATTAAAAGAAATATCAAAGTATACTCTATAATATCAATTTCTATTTTAGATTCACTATCCTTTTGTCCCATGGCCATCAAATTATTGAAGAGAATAAATGAACAGTATACTTACGTTAGCCCCTTTAGAAACTGGAGTTCTTTTAATTTAATTTGTGTAGACCATGTATGCTACGACAACTTTCCAGTGCATCTTTAATTGATAATAGATCAAATACAAAGGACATTTTTCACAATTGAAGTGTAGAAGGATTAATAAAAAAGAATAGAATGTTCAATGAACAAAGATAAAAAATATATTTTCATGAATGATGAAAATAAATGTAATTAATCCTTATACATCAATGAAAATCCATACATATGTGCACGTATTTCATTTTAGAGAATACAAAAAATGCATTGAAATCTTAACAAGAGTTACACCAATGGATTAAAAAAAATTCAACTAACATCTATCATAAGATCATTTCAATATTTGAAACTTATCATGATGAAAGACGACATTATACGTATACAATATTGTGACCACATATGGCACTTTATGAAGTGTAAGGAATAATTGAGAAACCCCTTGCAATATTAGACAAAATCATCCAACCATCTCTACACAACATGATTAAATGATGAAACATGTAATCCACTAATGACAATTCATTCTCCGAATCAACTTTATCTCCATATCAAAAATATTAAAAAATTGAAACATTACATCAAAACATTACATCAAACATTTACGATTTATTATCAAGATGAGGTATATGATTAACGAATATTATGTATCTTCAAAATTGGGTTTATCTCCATACAAAAGAATCACCATGTTTTACACATGTGTTGCACAAGACATCTAGGTTCGGTGTCCGGCCTACCTAAATCTCAAAAATACTAAGTGACACCTATAAGAAGCAGAAAAATCTTTATCTTGAAAGAAAATATCTGCACAAAAAAGTCAAAGTCATAAAAATTTAAAATTGTTTTTCATTTACAATACATGAAAAAGCACAATATACAAGTATAATCTATAACTCTGTACAAAACCTCTTATCGACAAAGAAGCAAGTGAAAAATTACCAACATGTTCTAGTACTCATTTGTGAAATGCACTACGCAAAACTCGACTCCAATCTAACCTAACCGCAAGAGCCAAGCACATTAGCAAACATACCCTCATTTATTTGCATTATCATGAAACAAAATCATAAGATATATCAACACCCATGAGAAAATCACCACCCAAAGCACCTTTAAAATTGTTAGGTAGCCAATCAACTATTCTCTGCCATCAATCACGGTACTCCCCCGTCCTATGATTAAACTTAGAACCTTACAGGCACGTAAACTTAAAAAGGAAGTGAATACTACAATTGTATCTAAACCAAAGTATCCATTTCTTCGTAAATGAGGGATTTAACAATGTCTTAACCAAATCATACCTTATCAAGTCTTCACCACGCAGATGAGTGTCATTAGTTGCAAAAAGCACTTTAAAGTTGCCATCTCTCAACTCCAAAACTGTAACCATCAAGAAGAAGAAGAACGCCGGTTCCCGAAGGGAACCGGCGTGAATAAAGTGTCTGTTCGTTCCATTGCTAAGACCATGCCCACCGGACAAGGAATTAGCGAACTGGAACTACTTCCCCCTTTCGAAGGTAGACACTATGTAACGAGTAGCCAGAAACCAACCGACAACGACCAACCACGACCAAACTAACTAAACAACAACAAACAAAACCAAACAGGCAGCCAATCAGGAAGAGACAGAGTGGCGAAGTTCCTAAGGGGGGTCTTGCCTATCAGGGAGGACTTGGTTGTTTTCGATTTTGCGTTTATGCAGTAAAATAGACATGGCATGTTGAATAGCGATGGTGTTGATATTTTTAAAGGTAGTTTTAATTGTATCAATGGGTATCTTGAAGGTATCTTCGAGAGTTTTCATAGATGGGATAAAGGTGGTGGCACGAGCGCCGGATGTGATAACAATAAGGGGGTCCACATTCCAGCCGAGTGCAATGATGTCGTCTATGAGGGGTTGGTATTTATCTATTTTGTTTTGTATTGTTTCCGGGGAGAATCTATCGTTGCAATATGTAAATTCGATGAATTGAATGGTGTAGTCTTGGTTGATGTTCTCGGGTGGTGGGTCGTTGTATGGTAAACCTTTGACACAAAGAATGTCCGGTTTGAACCTAGCGTTGCAATGACATCTTTGGGTCATACATGAGCATGGAAGTAGCCATGGGGGGACCGTGTTTTCTTGTGGATTGCTATTAAAAGTGCCGGCGTTCATAAGTATGAAACATCTCGATTTATTGTAGGAGGTGATTAGTTTTCGGACTTCCTATACCGCTTTGTTATGTCTTTTAACAATTAGAGAGTGTATGTGGTGGTTTTGGCATTTGAGTAGCACATGTAGCCATGTGTCGGGGTCCGTTGAGGGGCATATGGGGCATGTTATGGATGGGAATCTTTCTATTCCAAAGAAGAGTTGTTTGCGAGCGTTTCCCATGTATTGACCCGTACGGAATTTGATGAGGCATGTTATTTGTGAGTCTGAGATGATGGGGTTTTTCCAAAAGTTTGTAGAGAGTTCATTGTCTATGTCGTTATTGTTAGTCCATTTTTCTATGTTAGGAATATTTTCTGAGATTGTATCCAGGTTGTTGTAGAGGTCTTGTTTTTTGAGATATTTGCCCAGAAATCTAATTGGGCCTTTGTCGGGGGTATCTTCTTTGGAAGGCCAATCTTCTTTTTGAAAGTAGTATGGGGTGGCATGAGCATGTTCGTGAGGGTCTTTGGCTTTTTTGTGTGTTTTTTCTCGGCCTTCTTTTGCAAGTTTGTCTGCTTGTTCGTTGCCATCAATGTTGGCATGGGCTCTGACTTTGTGAAGGGTTGTGATTTGTATACGTTTTTGTAACATTTGTACCATTGATGTTAGTATGGTTTGGTCGGGGTGACTGTTGTGAAGGGTTGGGTGTGTTATTTGAGTGTTTAGTAGGTAGAGTGCATTTATGCAATCGGTGAATATATGTGCAGGTTCATTTTTGTATTTTGTTGTAATGATTTGTAGTGTTTTGTGAATGGCCATGAGTTCTGCTCTGAGGATATTTTGTAGTCCATGGAGTCTTTTGGCTAGTTTAATTTCTTTGGTAGCATTATATATGCCATAGCCAGCTTTTTCTCTTCGCCAAGAGCCCGGGCTAATTTGTTCCGGTGGTTTAAAGGAGCCGTCGGTGTAATAACTGTATGCGGGGTTAAATTTTGGTGTGGTATGAGTTGGGTAGTCTGGGAGAGGGGGAGGTATGACGGAGTAGTTTAATGTGTTGTTATCATAGTTTAATTTTGACCATTTTTTACTTTTGTTTACGGGGGTTTGTATGGGTGTTGGTGGGGCCGGTTTTGTGTATGGTCGTTGTATGTCTAGATTGTTTGATATGGAGGTAAGTTCTGCAAGTTGTTCTAGGGAGCCCAGGTTTTGATTTTGATGATGGACGCATAGTATTTGTAATGTAGATGGCTCTATTCGGGGTTTTTTTAGCTCGGGTGGGATATTAGGTTCTTCGTATGGTATTGTGTCTGCTTCGAATAATGCAATGATGTGGGAATCTGGGAATGGGTTTGAATGTTGGCTGTTGTTTTGGTACCAATTGTTGTTCGGTGTGACGATGATTGTTTTTGTGTTATTTGGATCGTGTTTGGCGGCAAGTCTAGCCCAATGTATGGCTTGTTCTATGTCTTCCTCGTTGTGGGGGTGAGCTATTCCATTTCCGATCCATTTGTGTTCAAAGGCCTTGCCTAGGGATCCAAATATTTTGTCTCTTTCGTACGGTGAGTAGAATTTATTTAGTTTGGTAGGACATGTAATCGGGGAGGAAAAGTATGAGTGTTCAATTTTAAAGGATGATATCAGTGAGTCTAAAATGGGGGTGGGTATTGTGTATTGCGCATTTTTGAGGGGGTCAGTTTTTGGTATTCGATATTTATATCTTTGGTAAAGCCATATTAGTTCGGTTTCAAAGGGTTGGGTTGTTGGTTCAATGTTTGTAGGGGATTGTAATTTTATATGATATTGGTTCCATAACCATTGGAGCCGGGTAATGGGTATGGTGTGTAAATGTCGGCCGTTTTCTTCGTATAGATGTGCTTGATTGTTATCTATTTGAATTGTGTTTGAGGATGTAAGGATATCATTTTCGGGGTTGCATTCTGTTGTGTAGATGTTTAAGAGTGGGATAATTATGGGTGGCGTTACGGACCTTGAGTCTGAGGATTGTTCTTGTGGATGGTGGGCAAGGATGATATCCGAGTATATTTTGTTTTGGATCTTTAGGTAGTATTGTTTTAATTTTTCAGTGTTATGTGTGGAGGTACTGGTGTCATGCCGTGGAAAAAGGTCTCTTTGGGGGAGCCATTTATTGTATGTATTATCATTGTGTTGCCATTGGCATAGATATTTTGTGTAGGTATTTTGCATGTTATTTGTGTCTGTGTGTTGGATATGTTTATGGTTTATGATATTATTAATGGGGTATTTTGTAGGGTTTTTGGGGATGTATGTTGGGGGGCGGGGGTGGTATGTATGTGGAGGGTTAGGGGGATTGGTTGGTGTGGGAATATTTCTTGGGATGATGTTATTGTTGAAGGTGATGAATGGATCTTTAAGTGTATGAGAGTATGGGTGTATGTTGCAAGGAGTATGACATATAGTGGGGCATGTTATGTGGCAAAATAGTTGTTTAGCAACATTTAGGGCACTCTTTATTAGTTTAGATGGGGTGAAGTGGTAGGTTTTGAAGTCCTCATTGTTCATGATGTGTATACCGTTAGGTAAGGTAATTTGGTTTAGTTCAAAAATATTTTTTGAGAGGAGTTTTTGTAGAAGCTTTTGGGAGAGTTGGGCATTGAGTGTGTTATGATTTAATGTTTCTTGGCGCCATAGTATTTCTAGTGTCGTAGGATTAGTGAGGAAGTTCGGGAGCGTACTTTTAAGGTGGGCTTTAGCTATATGTTTTAATAAGAAGAATGTTCGTGTTATTGGTGATCTTATGCAGTCACTTTTTTTAATTCTCGGTATGTTTTCAGCGCCACCATATTGGGCAAGGACATAGTGAGTTAATCCATTATATATTTTCCCAAGTCTTCCTTTATCGTTTAGAGCATTTTGCAGTTGTTCGCCTATACATCGGAGGTATGCGTTTTTGAGGGAGAAAGCTTCAAGTCCAAATAGGTTATGTGGTAGTTGGGTTATTGCGTTTGACATACATTTTGGTAATCCACATATGGTTTTTTGTATGGCTATTATTTTTTTATCAAGTTTTTTGATAGCTGGCATAGAGTATGGTACACCGTAGAAACTGTATGCCACACCTGGGCGTAGTACGGTATCAACCATTTTTATTTTTTGTTTCATGGTGGCTGGGCATGTTGTTAGTTCTTTGCATTGTTTGATGAGCTTTGTGGTTGTAGTGTGGATTTGGATTTTCCATTTTAGTGAGGGAACAAGATTTGTACCTAGGTATATGTATGGTTCGTTTTGGTGTAGTATAGGGATTGGTTGGTTGCGGTAGTTGATGTTAGAGGTTTGCATTAGGGCTTTGAAAGTGGTAGGGTTCAATTTAGATTTGTTTGGGCATCCGGTAGCCGCACATTTTGGAACTCCCACATCCATGCCAGCCCATTTACAATATCTATCAATTTTATGGAGTTGTATTTGGATTGATTTGATTTTGTTAGTTATGGTGGCTAGGTCATCTGCGTATGCGGCGGAGTTTATTGTGACTTGTGATGTGCCGAAAGTATATCCATTATTACCTCTTTCTAGCCATCTAAGTAGTGGTTCTAAAAATATAATAAATAAGTATGGGCTAAGGGTGTCCCCTTGTATAGTTCCTCTTTGGATGGGTATAGGTTTTGTTTTTCCAAAGTGTTCGCCGATATAGCAAGTAGATGATTGGGAATAGATGTTTCCAACAAGTGTAGTTGCCTCTTTTGGGTAGCCAAGGTCTGACATTATTGCTAGAAGTCTGGCATGATCAATTGAGCCAAAGGCATTTTTGAAGTCCACGTATAGTATGTATATATCTTGGTTAGTAAATTTTGCGTCTTCTAATGCGGCTATTATAGTTTGTATTTGCCGTGCGGTACTTCTCTCCGCTCTAAATCCTTCTTGACTATCATGTAGGATTTTGAATTTTTTGCCGTATGAGGATAGTATGTGGGTGAGTGTACTGGTAAAAAGCTTATATATTGTGTTAGCTAGTGCAATTGGTCTATGATTGGGTAGCATGGATGGATCGCCTTTTTTGTATAGTAGAATTGTTGCACTTGTTTTCCATGAATTTGGTATTTGTTTTTGTTTATAGCAGTGAGAAAAGAATAGGAATAGTAGTTTATGAAATCTTGGAGGCATGTTTTTCAGTATTGAATTTGGTATGCGGTGTGGGCCTGGGGCTTTATTATTTCCAAGATTTTGGAGGCATGTATCGTATGTGGCTCTGTTGAGGTATTTATGTAGTGGAATTTCTGGTTCGCCCCGTTTGTCAAGGATATATCCGTCTAAGTCGTGCCAAGGGTATTGGCGTATTGCACATGTGCATTCTATTGTATGTTGTGGCTGGTAATTACATGTTGGTATTGTTGGTCTATTGGTTTTTGTTTGTTGGTTGAATATTTCATTCGCAATGTCTTCGGGGTTAGTTAGAATATTATTATATTGATCTTTGATACAATCCATTGGTGGGGATTCAAGGTTTTTAAAGACTTTTTTGTTAATTTTTTTGGGGCTGATTTCGTATAGTTGTCTGTATTTTGAGATGGCTTTTTAATGTTTTCTTTTGTGTATTTTGTGATTATTTTCCGGGCTTGTATGTTGGCATTTTTTGCAATTATCGCGATATCTTTTATCCATGTATCGTGGGGAAGGTCCGGAGGCGGCGGGGTAGGGATTTGGATGTGTTGTATATTTAGTAGTTCGTTGTGTATGGGGTGGTTACGCCATTGAGGGTTGTTTTTTACAATTCTAATGGTTTTACGTATGGTATGGTATGTGGTTAAGTGTTGTTTCCAAGTTTTAGAAAGTTTGCGGGGTAGATACCCACCTTGTTGAGAGGTTCTGTTTGTCATTTGGGGTATTGGGTGTGCTCTACAAGTTTGTTCTAGTGTATCAGAGATTTTATTGATGAGTTTGTCTAGAGAGTGGCATGCTTCTTGCCATTGTGTTTGTGTTAATTGACTATTGATTTCAAGAGTGTTTATGAGGGAGTCTATTTGTACGGTGTTTTCTTCGAAGAATTTTGTATTGAATTTTTCTATGTTGGTTTTTGGGATGGGGTTGAGTATGCGTATAGTGTCTTTGTTTGGGATTGTAGGAGTTCTACTAATTAGTGTGTTATTTGGGATGTGCAGTTGTACGGGTGAGTGGTCCGAATTGAGAATAATATCTTTGTTTGTTGTGGAGGTGTATTGTGTGTTGTTGTTTGTATTTATATAGAAACCATCTATTAGACTCCAATCACTATAATTGTAGCCACCTTGTCTAGAGAATTGTGTATCGGTATTGATGTAAGTGAAGTTTAAGTTTTCTGTGAAGCGGCGCCATTGGTAATCAATGTTTTGAGGGGGGGTGTGATGGTTTCCATTTTGGCGGCCAATTAGCGCTATGTCTCTATTGAAGTCTCCACATAATAGGTATGTATGATTGGGATGATTATTAATATGGGTTGAAATAGTGTTTTGTATATCTAAGAGAAATCTAGTATCTTCGGGATGGGATGGCATATACATGTGAAAGATTAACCACGATTGTAGTGGGTGATTAGTGATTTTAATTATTTGAATGTATGGTGATATGTGCATTGGGGTAGGGATTTTGTTGATGTTGCCGGGGAATGTATATTTTTTGTGTATTAATGTAAGGAGGCCACCGCGGCCCGGTGTGTATGGTCTCCTTTGTTGCATGCATCTTGTAAGTGCATGTGTATTGTTAAAGATGAGTTTATAGTCTTGAAATATATTTTGTATATATTTTATAGATTTTGTGGCGGTTAGTTTTGTTTCTTGTATAACTATAAGAGCCGGTGGTGTGTCTGTGTTTGCGACTAGAGTTTGTAAGCTAGGAAGGGCAGTGTTTAGTGAGGAGGCATTCCATGTGATTATGTATGTATTTTCTTGGTTTTGTCTAATGTTTTGATTTTGGTTTTGAGGAGGGATGTAGGGAAGAGGTGGGGGTGGGTGGGTGTATTCTGGTATAGGGTCTAGGCATTTTAGTGATTCATTTATGAGGTTGTTAGGGAGGTAAGGGAATTTTAGTTTTATTATATCATTTGAGGGTGGTATGTCTTGACTATGTAAGAAGTCGTATAGTCTTTTATGTATTGAGTTCTCATGGTTTATAATATTTTGGTTGTCTACTAGGAATTCAGTATAGGGGTGTGGAGTGTAAATGTGTCGTTCTGGTGGGTTTTGTAAGGTTAGCAAGGTTTGTAGGAGTGTATTAGTCCATGTAATTGTGTTCCAATTTTGTGGATTTAGAAGTTGGTTACATTCATCTATGTTTGGATGAGTAGTGATTATTAGTGCATATAAGATGTGGGGTGGTGGATGCGTATTTTTTTGTTGTATGTATTGGGCAATGTTTGGGTGGGAAGTGTTTTGTATGTGGTGTAATGTATGTGTGTTTTTTAGAAATGGTGCGAAGGGTTTTGCAATGTGTTCATATTCTGGTTGGAGTTTTATGGTATTAGGTATAAAGTAGATTTTGGCATTTTTCTTATGTGGTGTAGGATGTCTTTTTAGTATATTGGGCATGGGTCCCGGGTTGGTTTCAATGTCTCCTCCTAGAAGTAGTAGAAGTTTGTGGTATATATGTTTAGTGGTGTATTTTAAAAGCTTTATTGTGTTATTAATGACTTGTTGGTTTGGGGGTAGGTGGATATTTGTATTTTGTGTATGAGTTGTGGGTTTATTTATTTTTATAGTAGGTGTAGTTGTTTTCGTCTTTAGTTTATTTTTAGTCCATGTGTTTTTTGTGGTTGTTTTTGTTTTAGTAGAGTATGGATGTATGTAAAATTGGTTGTATTTTACCTTGGTTGTTTTTGTCCGTGTGCATATGTAACTATTATGTTTAAGACTATTTGTATGTGGGTTTATGTTGGTTTTTAAAGTGGCTTTTAAATCCTTTTTTTCATATGCGGTGTTATTATATACTTTGTGGTTTGTACAATTGTTTGTTTTGATGTTTGTATTAGTATTTGGTATAAAATATGTTTTGGTATACTTTTTGTGCGAAGCGGGGTGTCTTTTTAATATGTTCGGCATGGGTCTTAGGTTAGTCTCCATGTCTCCTCCAATTAATATGAGTAGTTTGTAGTAGATGGGTTTCTTGTTTTGTTTTAGAATTTTTTGTTTTTGAATGTGGCTTTGGTATTTGTGTTTTTTTGATTGTGTGTGTTTGTCTTTGTATGTGTGTATGTATATGTATGTGTTTCGTTGATGGTGTGTGGTTGTCTTTGTGTGTGTGTATGTAGTTTTATGTGGTATTATATTAGTATTCTTTTGTATGTTTGTATTAGTATAAGTCACGGTTTTTGTCTTGGTATTTGTATCAGTATCTTTGTTAGTATTTGTGTTAGTATTCGTATGAGTACACGTACCACTATTTGTATTGGTATTTGCATTTGTACAAGTATAAGTATTTGTATTTATATACATACCAGTATGTGTATCAGTATACATACCAGTATTTGTATCAGTATATTTATAAGTATACTCATCGGTGTATGTATCAGTATACGTATCAGAATACGTATCAGTATATGTACCCGTATATTGAAAAAATGAGTTTTCTAAAAGATTTCTTTCTAAACCTAATTTGTCTAAAACTATGATTTCTAAAAACAGATTGATATTTATTTCAATCAGATTCGTATATATTCTTACTTTTATTAGAATTTCTATTTTTAGAAAGTCTATTTTTGGCTCCTTCGGCGCCCAACCGGCCGGCGAAACATGAATCCCACCTCCTATTTTAATATTTCTACATACTCTCAACAAATTTCTACTATTTAATCGCAAACTCTCCCCAACTTTATATATATAGTTTTTAATATTACTATTAATTTTCCATTTATCCATGTAGTTTATATTCCAATTTCTATTTTTAATCTGTACTCTTTTATTATTCCTATCTTCTCTATTTATTTTTACTCTGTCATTTTTGTTTCTCATTACAAGTTTGGTTAATTTTCCATCCGTTATTTTTGCATTTCTTAGAAAGCATATTCTATTTTTAGTATTGCTGTTTTTAGTTATAGTCTTCCTAATTGTATTCTTATTATTATTTATTCCCATTACTAATTTGGTGCAATTTCCATCCCTTATTTTTTGATTTCTTAGGAAGGATGTTCTATTTTTAGTACTGCTGTTTATAGCTATGTTCTTCACATTTGTATTCTTATTATAACTAATTCCCATTACTAATTTGGTGCATTTTCCATCCCTTATTTTTGAATTTCGTAGGGAGCATTTTCTATTTTTAGTACTGCTGTTTATAGATATGTTCTTCACATTTGTATTCTTATTATAACTAATTCCCATTACTAATTTTGTGCATTTTCCATCCCTTATTTTTGAATTTCTTAGGGAGCATTTTCTATTTTTAGTACTACTGTTTATTGTTATGTTCTTCTTATTTCTTTTCTTATGATAATGGTTTTCTACTTTACCCTTTCTTTTCTTCTTACATATCCGCTCCATTTTTGTTATTTTATTTTTAATATTACTTGCTCTAATTAAGACTTCTGAAATTTTATAAATATCTATCTTCTTTCTATTTAATTTATTATATCTCTTTTTACTCTCCTTCATTTTTCTATTTTTAGCCATTCTAGTATTCCTTGCCTTTTGATGGTTTTTGGGTTTAGAATCCCTTCTACCCTTATGTATCTTTATTACAAAAAATTTATGATTGTTTTCATTTATATTGTTTCCTATTCTGTTATATGTAGTTATGATACTTATTTTCTTTTTCCTTCTATTATTTATTTTAATCCCATCTTTTCTCTTATTCCTTTTATTTTTTATTTTGGTTTTGATACTTTTCTTTTTGGAATTTTTACTTAGTTTGTGTGAGAAGTAGTATATTATTATTATCATTCTTTCTATTTTGTATATTGGTTTTTGCAATGGTTGATAAGTTCTTGTTTGAGTATTTATACCTGTATCTGTATCCGTGTCCATATCCTTACTTGTATTTGTATTTACATTAGTATTTTTTTCCGTATATGTGTTTATGCTTGTATTTGTATCTGTACTTGTAGATGTATTCGTCTCTGTATTCTTATCTGTATTTGTATGTGTCTCCGTATATGTATCCGTATTTATATCGGTATCAGTATATGTTATAGTGTATTTGTCTTTAATCATACGAGTATATATATCAGTGTACTTGCTGGTATATGTACTAGTATATTCCCTGTTGTACGTATCAGTATACGTATTACTGTTCATTGTAGTTATGATACTTATTTTCTTCTTCCTTCTATTATTTATTCCATTTTTTCCCGTACATGTGTTTCTTGTATTTATTTTTACATTAGTAATTTTTCCCGTACATGTGTTTATGCCTGTATTCGTATCTGTACTTGTAGATGTATTTGTGTCCGTATTCTGATATGTATTTGTATATGTATCCATATATGTATCTGTCCCCGTACATGTATATGAAGCTGTATTTGTATACTTGATTGTATACGGTCCCGGATTTATTTCTAATTCTCCGCCTACAAGTAGTAGAAGTTTATAATGTGTGGGTTTGATATTGTGTTTCATAATTTTTGATTTTTGTGTGAATTTTAGAGCTTTTATTATTTTTATGTTGTTGAGGTTGTGTTTGTTTGAAAGCATGTGTATGTCTTTTCTACTTGCTACATAGTAAATACTAGTAAGAAGATCTATGTTGTTTTGTGTAGCATGGTATACTATAGGGTGGATGTGTATTTGTCTTCTCCATTGAGTATGAGTAGTTTGTAGTAGGAGGGATTTTTTATTTTGTTTTAGGATTGCTTGTTTTTGTGTGTGGTTTTGGTGTTTTGTTTTGTACTTTTCTTTTGGTTGTGTATATTTGTCTTTGTATGTGTGTATGTGTATTATTATTTTTTGGTGGTGTGTAGTTGTCTTTGTGTATGTGTGTATAGTTGTGTTTGGCTTAGTACTAGTGTTTATGTTTATGTTTATATTAGTGCGTGTCCCCATTTTTATTTTAGCATACGTATGGGTATTGGTATTGGTATTAGTACTTGTATTTATATATGTATCAGTATTAGTATTGATGTACATATCAGTATTTATATTCGTATTCAGATTAGTATTCGTATCCGTATTCTGATCAGTATTTATATCTGTATGCAAATCAGTATTTGTATCCGTAATTGTACATGTGTGTGTATCAGTATTCATACCAGGTATTTTTGTGCAAGATAGTATATATTTGGTATACTTTATGTATTTATTTTTAATACAACATGAAGGTAGGGTGTATGTATTGAAGTATGTGTATCCTAGGGGGTGTACGTCTGTGTATACGGCCAAGTATTTTCTTATATATTGTGCCATGTAGACTATTTTGTTCAATACCATGTATTCTACCATGTATTCTACTATGTAGGCTATCAAGTATTCTACCATGTATTCTACTATGTAGGCTATCAAGTATTCTACCTTGTATTGTCTTCTATTGTATAATGTGTGGGTCTTGTGTATAAGAAGGGATGGTATGTGTATGATACCTTTTGTCTTGCGGTCTTCCTTCTTCACATGTTTGACGTCTCACCTTCAATTCTTGGGGTGGTCATAACTTTGGTGATGGCTTGCAAGGATGCGAGGGCCGTGCTCATTGACTCTTGGATGGTGATCATTTGGGCCTTCAACTCATCATGTTTCTTGTCCGCATATGCTTGCGTCTCTAGTCTTATTTTTTTGTTGTTTTCTTCCACCTTGGAATCCACAATGGCAATGATGTCATTCTTCGTGAGGACATTTGTTGGCTCATCAATCTTGAAGGCCTCCACGGTGTTAACAATAGCTTTGTTAACATCTAGGAATCCAAATTCCACAATTTGCTCCTTGGTCGGTGGCTCTACTCCATCAAGACTTCTTCGGTGTGGTGCAAAGTCCACGTAATGTCCTTCCATCTTGATAACTTTCCCTACAAACTTCCTATAGATTATAGGGTTGATGCAATGAACATTAGCACTACCATTGTGTCTAATCCCATCATCCCGATGGAACCAAATGTGAGTGGCATTACCCGCTCCCATGATTTTGTGAATCTCTTCACTAGTGTCAACCATGCTCATACGAATAGGTAGTGGTGATAGGGTTAAGGTAATGGCGTCCTTCTTTGCCTTACTCTCATGGTTGATGCCCTTTGATGTAGTTCCAACAATGTTCGTTGGTTGCAAAAGCTCGTGGTTGGTTGCCACTTTGTGGAGCTTGATTTTTGCCGCTTGTTGTGGGGTTGGTGCAATAATGAAGGCATGGGATTCCTCTTTGATTTTCTGCACACTTGTTACTTCAAACTCAAGCCCACGGTTAAAACCATTGTGAAGGATCTCCACAAAAAGATCATTAGCGGTCGTGCCTCTAAGAGATTCACTTTTTATTTTGATAGAGAGGTTAGAGTTTCTTGATATATCATGGTATGTTTTGCAAACTTTGCCAAGAGCATATTGTTTGTCTAGTTTTAAGATGAAGGGTCTAAGACCTTTGAGAAGTCCAATGCCATCTATCTCTGGCTTATGCAAGTGCAATTTGACTACCCCCGCCCATACTCCCTTTTTCCCGGCATTCTTTAAACTCATACAAAGGATGGAGATGGGATCAATTACCTTTTTGCCGACTTCAATCTCCATGAACTTTAACCTATCAATCACCATAGCTTTGACATCATCATGCATGAGTACAAGGTTAGATAACTCAAAATGAATTGAAACATGAAAGTCTAGGGCAAGCCCCGTAGTGTCATTAACCGGGATGTCAAATGGGATTTGTGTTACATTGAGGTGCTGGCCCACGATTCCTTTTCTTGCACAAGAGTAGAGGATTTGGGGGATTCTTGGGAATGCCGGAGTTGCTAAGGAGATTTCCTTGGCCTCCATTTCTCTAATTCCTCTTGTGATCATGCTAGGTATGGATTCATCACAAGTTAGTGGCTCAAGTCCCTCCTCTTTGGCCATATCTTCCATCACTTGAAAGCCCATCCAAAATTTGAGGGAGGATGCATCTAGGTCAAGAGTGTGCATCATACCTTCATTGTTGGAACTCTTCTTTTTCTTGTTGGAGAGGGATACTTCGTCTTGGCTTGTTGTGGGGGCAATGCTCGGGGATCTTTTGTGTGTCTCACCGCTTGCTTCTACCTCCATGGCGTCTCCATACATGAGAGTGCGTCTACTGCTCCACTGGTCCATACTTGTGCTGTCCTGTGAGGGGAGGTCGTATTGAAATGTTATTGGGTCGCTACAGGGATCACCTTGGTCTCTGTTGCGATCAGCAGGGTGTTTATGAGGATTAGTAGGGTCGCTGGCACGAGCAGCAAGGTCGCTGGCACGGGCAGCAGGGTCGCTGGCACGAGCAGCAGGGTCGCTGACACGGGCAGCAGGGTCGCTGGCACGAGCAGCAGGGTTGCTGGCATAATCAGCAGAGTCACTGGTACAAGCAGCAGTGTCGTTAACACCAGTAGCAGGGTCACTGGCACAGTCAGTAGGGTCGCTGGTACAAACAGCAGGGTCGCTAACATCAGGAACAGGGTCGCTGGCACAAGAAATACAGTCGTTAGCACAAGGAACACAGTCGTTAGCATAAGGAACAGGGTCGTTGGAGCGATTGACAGGATCGCTGGAGCGATCAACAGGGTCGCTGGAGTGATCAACAGGGTCGCTGGAGCGATTAACAGGGTCGCTGGAGCGATCAACAGGGTTGTTGGAGCGATCAACAGGGTTGTTGGAACGATCAACAGGGCCGCTGGAGCAATCAACAAGGCCGCTGAAGTGAGCAACAGGGTCGCTGGTTTTATCAGCAAGGTCGTTAGTATAATTCGCAGAGTCGCTGGCACAATTAGTAGGGTCGTTAGTATAATCAGTAGGGTCGCTGGCACAGGTAGCAGGTTCGTTGCCTCGGGCAGCAGGGTCGCTGGCACGAGCAGTAGGGTTTGGGTGAGACTTGATAGGGTCGTAACGGATGTTAGCAGGGTCGCTATACAAATTGACGGGGTCGCTATCTGTTTTAGCTAAGTCGCTACGGGTTACGGTGGGGTCTGTGGGCTAACCAGCACGGTCGCTGCAGGGATCGAGTGGGACAGTATACTGATCAGTATGGTCGTTGTCTAGGGAGAGTGAGGAGAGTAGTGGGGAGGGGGTGTTCGGGGAGGAAGAAGAGAGAGGGGAGGGAAACAGAGTGAGTGAGGAGAGTAGTGGGAGGGGCAGGGAGGGGGAGATGGACAGGGGTGGGAGGGGTGGGCGGAGTGGTGAGGGCGTGGGAAGAAACAGGGGAGGGGAAGGGAGGGCTGCAGCAGGGGATAGATGGAGGTAAGGAATGCGAGTGAAGGAAGTGAAAGGAGAAGGTGTGTTGAGTGTACTCCCTGTTGTGTAGATGAGGGTTGATCCTCGGTTCGATGATGAGTTGAATCGGTTTTTGTTGTGGAGTTGTTGCATTTCACTTCCAGATGCAGTGTTGTTGCGTGCTGCGATCTTGGTGCGGGGATGACGTCGGTTGCAGATCTTTGTTGTGGAGGGGCAGCAGTCCACCTTTGTCTTCTCTGGTCTGGAGGTGCTCTCCGTTGCGTGTTGTATGTTGTTGTTGTCACCTTGTATTGTCGAGTCTTTGCTGTGAGGTCCTGTTGTGCTGTAGATGGGGTTGTCGCAGATGTGTTGGCTGTTGTGTTGTATTTTCGTCCGCTCTTGTTGCCGTGTCGTTTGTTGCGGTGTTGATGGTGTGCTTCCTTGTTGTTGGAGCGAAGGTAGATTCAGATCTGGAGAAGATTTTGAGCGCTTCCGCCCGAGATCTATACACACAAGCTTATTGAAGTGTTCTGTTAGTATTATGATGTAGAGCTTTGTGCATGTGTATACATAGTGAGATTTCTGTGTACTACCTCTAGTGTGTGTGGATGTGCTGAAGTGTGTAGTGTTGCTATGGATCAGCTGAACTAGTGCAAAAAAGAGATGGAAGTGAGTAGAGATAGCCTGATATGGTGCGTTGATGTTGCCTTGGGGCAGATCTGTGAGGTATATCGTGTCTTCCTTCACTTCAGAGGTTGTTCTGCAGTGTTGTCTTTCAGATCTGATGCACAAACAACTTATACAAGCGATGTTAGATCTATTTTGTACTTTGTATGTGTTACTAAGAGAGCATAATGATAACGTGAGTCTAACAATGATGCAATAAGGAAGAAATAAGGAGATGAGGGGGGGTAAGAGGTGGCCTGAAGGTGATGAAGGGCGTTGATGCGATGGCAGCAACGCTGCACTCTTGACTCGTTGTTGTTCTCAATGGTGTTGACGAGGTCTGGATTGGAGAAGGGCGGTGGGACTCAAGGGGGGGGGGCGTTCAGGTTCGGTAACCCTCTCTAGATCTACTCCAGATCCTACCGTATGATGAGCTGAGAAGTACAGATCTGTGTACCAACACGTGTGTCTCCCCGCTTCAGATCTAAACACCACTCAAAAATGACTTCAGCAGCTCTTCCACGGTTCACCTTTTGCAGATCTAGTGTTCAAAACGTCCCTGCCCAACACATGTAACTGATAGCCTCCCCTCCTCTCAAATCTGAAGCATACTAGGGACATACAACGGGCCAGCAACCTCCTGTTGTTCGTGTCTCCACTCTCTGAGACTGAGTCCCTCACCCCTCCTCACCAGAAATTTCGGAGCTCTACTCAGCCATCTTCGCAGGGTCCGCTCTCTGTAACCATCATCACATATGTTTATTAGCAAGAAGCTTGAAATCCACCAATGATTTCAAAGTATCACTCTACCATGAGCAAAAAAAAAACTCCAGAACCAATAATTCAAAGTACTATATTCTCAAACTTAGAACATGTTCATAAGGTCTTCTTTGAGTAATACTAAGAGCTTGTGCCAATTTCAACTGTGAACATGAATCCAATAGTCACAGCAATCCAAAAGATGAAAAACAAAGCTAAGCTTCACTATTCAACAACATTGATGCAGCATTGATGTTTAGGAGAGCAATGATCTTAATTAGGCTGCACGACTCCTAAGAATTCACAATGCAAACAAAAAAGATATATATAGAATGTAAAACTAATAAAGGTCCAAAACAACCTATGCTAATACTGGCGCTGTTTGAAACAACAGAGAGGTCTTAGGAGAGAAATTAAAACCAACCTTTGAACTTGTAATTTAATATTGTCAAACGCTTTCAAGCTCTTTTTCCGTGGATTGTGAGATGTATCAAAGGAGCCACAGAGCTTAAGGACTACTAACCATAACATAGAACCGAGAAAAGGACTTTCTACCCTTTACCCATACTGCAGGAGGAAAAAATCAAATTCATGCACTTTGAAAATGGTGGAAAAAGAATACTGAGATGAAAGACACGTTTATTATTTTGTGTCAAGAGATATGAAGTGATACTGTTCAGACTGACATTTAATGATGGAAAAATATGTTTTCAGCATGTACCTCTTCAATCACCTCGCCCTCCTTAGGGCCAGCGTACGCCTCAACTGTATTGGACCCTGGTTGTCGGTGCTTCCCTCCAGCGATCCTACCAGCCCCGGAAGGCTCTACCCTTGTGGTTAAGGTCACATGAATCTCTTACTCAAGAGTGGCGGTACTGGTCGGCTGCAAGTTTGAGGCACTGGAAGAGGCCTTCGCAAACTTCTTTTAGGACTCCTTTGGCGCACGCTTGGCAACGGCTTCCTCGTCCAGCTTCTTCTTCGATCGCTCCTCCTTCTTGGACCGCCTCAACAGGAAAACACTCACCTCGAATGGGTCACTCTCTTCCTCGTCTTCCACGCCTTTCCTTGCTCTACCTTGCTCCACCACGACTGGCTCCTCTTGTGTCGCCTCTTTCGCAGGTTTGAGGCACTCCAAGAGGGCTTCGGGATGGCAATGCAGCGTCGCGATGGCGATGGATGGGAGCAAGAATGAGAGCAAAGCGGGGGGAGGGGCGGGGGATGGTGTCATCCGCGCGAAAGATGTGGGCCGGGGCCAGACTCCACAACCGTGACCGTGCATGGGTCGGGGCTGCCCAAAGCAAGGTTAATTGAGTACTAAGAGGGTGTGGCACGTGCCTCACTACACTGATAATGAAATATAGTGTTGCCACACTATATGATTAGGGTTTGCAATAAATTTTTACTCTTGATGATTTTTTTTACTAAGACCACAACATCATCTACTACTTACATGCGGGCATCCTATAAACATAGTTGATAAATAATTTTATGAAGAATAAAAAGTTATAGCATTTACAAGTTAATTAGTGCGGTTAACACTATATTTCATTATTAGAGTAGCACTCACAAAAAATTTGCACACCACCTTTTAAAAAATGAGCAAGGTTAATCAACTACTAAAAACATGCAATTAAGCAATTTTTCCCTCACCATTCAAAAGTGCACTTGAGTAAAAACGCGGCCATTGTGCGCAAAATTTTCAAAATCCCAGAATTTTAAATTTTAAAAAAGAAAAAAATGAAGTTTCTGCAAACATATTGTGTATCATCAAAATTGTTGATATAAAAAGCTATCTAATGGCATTTTCAACAAAGTTTCAAATTTTTTTTGAAGAAATATCAAAAGGATTGTACTGTACAAAAATACACAATCACCAATAATGATACAATAAGCAACAATTGCCAAATCATAAGAGGATATTCTAAATAGTACATGATATACAAATCAATGAAAATCAATATAAATGCATCTATACATGGACATAAAGATGTCATTTAGCAATAGTAAAAATCTTTTTAATCCATAGAATTGCTCCACAACGTCCTACATAACCCTTTCAATATACTACCCTTGCACATACACTAAATAGCAATTATCATACACAATACACTCATAATACTTTCACTATCTAATATGTAGCATTTAAGGTTGCTTGCAAGCGGTCATCGTCGATAGCTTCGGTTTGCATTGCAATATATTCTAGTATGTGAGCCTTAGCCGATTGAATGCGAATCCTACTTTCAACCTACATTCCAAATACATTACGCTTTCTCCACCGACAAGCACCAGTCATGATTCTTTCCGGCTCATCTACCCATGAAAAATGCATGCCTCTTTCTCTACCCAATTATGGCTCTCACTAGATGGCTCCCACAATGAATCCATGCAATTTGCATACCGTTGTGCAGATGACCCCACTCCATCAACAACCAACCCTCGAATGATGGGTCAATATCAACAAACCTTTATCTTCAATCGCCATCGACCTTTTCTGTCTTCCCTACATAGAATGGTACACCACCTTCTACTTCTGCTCGATCAACACTCAAGGCTATAAATTGTCTACAACCAATATCAGATTGTGGATTAAATGGTGGAAACGGGTCGTGGTTATCTTCATGCACTGCTCCTTCGGCTTGTTCCTCAACATGGTTGCATTCCGTTCGTTGTGCCCTACGCACTGTTTGATTTGATGGTCTTCTTCTACGAAGACCAAAATATCCTCGAGCCTCGGCATTTGGTAGCATAGCCACTATCTGGTCCACAGCAGTTATCTCGCATTTATCTTCATTTGGGCTGTCCATTACATCTAAGGTTGCACTTTCTGCAGGAGCGCTTTTGGAGACCTCTGAAGGCCACAATGGTGATGAACAATGCTTGTTGTTGTGATTTTTGTGTGGAAATTCAGCTAGATAGAGTTTCAACTTTTTGGCCTCCTCTTTTGCATCACGATTCTTGTCCTCATGCTACAATCTTTGAATGCACCTTTCTTTATATGCAATGAAGTCATCCAACGCCTTCAGCTCCCGCTCGTCTGCTTCAAATACTTTTGCAAAAGCTGGTCGCTCATCTCTACTTGAAAACGACCTCAAAGTCTTTGTTCCTGCCTCTGGTCCACATGGATCCTTGCAATAATGCTTGTAATGTACTCGAACCTCACGAGTCCCCTCTCGATTATCCATATAAAATCGCATGTGGTGCGGAAATGTTATGCCAACCAATGCATCCGGACCTGTTAGTAAGTGAGGAGTTATAAACAATTTCCAATCCCACACATTCTCTAACAGTCGAGCGCTAACAAATGCTTCTGTAAAGGATGTTCCTCTTTCTATAAGACTAAGCATCTCCTTCAACGAGTCCACGTCCGACCTCTTCAATGTACTTGATATACAACTGAAGCGTTGATCAATATCTTCATGTGTATGGCCCACTATAAGAAAAGAGAGTTCCACCTCCTGGAAAAAGCCCAATCCCACCAATGAAGCACATAGAGCAAACATATAAATGTTTTTATTCTCGTGTATGCAGTTGTCCGCTTGGATGCGCAATGCTGGTGGCAAAAATCCCTTCCTCCGCAACACATCTCCTATCACGTAGAACAATGTGCTCACGGCTTGTTTGCTATCATGTTTCTCGTGAGCCCCAAACCACACATCGCAATATAGACCAATCCCATGTACAAGGCCCCCACACATGTGGGTCTTCACAAACCGGTGCTCAATGTTCTTCACAGTTTGACGCATCCTTGGTACCATGGTTGTGTTTTGGTCCATGCCATCCACAATGATGCACATGTACAACTCAGGGCTAATATAACACGACCTCTTGAATATCCAATAATGCCTACATTCCTCCATCTGGTTGCACAGATGCAACATAAACAACTCTTTTATCTTTATCCTTGCATCCGCATTGGTGGTTCCCTCCGTAGCACATTTATACTCCCAACAATGATAACACTTTGAGAATCTCGAGAATGGAGGTACTTGGACGTGAGGATACTTGATGCGCCACATCTTCCGAAACAAGTTGATCGAAATGGTATTCCCAATACAAATTCTCTTCACCTCCTCGTTCACGTAATTGAATACATCAAACTTTACTATATTCATGGGAATGAGAATAAGAGGCACCACTTCGTTGTCACTCTTACGGCGGATAGAACGATGTGGTTGAGGACCACAAGCTTCATCCACGAATGATTTAAAGCAAGCCTTTGCTGCGGACATTCTAGTGCTCTCTCTAATTGGGTCTGAAAGGGTGTTATCATGAATCGATGTCACTCTTCCATATATTAAACAATCTTTCTTCAATTTCTTAAAGCGCCTCTGCGAATAGCCAACCCCAAGAGCATAGCGGGCATTGCAAACTTGTTTGCCATCTAACTTCGTTACAAATTTATCCCGACGAGTGCCTTCCATTTGTGTATAAAAAGAAACCAACATTTGTCTCATCCACGTACTTCGTATAGGAAACTTGGAAGCCCATGCATTATATCGCATGTCCAATAGGTACCTTGCTTGAACGTCCCTCAAACAATTACGTTTGCAACCTCCTTGTGCTATTGCACTTTGCACGCTTATAAGGGATACCTTAGTTGCTGTAGTTTCTGTCAAGGATGCCTGGCTTGAGACTCTCCTTCTCCTATCCTGCATAGAATATAGACGACGCGTTGGTCTAACGTAAGTTAACCCATCTACATTGAGGAGATCTCGGATATTAGAGGCAGTACATTGAGAAAATGGGAAATTCTCATCTACGGGGTTTGAAGCTTGACTAGTACGTCAAGACCTTTCGGTGGATCTTGGTGTGTTAAACCGATCATGGAAATCAAATTCTGGAGCCATCATTCGTGTAGGTGTTGTTTGAGAACCATCTTTACCATGGGCATTTCTAATATTAGGTTCTACGGCCAAGACACATAGCAAAGACCGGTGCCAACGAATGATCAAGCCATTACACATGCCAAGACGCTCTCCTACAACCTCTCCGGTCCAATGTAATGCATTATCTGCCCTAATGATACGCACCGTCACCTCGAACGGGAACATCTTTGACCCATTCAATTCCATGCCACTTTCGAATGCATGCTCCCTTGTTCCCAAACCCACAACATCTCCACTTTCTGAGAGCGGTTCTACAGTCCTTTCCAATTCAGATGTAATAATCCCAACATATCTTCTTTGACTTTGCGTTGCACGTGCTGCTCGTACTAATCGGGCCCCCACAGAGCTATTGGAAAGGATATTATCTCTACGGGTGTTTGGAGGTGCCAAAGACGTTTGATATGTGTTGGTCTCCATTGTTGCTATCGGTACAAAAAAACATAGCGATTGCAAATTGGTCAACATATATGTAGACATTAACCTCTAAAAAATCAATTCAGGGTCAACAAGAAGGTATGTACCACAATATAAAAATAAAATGCAAAAAAATATAAAATAGAACAAATTTTAAAATAGAAAACATGATATAGTTTATTTTCTTTTGTATTTGAAATTGTTCATGAAAAATATATGTAACCTTGTTTGTTAATGTGTGAAATTGTTTGACTTGGATTTAGATGCGCCAATTTTATTGAAGTTTATTTCATTTTTTGGTATTATCATTTCACCTCACAGTTTAATGAAGGCTTCAGAACGATTTGGGGTTATTTAACAACAAATAAACATAAACTACAAATAATATTTCAATGTTTACCTCATAAGTTGTGCCTTTCTACTTCACATGTTCTCTTGCAAAGGACAAATGTTACTTCATTGTGCCCAAAATGATCTATGATAGATTATTATAAGTTTGCCCCACATTCACCTTGGCCAAATCCACAATACCTAATTCGTGGACCTTTGTCTCATTTGCAGTATGTCTTAGTAGTCGTGGTTTACTTTGTAGTTCTATTCCTATCTTTCAAACATTGTATGGTGATAATCATTAGCATCCTCCGGATCATTTAGCTAAAACAATACAATAACCCCAAATTCCTAGTAGTTTGTTAAATCAATGTATTAAAAATTGTCTCTTTCAGATGAGACGTTCTATGATAGATTCAACAAATTTTTACAATAGTTTTCAATCATAGGGAGTTTAAGTTAACTACTACATGAATACACTCATATATTTTAGTAAACTTTAACTGCACAGATCATAAGGTTTATGCTTTGAATAGTGCATTCTGGTTTTATTATTCCTTGCATGGAAATTGAATGTGAGATTTTCAAATTAGATAATAATATTATTTCCTTTCATATTTTCAAAAAAAATCTCTTGTCTTAAGTAGAAAATAGCATAATAATCTAAGTCAAACATTTTCACACATTGTCACACTTTGTCGGGCAAGGTACCAAAAAAACTTCTTCTTTTCCACATAAAACTTAGAGACCTTCATATTTCTTACATTTCTTATTGACCATTCGGATTATCATTCTAAAACATATTTAGCTCACAAAAAAATGAAACGTGAACTGGCAATTTTTGAACCTCCACTCCTTCCACATTTGCATAGAATATGCTACACTCCTTCTCTACCTCTAGAAATTGGTGTTTAAGGAAATAACATCATGATGAACATGATGGTAATGTTCTCAGACCTTGTGTAGTGCAAAAATTTGACACCAAGTGTAGTCAAAGTCTGCTGATCCGCTCTAAGCAGGGAAAAAAGAACAATTTTCTCTACTTCAAACACTATAATCTTTCAATCCGTGCGGTCAAAGTTTATGAAATTTTGTGAGGACGTTAATGAAATAAGTCTTAATTTAGATCCTATGGTTAGATGTAGAAATAAAAGTTTTTGATTACCTCATTACTCATTGCACTAGAACGAGCACTTTTGAAGTGTTTTTGGTGTGAAAATGCCTTGGGCCTTTAGCGGTTAAGATATAAGTAGAATTGCAATGACTAGGTCCATAGAAATTACTCATTTCCTTAGGAAAACAATTTAGTTTTATATCAAATAAACCATAGTAGTTTGCCTTGTACAAATAGTGGATAGAATCATGATTCTTGCTTATAGTGGGATAAAAATATATTTTGAAGTAGAATAAAATCTTTAATTTCTCCCCACCTCAAAAAATCATTATTGAACTCTAAAGTACTATTTATGAAAAAAATTCAAAGATAATTCTCACCTAAGGTATGTTGTAGGTTTTTGTTGGGCAATCACTAGAATTGGATGGCATTGAACGTTTGATGCTTGTGTTGGCGCTACTAGTAGTCACGTACTTCAGCTTTTGCCAAAAACCTACACAAATTGTTAAAAATTCAATTGGAGCTTTGCTTAAAACATTGATTGGAAAGTTCCTTGACCACCATCAAGGTCGCCATCAATATATTTCTTTCCAAAATAGCAAAATTGACCATGCTTGTTGATCTTTTTAAAAATCTCAATTCTTAATGAGAGCTTAAAAATGAAAAAATTAACCATGCTTGTCGATCTTCTACAAAAATATGAAGGATGTACAACATGACCCTCCATCATTCTGGTATCAACAAACTTCAAACAAGGACGCGCTAGCTTCAAAAATCACCTGAAATGCCTTCCTTTCCTCCTTAGTCATGGATTTCCTTACAAGCCACAACTTAGTAGTAGCCTGGAAATAGACACAAAATTTAGAAACAAGAAACAAATATTCGCCTTCAGAATGTGACATCCGTAGTGCTCATCTATGTACAAAGAATAATGAATATGCTATGTCCAGCTTCATCAGACTTCCACAAATGCCGTACACACTGATCAACAACATCAAACCCGAAACAAACCTAGCTAAGTGTCTGCCAAATCAAGGAAAAAAAACTTGCAATCGTTTTCTGAAGACTAACAGGTACATAGGGCACATGACTTATGTGAAAAGCCATGCCCAAACAATCCATACCTAGAACCTCGAAATGACATGATCACTGAAATTGATAGCATTTTTTGAATTGGGCAAGATTCACAACAGAATAAAGAGGTACAGTTCAATCAAAGCAAGGAAACTTGAGAAACCATTAACCCCTAAAGGAGTAAGTGTCAAAAATGGGCTTTTTGAAAGTTTGGTCAGGTTCTTATGGTGTCAATATCCAACATTCCACTTTGAAATTTTTACTATAGAAGGTCATTACTAAGACCTCAGTGGGAGAAAAAAAATTCCTAAATTCGACATAAAATGAAAAAGTTATAAGGTTTTGAATTTCAAATGCGGAGGGCAGGCACTTCAGGAACCTCCAAAAACTTTTGCTAGGACACTATTGAATGTGAGATTTTCAATACTAGCAAGTAATATTTTTTCCCTTCAGATTGTCAAAAAAAAATTCTTGTCTATAGTGAAAAATAGCATATTAACCCAAGTCAAACATTTTCACACATTGTCGGACACGGAACTAAAAAAAACTTCTTCTTTTCCACATAAAGGTTAGAGATCTTCATATTTTTTACTTTTTTTTTTCCCACAACAATATGTAGTGCAAATCTTCTTATGGACCATTCGGATTATCAATCAAAAACATACTAATTACACAAAAATTTAAAACGGAAATTTGCAATTATTGAACCTCCACTCCTTGCACACTTGTTTTGAATATGCTACACCCCTCCTCTACCTCTAAAATTTGGTGTATAAGGAATTAACAACATGCTCAACACAATGGTAATGGATTTAGACCTTGTATAGTGCAAAAATTTGACATCAAGTGATGTCAAAGTCTACTGATCCATGGAACGCAGGGAAGAAAATGAACCATTTGCTTGACTTTAAACACTATAATCTTTCAATCCATGCCGTCAAAGTTTATGAGATTTTGTAAGTATGTTACTGAATAAGTCGCATTTGAGATCCTACGGTCAAAACTAGAAACAAAGTTTTTATTTCCTTCTTTATTGAGTGCACTAGAATCCATCAATTTTGAAGTGTTTTTGGTGTGAAACTGTCACGGTACGTTAGGGATGAAGGGTGAATCAAGACAACTCCAGGAGCCGATTGGTGAACCTACGGTAAAATATTTTAGGAAGAATTTGTTGTGATATTCTAGCTGTTTGCACAAAAAGCTAGAATTATGAAGCATTTTTTGAGACACTATTTAGGGGATAGTTTTGATAAGGATACATACTGAAATGCCATTGCGTTTCATCAACCTTACTTGAGCACATGCTTCGATGTAAGCATCTCGGGGTCACGCAGATTAGTTTAGAAATAAGTCCAACGTGTTCAAGATAGATTTCAATAGCAATTTGAAATGTGGAGAAAGCATTTCAGGCTAGACTTTACTCGTTTATCTTCACGCGTTCAGTTTGGCGGAAGCTTACAGCAGTATGCTTGTACTTGTGCAACGATGCAATCCAAAAGCAAAGCCCTCATCTCTTTTCCTTCTCACAGTAAAAGTAACATTACTTCAAACAATGATTAACACAACAGCCCAGAAAAAGCCGGAAAATTCAGGCACGGTGCTAGATACCGGCACAGCTCGACCATTGAACGTTAGAGCTCACAACAGTACTGCTCAAACAGTTAATGAACAAATATCCAGAAACAGATCCACAACTACGAGCACATTAATCGTTCGAACGACATTGATCACACGGCTTATGCAGAACTACGAACAACCGACGTCCAGATGTCTCAACGAACCAGAGAATGCTGGACCATGTGAAATTGCATCCATGGCTGACCATCTCGGGGAGACGTCCACACGCTCTTGTATGCTGGACCATACGAGAGTGCATCCATATGAGATGCTCTCTGGATGCTCTCTGGACATATGCTCTCTGGATGCTCTTTGGATGCTCTCTAGACGCACGCTCTCTGGACCATCTCAGGGAGACATACACATGCTCTACTCCAAAAGAAGCTCGTAACAACCCTCAACCCTCACTAGAGAGAGAACGTAATATTGAAAGATGCCATCACAAAAGCACTAGCAGCCATTACAACATTTGAAACCCTACCTGTGACATGGACATTGAGGAGACCCTAGCGCCGCAGGAAACCCTAGCGCCGCCTTCGTGGAAACCTAGCACTGCCTTCGTGGAAACCCTAGCGCCGCCTTCGTGGAAACCCTAGCGCCGCCTCCGTCGCTCTAGACCTCTAGCTCGTACAGAGGTGTGCGGCCGCACACCTCGTGACATCACAATTTCAAGGACCGTCCTAGAACCGTGTGACACCCGGAGTGAAGCTTCCACGGAACCTCGCTTGCTGAGTGAACCTCCTAAGTCAAGTACACGTGCGCCGAACACCTCCTTGCACTTGCGCACGCCAGACCACCTCCTTGCACTTGCGCACGCCGAGCATCTCCGTGCACACGCCGGACCTCCTTCTGACCTGCGCCGAGAGAGATCAGAGACCGGTGAGGGAGATGTGACCTGCGCCAAAACATATAAGATCACACCGAGATCGGTGAGGGAGATCTGACATGCGCCAAGTGATATCAGTTCGCGCCGAAGAAGATCAGACCTGCGCCGAAGAAGATCAGTTTGTGTCAAAGAAGATCAGACCTGCGACATAGGTTGAACACCAGCCCCGCGTCCTAGGTTGAGTGTCGACCTGTGTTCAACCTTCTGCACACACTCGAGTTTACTTCTGCAAACACTCATGTTGTCACTCTGAACTGGAGTGTGTGCAGAAGGAAGCAACTCAAACGCGTGTTCAACCTTCTGCACAAACCTTCTGGAGGGCGTGTTCGTACCTTCTCGAATGCGTGCACAAACCTTCTGGAGGGCATGTTCAAACCTTCTGGACAATGTGGACAAACCTCTAGATCGTGTTCAACCTTCTGCACAAAACCTCCAGGGCATGTTCAACCTTCTACACAAACTTCGACCTATGTTCAACCTTGTCACTCTGCACAGACTCATTACAGAACGTAAATCACCGCTCACTTTGGAGGGAGAGAGACTTACATCGAGCGGGAAATTGGAGCGGGATAAGCGAACTGGGGTTGTGCATAGAGTTTGTACCAGGAGTTGGGGTGTGCGGCCGCAAACCTCCAGGGAGGCATTCGCAATGACCGCCTAAGATCCGGATATCACCGTGTGATATCCTTCAAATACCCTACCCTACACCAACCCAAGTTGATATGTAGGACTCGCAGATTGACCTATATATCGACATCAAGATCCAGGTGCTGGTGGAGGCCATCTAAGGGTCGTGGATCGCAGCAACGCGGTGCTTACGGTGTTAGAAGTTCTCACCTAGAACAATTTATTAAGGTATATACAATTTATGATGGACGGTATTGTGCAACTACAGGAGAGGTTTAATTTAGCGTCAACCTTCTTATTAATGTCCATGATTGAATTTCTAATGAATGGCACCAATCACGGAAGTCCCAGGGTTAAGGTGATGCTTGTGTTCTTTTGCCCTAGTGGTTTACCTTCTAACCTTTTCATGTTTAATGTGATTTAAGCATACATATCATAGTATTACATGTGTCACAAGAGTTGTTCATTGAGCCTATTACAATATAAGTTGTAGCTTCTTTTAACTTTTTAACTTCAGTTGCAAATTGTATATACTACCCCATATTTTACCCTGTAGAATACAAACTTTTGATTATGGTTTAGCAAGACTAACACCTTTGTATTGAAGATTCTTTTACTAAGAGCTTTTTTTGGAGGTCATTTTAATATGTGAACCATATCATGTTCAAATACAACATCAGACATGGTCAATAATATGGTCACTAGTGGCACCTTCTGTGGTGTAAGGATTAACCTACAATATTTGTATTTGTGTGTTTTCACACCTTTGGATTGAAGATTTATCAACTAAGATCTTTCACTTAGAGGTCATTTTTGGTGGAGGTCATCTTTCATTGGGAGGTCATATCAATTGGAGGTCATCTTTCATTTTGAGGTCATTTCATCTAGAAGCGATCTTTCATTTGGAGGTAATTTTATTTGGAGGTCATCTTTTATTTGGAGGTAATTTCATTTGAGGTAATTTCATTTGGAGGTCATTTTATTTGGAGGTCATTTCACTTTGAGGTTATTTTGTTTATATATTATTTCACTTGAAGGGCATATACACCAACTTGTAGAGTTAGAAAATTGTACGGTTACAAAAAATTGAAGTTACTACCAAGCCATTTTCAAACCAAAAACACTTCAAAACTACTCGTCTCAGTCCAATGAGTAAGGAAGAAAATCAAAGGTTATATTTCTAGTTTTAATTGTAGGATCTAAATTAAGATCTATTAACTACCGTAGTCACAAAATTTCAAAGACTTTGACCGCACGGATTGAAAGATTATAGTGTTGAAGTACATGAAAGGGTTCATTTTCTTCATTGCGTTAAGTGGATCAACAGACTTTGACTTCACTTGGTGTCCAATTTTTGCACTACACAAGGTCTAAAGTCATTCCCACTATGTTAAGCATGATATGAATACCTTGTACACCAATTTTTAGAGGTAAATAAAAGGTGTAGCATATTCAAAAGAATAGTGCAAAGATTGGAGGTTCAAAAATTGTTAATTCACGTTTTAATTTTTTGTGAACTTAATATGATTCGGAATTATAATCCAAATGGTCAATAAGAAGGTTTACACCACATAATGCCGTGGGGAAAATAAAAAGTAAAAAATATGAAAATCATAAAGTTTTATGTAGAAAAGAAGAACAATTTTTGTTACCTTGCTTGACAATGTGCGACAATGTGCGACAATGTGTCAAAATGTTTGATTTGAATTATTATGCTAATTTCTTATTATCTTTAAGATTTAAAAAATATACAAACAAGAATAAATTTTACACCATGCTACCAATTACTATTGTATGGTAATGTCATTTAGGTTTTTAGAGTGTGGCGTTATGGCACCTAATATTGACATTGAGGACTGGGAGAGCCTCGGTTGGTGGATTGCGGAAGTGGAGCCGTTTAAGCCATTCTTGTGGGTGACAATTTATTCCTTTGAGCTAACAAAGCGTTCATCAGGATTGGGGAGACGTTGCGGCGAAATCCAAGCAATCTCTGGCCGACCTGATGATATGGTGTATGTGATGTTGGTATCAGATCCTGATACAACATCGGTGAAGTTTTCTCTTTCTAAGAAGTTGCTTCTAGCACCTGTCCCAGCAAGTTTAATCCAGAATCCACGACAAGTGAAATTACTCAAATCACTGTAGACATTTTGGGTCAACATACATCCTACGGTACGTACTGCTAGACACAATAATGTTTTGGCCTGTCTGGCGTTATCGCCGGAGATGGTACTACAGGCAAAGAGGATTATGAATGAGCATATTAGATATGAGGCAATACGGACGTCGGATCCAACAAGTGCAGCAGCTCAAGCTCTACTAGAAGAACCAGAAGAGACAAAACCAGTTTATCGTGCTATTGCACGTCAACCGCAATTGGATTGACAACCTGTAGGGGAGAAGCGTAAGCGTGGGGACCAATAGTCTACCACATCCATTGATATGCCTACATCACCTAATCCTCCAATACGAAGGGAACGTCTTTCAAAGCGGCCACAACGAGATCAGAGGGATGTAGGTTCTGGTTTTGGTGGAGGCTCATTTGGTTTGGATGCGAGAGGTATAAGGCTGATAGGGAGAGCTTTAGGATCGGGTGGCAGGGTTCCAAGGTCGAGACTCCGAGCGTCTACATCTCATCGTAGGATCCCTACATCTACCTCGGGAGGTACTGTAAATTTGTCGCCCGGGACGCAGGAGGAAGAAGAGTTTGGCAATCTCGAAAACGACCCCGCAGAGGATTCATAGGAGGAAAGACAAATGCCAAATTATGTTCCAACTTCACATACATACAAAGTTCCAGTGCCTACAGTGGAGGAGATTTTGAAAGGATCGTTGTGGGGGAACATTGTGTTTAACGCACATGTAGATCGCATTGTCTCAGTGGAAAATCCAGAAATGAATCATCGAGTTTTATCACAGAAGAGGGCTACAGATGTGTATAGCCGCTTAAGAGATCCAGGGTTCACGAATCGGGTGAGCAGATTGGTACTTCGACCGATCGGATACATTTTGCATACTACTACCGACGACGGTACGATTTCACGGGAAGATGTGCCGTTTCCAAATGAAGGGGCAGCACGAGAGTTTGAGCGCGTTTTCCTTACACACGGGAGTGCTTCCGTAAATGGTGGTATTGGATCTCAATTGGCTTGGCTTGAAGACCATATTATTTGAGAGCCAATGGATGGGCAGCATATAGTCGCAGCTTGCAAATTTGCACAGGAACAGTGGAGGAATGATAAGATCCCGACAACTGAGTACCTTGAGTTTTTTGAGCAACGGGAGGCAACCTTCGTGGTATATGATGATCGCCGTTTTTACATAGATAAGCTGGTGTAGATCAACGTAGCGGAGTGGGAGAGAATATCATATTCCAGCGTGGAAGAGGATTTAGGGAAGCTCCGCCAGATTTGGGTTCTATATGGGAGGCCCAATAGCTTGGTCCGTGGAGATGATGCACGCAAAGGCATTGCTTTGGTGAGTGCCGCAAGCGCAGTGCATAAGTTGCACAAGATGGTTGACGGTAATGAAGTTACGATTAAGAAGCTGGCCAAGAACATGTAGGACCTGACCCATCATGCCTGGAATCCGAGCGATGATTGTTTTGATGCTATAATTTGCGTCTGCAAAGACTACGAAGATGGACTTCTATTTTACAACAAGGAGGAAGAGACAAAGTGGAAGCAATATGCACAGAAGAAAGAGTTAGAGTCCAATGTGGATGTGCGACCGAAACAAAAGGTGATGACTCAGAATTGGTTGAGGCCGCTCAGTTGTATTCTAGATTCACATTATCTACAGCTGATACGACCATGTGCAGTTAAGCCATTGGAGATAAACGGGCGTAGACCTCGCCAAGAGTATTACTTCAATGGTGTAGACGACAAGATTCCACAGCGCCGTACTATTGCCTTTGCGGTTGATCGGTTTCAGAGGGGAGAAGCGGTGATGAATATCATCCGTTGGTTGATGGTGGACAACAAAGAATTTGCACCAAGTTCTGTGGAGGAGTTCTTTTATATATCCGTACTGAAGTATTTTCCAAGGGGCAAGGGACAACTTTATACCTTGGCAAAGCATTTGGATGCTTCTACGAAAACGACATGGATTGCTTCTGTACGAGAGAAGGTGTCTAAACTGGATGACATAGTCCATCTCATCCCTCCTTCCATCAAATGTCATTATCATAATGTTGCAGCAGCGGGGCGTGGATACAATGGTTTATCTGTGGATGTGGGAGATTTGAGCACTGCTAGTTGGGAATGGCAAATGCAAGTTCAAAAGCCAGGTCATGATGATCCACATAACTCTCTTATGATTTGGTTTAGAAGAGGGTTATTTCATTCGAATCATGTACAATTGGGAAAACCATGCTTGTGGGTGATTGATTGTCGGCGTGGCGGTGGGAGGCATGGAGATGGTCCATGGGATGATGGGCAGTTATCTAAAGCGTTTGCACAACTCGCATTATGGATGGCAAACATTGAACGATGGAACGTTATCTTTTTATTACCACCGGCCGTGTACGCCAATGAAGAGTTGTTCGCGAAGTTAAAGCTTCCTGAGGGTTGTTCTATGCGGCATGGAATTTGGGCATTTGATCCCAACTCGGTTGATCCATATGCTCTCGATTTTACAGAGAGTGGGCGCTTGCAGCAAATGGTACAACCAATTGGAGCTGTTGTAATTTGCATACATCATCCTATTGGTACTTCCCCTGGCCCCAACTATGTTTCAGGGGATTGTCCACTTCCACTTGTATTTCAGGATTTATGGAATGATGCATGCAAGTCTTCTGAAGCTCATCATCTGGAGAGATCTCCAACGGAGTTGTCTAGGCTTGTGGGTTCGTACTTGCCTCAAAGTTGGGGTTTAGTGGCATGTGGTATTTCCACGGCCATTCCTAGGATCCTTCAAGGGAATTTCCAAGGATCTGAGATCATTGTCATTGACGATTGCACAGAGAGGGCTAGATTCCTAGACAATGAATTGTGCAACAATTTCCAAGGATAAATGTTGATAACTGAGATGACAAGTGGAACAAATGTGGCTCTAACACCGCACAAAAGACCTAAGAGGCGATTGATGGAGACATGCAAGAGAACGACGACGCCGAGGAAGGAACTTTGAATGAGAGATTGCCATGTTCACGTGGACCAAAATATTATTCGTCTGACAATAGCTCGACCGATGAGGACTCTAGCACCGATGAAGAAGAAGTGGATAAGTCTCCTGCAAAGGAGATGATTCCATCAATGCAGCCAACGATGGGAGACACTTTGGGAGAGATGTCAGGGACACCTATGGAGAGGATGGAAGAGATTGGTGTACTGGATAGTTTGGTGGCAATGGGAGGAGAGGCAAATACATTAGCTTCTCAAAGACTTGAGGTTGAGCAAGAAGTGTCCGATTCGCTTGATTTTTTCAGCGTGCAGATGAGGGTTTGGCAGCCTTCAGGGTCTTCTCAAGCACAAATTGAATCAGAGACACAAGAGAGGGTTGTAGGTACTGGAAGTGATACGCGACCAATATTGACTTCCGTTCCAAGATTTGCCATATCGGAGGACGTCACAAATTTCAGAGGGTTTTCTCCTCAGACCGAGAGATGTTGTTTAAGGATGGCTTCTACTATAATGATGATGGTGTAAGACACACGCGGCACGGTGAGCCTGACAACTACGAATATGTTGAGTCTACGTCCATAAGTCTTGGAGATATGATAGATCATTCAGTGCAGACTCATGAATTGTCCGCTATGGTAGCAAATGCCATAGGACACGTAGAGGGAGTCGAGTCGCCGGAGGATGATGAGAGCCTTTCTGCTATAGCATAGTAGAGCAAGTGATGTTTTCGTGGCAGATAGATCAGTATGATACATTTGATATGTTTAAGTTTAATATGATATGTTTGATTTCAATATTTCTTTACAAAAGTTTTAAATTGTTTGATTAACTTAGTATGTTTTTGCATATAATAAACAGTGAGATACCTCACACTTTCTCACTGAATTGTGTCTTTTATTATTGCATCTTTTTTAAATTGTATTGTAGTGAGATGTACTCTAAAATTGTATAATTATACAAACGTATATCTACAAAATGTAAGTACATACATCATTGTTACAATCTTAAAAGGGACAAAAATCAGATTAATAATCATGTATTCTTTAAAATTTCCAGCAAATAAAGAATGTATATCTCTTACATGTACATGTAGAAGCCAAGATTTAACGCTACAGACATGTAAATTTAGTACAAAAGTGATACTAATTTTTTATTTTTTTTATTTTTAAAAAAAAAATTACAGGAAAATCTTATTGTTTTTTAGCGCTGTTTTATGCACTTGGCTAAGTGCAGAATTGCTTAATTGCATGTTGTTTATGAAATTTTGTGAGCATGTGATCAATCTATCATAAGGTCTTATGGTTATAATCAAAATAAAACTTCTTATTCCCTTTTCCACCCTTCACCTAAAATAGGTTCTTGGCATGAAATAGTTAAGGAATATTAAGAGTTGATCTCCAAAGACATCGAGACTATGTTTCGCCATAACCACCCCAAAACTGCCTCTCTCAGATCACACATTACAATGACCTATCACAAGGTAGAAATTTTACAAAAGTCACAAGTAAGGGAGGTACTTAGGATGGAAAAATTAGGGGTGTAGTAGAACGTAGCCATTTACTTAGAAGCAATTTTTCTTTTAAAAATAAAGTTTAGATTTAAGATCCAATCATGGTGCCTCCTTCAAATAGGAAGAAAATAAAATTTTATAAAAGAAAAACCCGTAATTCTTTGCCTTTATAAGTTAAAAACAATGAGGATTGCCAAGAACTTTCTCTCAATGCTAGCTACATCATAAAGTTGCACTCTTTGGCTCTACAAACAACCATATGGATGATAAGCTGTGCTGCAGCCAAATGGATGATAAGGTATGCTCAAGCCAAATCGGTGATAAGTTGTGATGCAGCCAAATAGATGATAATTTGTGTTGTAGCCAAATGGATGATAAGAGCATCTCCACCCCGAGACAGAGAACCACCAAATTGGAGTTTTGTGAGGTCAAAAAGTTGCACCCAACACCTCAAAACGGGGAAACTTTATAAAATTTTAGAAGTTTTGGTGCATGGCACACCAAAATCTCCTTGGATGGGAGGAGTATGCCATTTTTTGATGTTGGTGACACACCCATACCCTCGTGACACGTGGCGCCATGTCATTGATGGCGACACGTGGCACCGTGTCATTAGTGGTGGGAGGTAAAAGGTCGAAGCATTTTTTTTGGGTAAAATTTTTTGGAGCTTGCGGTGGAGCCTAGCAAGCACCAAACCCTAAACCACTCCTGGCGTGAAATTTTTTTTCCATCCTAGCGTGGAAAATTCCACGCCAGGAGTGGAGATGCTCTAAGCGAGGGGCAATGATAGAGCACTACACTAAACACTGAATATAGTGTAGAGGGATTATTGATGTAGATCACTCACACTAATGTCCATCAAAGCATGTGCATGCCAACTTGCCAAGTTCTGATTGGATATTTGTTCTCAAGCAAGTGTGTGTCAGTCAACAATTGCATGTAAATTTTCAATTAGTGTAGGAAATTTCAAATAGTTTGGTCTACACTATATTCACGGAACGGTGTAGTTCTGAGGCGGCTGAAGGAATAGGAAGTTCTGGTACTTCGGAGAACATGATAGACACCGAGGAGGCTGATCTCTGATGCTTCCCAAACATGACACAGAACCTGGAAAAACAATCACAATGGCAACGCCGCATCGACAACCACAGACTGAAGAAAAATCCACCAGACTGCTCGTCCCAGCACTCGACACTGAGATTTTCCGGCACCTGAAAAGATTCCCACCGCATATCCTCCACTGAAGAACATTCCCATTAAGATCCTCTCGTTCCTGTCGTGCTTATCACACGCCCTGCCAGTCGTCACCCTCATGATCTCTTCATTCTAGCACCCGCTTCATGGTTTCGGCATGGTTTCGGCGATGACTGGTTCACAGACTTGAAGGAGCGATCAGTACAGTGAGATTGGTGCAGTGGCGCCTTTGTAATCACCATGGCGATGACTGCCGGGCAGTTCTTCTTGTACCTGCTCATAATCATCATACTCCGAGAGAGCTTGGCAAGCGCTTCGGAGGATGAACCTAGTGGAGCGCTTGAGGTCGATGTTTCTGTAACAGTTATTCCTGCAGGTAGTACTGCTGCTTGTTAGATTCATGTTTAGTTTTCAGAGGTGGATGAATTGGTATGTGGTTAAGTTCAGGATTCGGTTTTTGGTGTGGTCTAGTCATTTTTAGCTGAGAATGGAGTTCATTGTTTTCGAGTAGGGTCCTTTTCTAGTTATTTGTGAAGTGAGGCAAAAATACCATGAACTATGACCCCTTTCCTTATTTTTAATTACTAAATAGCTCTTAGTTTCTATGATTAGCTTGAAGGGGAAGAAGGCGGCTGAGATTCATGGTACAACATGACCTCTTCTTCCTATGAGACCATTCAGTGAAGGATTCTAACGTGTTTATGTTTTTGCAGTGAATACGGAAGTTGCAGCTTCTGAGTTGAGTTATCCACTTCATGAATTACGCTACACAGTTGAAGGCTCACCTGAAAGTGAAGTTGAGGACGTAGAAGGAGCAGGTAACTTTTTGCTGCAAAGATGGGTGAACCGACATATGTACACGACCAATTCCTCACTTGGAATTGACTTCAGAAGTCTCTCACCGTTTGTAGTGTAATGTATGGAGTGGGAGGTGGTTATGTAGTTATTCAAGTGTGTAGTGTAAAATAGTGATTAGTAGAATGCATTTTGACCTTGTATGAGCAAACCTCACCCGGCATGTACATAAATACGCTGTTGTGGTAAAAGAAAGAAAAAAACACATGTTGACAGAATCGCAATTTGATGTAAACATCTATACAATGGGAGCCTTTGGAAACAGGATGAATCTGGAAACTCGGAGTATTTTGTTGACATGTTACTCTACAATGCATGGACTATTGTTGGAAAAAAAAATGCCAGTGACAACTGTAGCCATTTTCAATGGGATAGTGACAATCACGAGCCAGCTCGTGAACTGGGCGCGGTAGATCCTTGCTCAATGCACTGCACAACCACAAAATGCAAGGGAATCATTCGCAAAGCGAGGCAAAGATACCAAAGCTTTTGACTTGTTCTCTCACTATAATCAGCCCTAAATAGCTTGTGGTTTCTGTAAAGATCACAAGCTCTTCCATTCATCCAATATGAAGGAAGAGTAGTGTTAAAATCAAAAGAGGGGGTTATCTTATGGAAACTGTGGGTGTTGAAAAAGTTGACCGGTATTCTTGAAAATCATGAGGTTGTGAGAAAAGATTTCTCGCAGATCCGAAACAATAGTTGGCATTAAGGAATTGTAGCAAAAATATACCTCCAAGAGGTAGCTGTGCATCCAGTCCAGTGTTTGTGGGAAGGTTGTGGCTGATAGATTCACCACCGTCATTCCCTGTTCAAGCATGTTATACCATCAATAAAAATGCGCATAACCAAGATGCAAATAACTATCTTCCAAAAACGTACAACATGTGGAAGTAGACCTTGTTACCTGAGATTCAAACGAACAGAGATAGTCCTGAACAGTGTTCAATCTTTTTATCAAAGACTCCTTTTCCTGCATGAGATGCCACAAACTTATGAGGGCCTAGGAGCAGAGATACTTGTAGATTTCCTTGACATAAGGTGAAACAAAGTTTCTCCTGGACATCAAGGTTTGAGAAGGTACCACTTGGGTAACGTTTTGACCGCCTTCTGCCGCACGGCTGGCGATCCACTCCTCAAGTAGAGTCTGAACAAGATAGTAGAAAATATGATATTTTTAGAGGAATAGTAACATGTTAGAGTTATTTGTAAAGTGAGGCAAAAATACCATGAACTCTTTAGACCTCTTTTAATCACTAAAATGAGCCCTAAAAGCGGCTCAGAATCATGGTTCTACATGACCTCTCCTTCCTTCACAAAACATGGGTGAAACTTGAGTTAAGAGACCACCAAGCTCTTTCAATGACTGAATTGAAGGAGTCACCACCAAGCTCTTTAAGAGTGAGGAAAGAGTAGAACTAAATTTGAAAGAGGGGTTACCTCACTGAAACTTTGGGCGACTTTCGGAAGAGCTCACTTACAAGGAAAAGTTTCTTCAACTAGGATGAAATACAACTCTACAAAAAAAGGTTAAATACCTGGTGATCAATTTCAGCCATCTTAAGCACAACGGGCACTATAATGCACTTGGGTGGAGTCCACTTCGCTGGTCCCTTCGCTTCTTCTATGGTTACCAAAGCGTCTCCTGCAAACGAAAGAAATGGCCTCATTCTGTGGTCACATGAAGCATCCCAAACTAGCCCAATAATGTCAGACATAAGAAAACATTTGATTGAAAGACCACCAAGCTCTTCTACATGAGGAAAGAGTAGTACAATAAAGCACAAGAGGTAGGTAGAATGGGTTGTACCGTCTTTTGTGACTCCTGCGACTGCTGCAGTAGCAGCTGATGAAGGTAAGGCCTTCATTTGAATTGCACCACTTCCAAACCCTCCACTCTCTTCATTCATGAGATAAATCGCGGGATCCAAGTGAAGTCCCTGGTTCCACACCAAACCACAAGTTCACATATCAAAATGGCTGACCAATCAAAACCACATGATTTGCAGAAATATTCTTTCACAACCTGAGGTTTTGGATAAGTATGTGTACCTCGATGATGACAGGCTTGCCGTCCTTCATGGCCTTCTTCAGATCACCATCAAGGCCTAATGCAACCGAACCAGAATCATCAGACTCAATAAATTGCCTCATGAACTCCAAAACACAAACACGATGCACAGACCTTTGCGAACGATGCGACATTCACGGCAAAACTCTGTGACCAGCTCCTCAGAGGAAGAGAAATCCCGGGACCACAAAGGCATAGATGCGAGCGGAGCGCTGTTTCCGTGGCTGTCCAGCACACAAATTCAAGAGATGAGACCAGTCTTTATGTCATGGGAGAGTCCACGATGAAATGTGTGTTTTCAAGATGAGTGTTCAAACAATGTCCTTTAAAAATGAATGCAGGAGCTGCAACAGGAGTGGGATTGTTTTTACTCTCTGGCGGTGCGAAGCAACTCGTACACCATGTCTGTCTGTCAGGCGAACACCATACAGAGTAAGAGTAATCAGCAATTTGCTTTGAACCTCACTGAAGCTGTTTTGTTAAGTGAGGCAAAGATACCATGAATTTTGACTTCTTTTCTCATTATTAAAATCAGCCCAATAGCTCTACAATCAGCTCTATATTCATGGTACTACATGACCTCTCCTTCTTCCTTCTCAAAGCGGCTAAAACTACTTCTAACTTACTCTTACATACTTTACTAAGCTTAGCTCTTCCATACTTACTTGAAGAATTCAACACAAGCTCTTCCATTGATCTGATAGCTTTTAAGAGCGAGGATAATGCAGTATTAAATTAAAAAAGGGTATCTTATCGGAACTTTAAGTGACTTTGGAAAGGACTCGATTGTATGGTTGTTTTTGTTTCAGTTCTGAGTTGCTATATACACTTGTGTTCTGAACTCATTGAATTCAGTTGCAAAGGAGTGAAATGCTGCCTTCACAAACTAACCTGCAACACGTTGGGTAGATTGAGGCGCTGCGCAAGCTGTGTCGCAATGGTGGACTTTCCGACACAAGCCGTGCCGCACACAAGAATGATCAGTGGGAGCCTCTGATGATGGAACCTGTTCAGAAAATCGTTAGCACTTGACACCAAGACTTGGCTCAGATCACCAGTCATTGCTTCTACGAACTTGCAAACCAAGTGGAATCAGATACCAATTTATCCAATTCATAGTACATTGTTAATGAGTTATTTTCGTAGAGGGCAGTTTTATTTCAGGAAGCATACTTGGTCATCATTTTGTAGCGCTCGATATACTCCGCGCCATAGCCACGCCGCTCCATCAACTGCACAGGTCACCATGTTTTCTTAAAGACTTTGATGGTAATGATTATCCCATGTCAAAATACACCTTCTCAAGAGTGTGTAATACCTTGAACAAGTTGGCTTCCAGGTCGGACTGCGAACTGTCAAACGCCCAGAAAATGAGTTAGAGATTGATATACTAAAATGCAAGGATACATAACTGAGGGTAGTACTCACACGTCAAGCAAACTGTTGTCGATGAGCAGTTTCTTGAGCTCCAACGAAATCTTGATGGCGACATGATTCGGGATCTAAAACAAAACGCAGAACAATTTCTTACTAGCACACACCAAAAGCGTCGGGATATGAAGTCAGTCAACAATAAAAAAAAAAAGGGTAGAAATCCACTGTTTCGATCAACTCCAGAGAAAGAGGAATCTGGGTACTACCTTGGTGACAAGCAGCATGCGGCTGATGAGGAAGCGCGACAAGATGTAGTAGTGATCAGCATTGGCCCCCAACCACACCTTCACCTGCAAAAAAAACCAGGCTCCACCTCTCAAACACACAGAAAAACTCCAGAAAAGAAAAACACCAGATGAAAAAAACCCTCCAAAGTAAGTGTCGGAAAAACCGCAAAGGACGCGAAAAACCCTCCGAGGTGCTAGCAAACTCGAAAACGAAGAAAGCAAACTCCAGTCCACGCTACCGATCAAACTTCTAGCGCTCATCTTCCATCAGGATACACAACCTTGCAACAGAAGAAGAGGAAGTCTTCACGAACCTTGACGAAATCGTACTTGGACGCCGTACCGCGCGCGGGCTGCGATCCGCTCCCCTGCGACGCCAGCGGCGCAGCAGCTACAGCCTCCGCCACCTTCACAGCAGGGCCATTCGACCCCGACGCCATGTCTCAAAAAAAAAAAAAAAAAAACTGAATGCCTCTCGCTTCCAAGACGCGCGGAGATCTTCAAAGAAGTACTAGGGGGAGTAGCTCCACCAACCTCGCTACCCACTGTAGCCGAGAGGCTCGCGCAAGACGTGTGATAGAAGAATCTGCATGTCACGATGTCGATGATTGAAGTACTCGTCGTGATGAAGATTCAGTTCCAATGGAGATTCAAGCACGATTCCACGCCGGCTCGCTCGCTGCTGCAGCAGCTTCGCGCTAGATTCGGCAAAACGTGTTCAACTGTTGCCACGCTGCGAACACTTCAGTTGACTAACCGAACGAGCTCACCTCTCTCTCTCTCGCGCGCTCTCTCTTCTCATCCAGCACAGTATTTGCGTCGTTGACTCTATTCGTGAGCTCTATTCACAGCACGTGCACGGCATGTGGTTACCGAACTAGCATCTAGTAAGAAAAAGGGGGACTGTAGTTGGGGTGTGGATAGATATACTTTTTCTGTGAGGTTAAAGTGTCCAGGCTGTTGTGGGAGTGGGGGCTGGATCCTCGGCGAAATTCTAGATGCTTTGCGGCTGTTGTGTTGGGATGGGAGGCTGAGATGGGCGTAACCTGACTAGGCTTGGAAGAGCTGTCAGGTTTGATTCTTTGTGGAACTGTAGGTGGAGCCTCGGATGCGACGACGACGACGACGACGACGGCGGCGTGGTCATTATTTGCGGCGACGATTCCTTCTTCTTAGACTCCTGTAGCATATTCCAGCTGTGGAGTTGTTTTGCTGTTTGGTGATGGTGTCGTGAGAGAAATGGTCGTGGCGTTGGATTTGGTTTGGTCACCACGACTTCTTCTCGAGCATTTGCCGGAGTCAGGTAATTGTAGCGATTTGCTGTTGGAAACTTAATTAGGGTTCCGGGTGCGGGAGGATATAGGGTTGATAGATTTGGAGGTAGGGTTTCATTTTCTGGAAGGAAGCCTAAGTTCTGGTGGGTTTCTTGTTGTTGTTTGGAAGAGATTGAGTGCGTTGTTATGCAATTCTCAGAGGTGGTTGTGTAGTTGGTTTTCGGGACGTCCTCCTCTTCTACTTCTTCTTCGAGATATGTCTTGCGTTGATTTTTGTTTGTATATGTGCCGGGCTAACCATGCTCCTTCCTGTTGGTGGCAGGGAATGTGCTCTAGAATTTGAGTTGGACAAGTTCCGGAAACCAAACTTGCGAGAATTCAACGGAGCGTCAATCAGGTCTGTGTATGCCGTGGAATGGAAGTAGGGTTTGTTCTTGAGCTTCTATTGCTCTACTTCTGCATTTTGGCAACCTCATGATGTCTCTCACCATGGTTTTTCAAATGTGCAGATCACCGCAACAGCTGGGATTTACTTGGCTCTCAAGAAGAATGGCAATTTACTAGTCAGTTCTTCTCCTCTTCCTCTCCTAGTTTTCCCCTTCAAAATCACACCATCCCTATAAACACCTACCAAAAGAACTGAATCCTAATGATGGAGTAGCAAGGAAGGAAGATTTATGAAGTGTTCACATGCATTTTGCCATCACATATCCTTTTACCACAGTTTTTTCAAACAAGTGTTGCTCTCTTTCATTCTGTGTTCTCACATGAGTGTTCCTTGTTAATTTCTCAAACAAGCGTAGCGTGTTTTCTCACATGACTGTTGCTTGTTTTCTCACATGACTGTTGCTGGTTTTCTCACACGATTGTTGGTAGTTTTCTCACACAAGTGCTATGATTTGGCAGCTGTAGAGGGTGCAACCGGTGTCTGAACCTGAGTGATGAGTTCCTGTACCCGCCGAACACGTACTTCGGCGCGGGCAACAAGGGCACGGTGTCGTTTTCGGCGGTGGACAAGACGGACTTCCGGCAGAAGGAGCAGAACAAGTGCTTCCCGTACTTCGAGACGCTGGACTACTGGGGCTTCCAGCGCCACCGGACGCGCCTCACCTGCGCCGCGTGCGGCAAGAAGCTCGGCTACATCTACTACGACGGGCCCTCGTCCTCTGATAATCCCTCCTCCAATACCGGCTTCGGCCACTCACAGGTCATTCCTCGCCGCCCCCGCTTTCGCATGAAGCGAGAGTCCATTCGCATTTCTGGCTAGGGAAAGTGGTAGTGATATCAGGATGTGATCAGTTTGTTTGGTATCAACAAGCGTGTATAGAGACAACTATTGTTTTGCTGGCATATACAAATATCATTTGAATTGAAGCAGCTTTTGGTGCGGTGAGGAGTATCGATTTGATCATGTTTAGAGGATAGTGAATGGATTAGAAGTCCTTCTGTTGAGGAAACATTTACTCAATTTGAGTTTGTGCATATCACAATCTGATAATACTACAATGTCTCGTAAGCTAACTGTGAGATTTCTATCCTGTAACTTGTGGCTTCAGAATGTGGGCCTGACCGATCAGTTTGTCTTGTATCAAGGAGATTGTATATTATTTTACTGTCGTGTACAAACGTCATTTGATTCGAAGCTTTTGGTTTGTTGTGGAAGGCTAGAATCATGTTTGGAGGGTGATCTTTCATGGTGCATGGATTATGAGTACGTCTGGATATGAACCAGAATCCGTTTGAATCTGTCTGTTACAATCTGATAATAGTACAAATAGGTCACAAAAATAGTGTGAGCTTTCTAAGCTAACTTTGGTGCTCCAAACCTTGGAAACCTGCTCCACAGACCACCTTGCTTTTGCTGCTTCACAGATTCGTTTTCTGAAACGACAACCGTGGGTGCGTCGACGTACATTGCCATGTTTTCGAACGCAAGTGCCACAACAGGCTTCCCTGTGAGCATGGATAGCACGTCGGCATCCAACTGTGACGCTTCTTCACCACTGTTTTCCAGAGAGGAAACTCGCGCTGGAGACACAGGTCGTACTCTGCAACACATATAGCCAGGTGCAGTTATCTGTAAAGTGAGGCAGAGATACCAAGAGTTTTGACCTCTTTCCTCATTCTTCGTTACAAGTCAGCACTAAACAGATTCATGATACAACATGACCTCTCCTTCCTTCTCAAACGCAACTAAAACTACTTCTAACATGAGTCGAAATCTTCCATACTTAAGTTCACCACCAAGTTCTTCCATTGATCTAATAGGTATTCAGAGTGAGTATTAATATCAGAAGCGGAGGTATCTTCTTGAAACTTTGGGTGACTTCACAAATAACTCTTGACAAAAAGCTTTAAGTGGCAAATTCACTTTGAAAGGATGTGAGTAATAAGTTACAGGCCTTTAGAATGTGTACCTGCAGTTCAATCTGCAAGAATATTTGAGAAGATTTGGCTGCAACTCTGTCTTTCCACTGCCATGAGAAACAAGTCAGACCATGATTGGAAAGCATTAAGCTTAAGCTGTGGTAATTGAATGATCTGCTACATACCCAGATTTTCGTATCTACTCTCAGAACCACAAATAGTCTAACCTTTAGCCACAGAGTAATTTAGATAACACAGAGTGAAATCTACAAATTATCCATTAATCCGGCTTGTACTCTGTTCTATCCGAGTTTTTGTTATTAGTCCAAGGTTTTGTTATTGCACTAGTTTTTAGTCTTTCTACAGCACACACCTGAAGCTGGGAAGAGACATCTTTATTGAGGGCCCTGGCCACCCGTTAGCCTGTGCACCAACAACTGCTGCAGAGTAATCAATAGAAGCAGGTTCGGTATCAGAGTTATTTGTAGAGTGAGGCAGAGATACCATGAGGTTTTGATCTCATTTCTTATCACAAAAAGCAGCCCTAAATAGCTCTGAGTTTCTACAGACAGCTCAAAGAAGGAAAGGGCAGCAGCTAAGATTCTGGTACAACTTGACCTCTCCTTGAACTCCCCTTCCTATTCAAAGGTGACGAAAACTACCTCTTGATTAAAGGATTCTAGTTGAGACACCACCAAGCTCTTCCGCGTCTGAAAGCTAGGAAGGATAAACAAAAAGTAGTATTGTACATGAAAAGACTATCCTGCAATACTCTAGCAGAATGATGCCTATGATTAATGAGCAACTCATCAAGTTCTGAGCACTAACCATTGTTGAGAAATTCAACACTGCAGAACGGTCTTCGTAAGCTTCCACTACTCTCCACAACATCCAACGCATGGTTGATTCGTCTTGAACTTTCTCTTCCCTTGCCAATCTTAGGTAAGAAATTCCACCAGGGTTTCCTTTCATACGTGGATGTTTTCTGCATTAACCAAGGCAAGTTGATATAAAGTATGTAGTGCCAACCAATTCAAGGATGTAGTGCCAACCAATTCAACAGCCAACCATTCAACCCTAAATCCTAAACAGAACTTACCAGTGAAAATTCAGCAGTCCGACTCGGGAGTCCTACTTCCTGTCATTAAAGGCACGTGAAAAAGTCATCAGAAACTTATCTCATATTCAACAATTATACTTGTCTTGAACCCTAACCCTAAACCCTGATACCAAACATGCACACTGTTCTCACCCACCTCAATACCGTGGTCACAAGCCTCTTTGCTGTTCACTATCACTCTTGCTGCCCACCTGGAGAACACAAGAGACATGTTAATGCATCAGTAGGAGCACTACTAAAAAATGCAGTAAAAAGTATATAATCCGGAGAAGACAATCAGGAAGTTAACGCCAAAACCACCAAATGAAACAGGAACGCTGAACATATAAAATGGGAAAAACTTGGTTGATATCCAAAATCCAGCATTCTCAGGTGTGTTACTCACGCACAAGACGTGGGAGGATTCCAGACGATCCCTGCTAACAAGACCAGCTGCATCCATCACAACGAGAAAGAAGGTGAACAAAAACCATAGCTGCTCCTCTGCTGCAACCATCTGCCAACTTTTACCTCGTCAAAGACGCCGGCAGGGCTTGAGTCATACTTGGCCAAGTAAAAGCCGCCCAGAGTGTATCTGCACACCTCTTCCGCATCCCCACACCAAGAAACCTCAACCTAGTAACCCAAAAGATCAACTTCACAAAACAAAAACAAAAAAAAGAGCCTACATTACCCAAGAGTGTGATATTTGACGCACCCAAAAGCTTGCACCACCTTGAGTTCTGACGGAATGACCCGCCTTGCGACCTCCGCTTTCACCAGATTCAGCTGATACAGAGCCCTGCACAATAGCCCCACATTATGAAAAACAATCACCTGTCTAGAAGAAGAGAACTAACAGTATGAACATGATTTGTATGTGACATAATGAGGGGCTTACGTCTAGGAATACCTGCCAGTGAAGATCCATGGCGGTCCATCCGAGTACTTCCTGGCTTCTGATCCGCTGCTGCTTCCAGACGACATGATGGTTCACCTCCAAACTCCAGCTGTGAAGGTGATTCTAGCATACAAACGATCGTGGAAAAGGTCCAACGCGGAGACTTGTGCGAAGCGTGAATTGTGCATGTTTGGATAACGTGAGGCGGCGACGACGCCTTCCAGCCACAGGATTCGCTGCTGTGATTTCCTCCTTCGCGACGATCTGGGTGATACCCGGGTCCTGTCCGATTGATACCCTATGTCTGTCCGTCCGATATCCGACTCGTGTCCGCGTGATACCCGGAGAAAGTACGTGTGATTTCCGGGTCCTATCCGTGTGATATCCGAATCTTGTCCGCTTGATACCGGATCATGTCCGATTGATACCCGGGGTGCCAGGGTGCACCAGCGATTACTGAACTGGCTCAAATTAGCTGAAAAGCGACAAGAAATATCGGGCTGCTAATAATAATACACTGTTACAGTTTGAAAAAAAATTAAATAAATTTAGTTGAAACTAGCAATTGGCGCTTGCTTTGCAACGCTTTAGTCCAACCATTTTAATGTAGTTTTATATTACAAATTATTTTTTAAAACAAGAGTAATATGATTCACTGCATGGTTGATTGCGCAATTAACTGTATGGTTGAGTGCGTGGTTGATCGATGTGTGGTTCATTGCGTAAATTATGATTCTAGTAGTATGATGCTGACCAGCATACCCTACGCGTTGGTCGGGTTTGTATAGAGTGGACCCTGAATGAAAATAGTCCCGAGGTGCGCTTTGGCAAGTCTTGAGCATAGTCCCATGGTTGCGATTTATGTTTGTAATTCTTGAGATTTTTGTTGAGAGAAGCAAGGAGGCAAGAGGTACGTGGGAGTATAGTTTTTATTGTCATCAGACTTATGGGAAAACCTTATTGTCGAGTGCGGGCACTTCAGGCAACTCCAAAAACTTTTGCTAGGACATTCTAGTGAATTTGAGATTTTCAATACTCGCAAGTAAGATTATTTCCTTTCACATTGTCAAAAAAACATTTCTTGTCTTTTGTGAAAGGATGCATTTTATCCCAAGTCAAAGATTTTCACACATTGGCACACATAGTTGGATAAGGAACCTTAAAAACTTCTTCTTTCCACATAAAACTTTGAGAGCGTCATATTTTTCACTTTAAATTTTTTTTCTGTTACAAGATGTGTTGTAAACCTTCTTAATGACCATTTGGATTCTACTTCTAAAAGATATTATGTTCCCCAAAAAAAAAAGTGAATTGGCAATTTTTGAACCTCCACTCCTTGCACAATTTTTTTGTATATGCTACACCCCATTTCTACCTCTAAAAACTGGTGTATAAGGAGTTGATTCATGCTTAAGATGATGGTATTAAATTTAGACCTTGTGTAGTGCAAAACTTTGACACCAAATGAAGTCAAAGTCTGCTGATCCACTCTACGTAGGGATGGAAATGAATCGTTGTCTCTACTTCAAACACTACAATCTTTCAATCCGTGTGGTCAAAGTTGATGAAATTTTGTGAGTATGTTATTTACTAAGTGTTAAAAGAGATCCTATGGTTAAAACTAGAATTACGAATTTTTGTTTCCTTCCTTTCTCATTGCACTAGAATTAACAGTTTTGAAGTGTTTAGGGTGTGAAAAGTGTGAAGGAAATTTAGGGATTGATTCAAAATGGAGACTTTCTCAAAAAAAAATTGGAAAATGTAAGGGATGTATTATAATATTATGATGTGCTTGAATAGCTTAGGAGTAACTACTTCAAAGTGCAAGTTGTAGCATAGTTTTCCATTAATTTTTAGTATTTGATTATCGGATTGTTAGGGTGCTCTAAGGTGAATCCCTAGCAACCAACCAAAATCCATAACTTCTACCTATAAAATTGGTGTATATTCAACCCACTCCCATTCCATTACCATCCAATTAGCTGTGAATGGAGGTTTGCTATTAAACAGAACCCCTTACTTTTGGTTGGCGCTTTTGAGGGGTACATGTTGGCGGCCATCGGCTAAATATGGCTGGAAACTTTGAAAATTCATAAATAAATCACACTTCATTGGAAAAATCAATAATCAATTAGATTGAAATTGTAATTCTATTGGCTAGCACTAAGAAATGAATGACTACCAGGGATTGGGAAACCTTACACCAATGTACACATGCAAATTTTTCTACTCCAAATATTTACTAAAGTATACAAATAGTGTTAGGTTTGCATTCAGTTTTAGCCACATTTAGGAGTTTGTTGATATTTACTGTTTGTGTTCGTAAGTTTAGTGTTGCCAACATATACTTTTGCAAAGACATATTCGACTCATCTTTTGTACAAGTCATGTGGAGAAGAAAAGAATTCTAATCAATATTGGCATAGAAATCAAAATCAAACCGCATAATAGATTCAAGAACTGAATCATGTAAGAAAGATCACCACCTCCACTTAATAATGATGAATGCAAGCAAATGAACAATCAACAGTTAATTTCAAGCAATAAAATCCATTGATGGCGCAGGCGAAGCCAAAATCAAATTCAAGATCACCGTTGTTACAGTACTTGATTATACTAAATACAAACAAATAAACAATCAACAACTAACCTCCTAATGCAACATAATCAAGCAAGGCGCACGATTAGGTGCAAACACAAAGATTGATAGAATTCAAATTATCACAGAGCTCACTCTTTTCACAGAGCGTGAAAACCGTAGGTGAACCTCTAGTTTGGGGTTTATTAATTAGAAAAATGCTTGCCAAATTAAGTGGGAAATATTTAATGAAATTGCCGAAACTAGAGAAACTATAAATTTACAGGTTTTGTCACACTGGAAGACATCAAAGGGGAGTGGGGCTTGGAAAAGCCTCCATTTGAGGTAGGATATGCATGGAGGCTTTGGTATAGAACCCCAAGGTCTTGGATTCAAGCTCTACGGTTGTCAAATGTGCTAAATGCAGTGATTTGTGATTGCTTGCCAAAAAATAATTTATTTTTATTTTGGATGCCGAATGGCCTTTTTCACTTTAATTAATTATTTGGCATGGAGGTGCCAAACTAGAGGTTCACCTACGGTAAGCTCTCTCTCGCTAGAATCTTATAGATTTAAAGAAAGAGGCTACGTGGAAAGGAAAAGAAGAGTAGGAGAAAGAAAAAGTAAGAGCAGGGCTCAGAGGACAAATGAATAAAGATCCATCTCATTGGATATATCCATCCTTTCAAAATAAATATAATATCTGTTATATAAATATCAAATCAAACTATTCTAATCACTTCGTAAATATTGATTATCAGTTAATTTATAACTTAGTAATATTTAGAAATTTAGCTTAAAAGTTTTGCCTCTTTTGACATTATCACAAATGAAATCATATTTTAACATTGTGGATGATTGATATTTTGCACTTGAAACATCACCACATTATGATTGTTATACATACATGTCTTTTGTGGAGAAAGATTCAAGACAAGGATGATGGATGCACCCTCAACATACGTGTAACTACCTAATACATCATGTCACGCGCGCCTTACTCCATCTTGATTGTAATAATATCCATCTTTTGAATTGAACGACGTCTTTTGATCCATGAAAAAGATTGCAGCATATGCCATGACTTCTGCCAAAACTCTCAAACTTGGCACTGATGGCAATATTGATTTGGTATTTGGTTTTGCCATGCTAGATAGCAAGATGCTCCATCTTTACACTCTATTTTGAAGGTTTATCTTTACCTGGAGCATCACATCCGACACAATATAAAGCAATGTTGAAATCGACAAACAATGTATGATTGTCTAAAGGAAAACCTTCTTCAATGTCTCGTGATCCAATAATTTAATTTTGTTTATATGTTTTAATTAAAGAGTATATATGATTTGATTTGAAAAAATCTAAAAGTCTATATCAATAACAATTAAAGATGTTTATACCTACATTCTTTAAAATTAATTATTGATTATTGATTAAATTTGATATTGTATTAATATTAATAATTTATTAATAAACTAATGATCATCTTTATTTATTAATTTACTCAAAAAAAAATTACAAGTTTACACTAAACAATTTGTGTTTCATGTAAATATGCCAATACATTTTAAGGCTTAATAAAATTTATTCAAGGATTTGTGATAAATATCCAATATCAAATTTTAAGTACATTATAATCTAAGTTTTAATATCCATTCCATAAGTTATATTACAAGTTAAAAAAAATGAAAACCTATAAACTTTCACAGTAATAAAACATTAGATTCACAATTTGATGCTATTAAAAATAAATTTTTGATTCATACTTAATTTTTTTTTGAATGAAATTTAAAAAATTAAAAAATTGCTATGCAAAAATATAATTTAAATAATAAATTAAAATTGAAAAATCTAAAGATAATCAAGAACTTATTAATGTGCTTGTTTGGAAATATAACCAAGTTTTATTACTATGTTATTTTAATTGATAAATCCATGCTATTTAAATAGTTTTGTTAAACCAAATTAAATTAATATTTCAGTTAGAAATTTAATCTTAAGGGCTATTGGGAGCCTATAAGAGCTCCAAACTATAACGCTTGACTTTATCATGTGCTTCTTCATTGCAAACGCTTTCTTAGATATAATCCTTTGGAAGTATGCTTTCAATTATGAGAACTCTAAAGGCTATAAGCACATTGCCAAAAGTTTGATTACTTGAAGCTTTGCACATTGCACCCTACAATGATGGAGACAAAGAGGAAGTTCAAACCAACTTCATAACATACACTTAGAAAGTGCTTGTCTCCTTTATAAGAAGGAAGTGGATGGAGAAGTGACTTGGGTTTTGAATCAAAGCCTATAACTTACATAATGAAAGTCAATGTTAGAAGCTCGGATCAGACATTCATGGCAGAAGTTGACCCTGATGAAATAGTAAGAATTTTATCTCATTGATTATGTTTATTTTTTTTCAAGCATTACAATTTTGAACATTATCGTATCCTTGCAATTTAACTCCTATGAGACCAAGGCATATTAGAGGCATCTCTACTCCATTGATTAAAACCTGCCAAAATCATCTTTTCAAGAATGTATCCGTAGGCTCTTCTTCTCAACTTATATGAGATGATGTGATGATTTGGACCATTTGAATTAAAAGATAAATGCAGTCAAAGTGAAAAAACAATTGTCCTCCAAATGGACATTTGGTCCTTTAGAGGTTGAACAATATCAATGCATTCCAAATTAGAAGCTTGATTAATGAATTGTAATATATTGTCTCACTCAAAAGGAGAGTTTGGAAGGGAATTGATTTGTGTCTTGATTTGGTGACACTTAAGTTTGTTTATGTTTTGTGATTTAGGTGGAGAATTTGAAGGCCATTCTTGAAGTGGAGGTATGTTTAACTTCTCATTGATAGCTTCCAATTCTCGAGTTTCTTTGCAAATTGGAACATGGAAATGTGCCTCTATTGCTAAAATTTGCCTGTGATTATCTTAAAAGGTTTCATTTATGGTTATAGAATTGAATGCAGACACAAATTCCACTTCTACAACAACAAATTTGGTATAAAGGACAAGAATTAATGAACTCTTTGAAGCTGAGTGCGGCCGGAGTTCGTGAGGGTTCTAAACTGACCCTTGTAGCGTCTACAAACTCAAGGTACTCCACCTACAATGTAATTCATGATCTTGCTTGAAGAAGGAAATTGGAGAGGCACTACAAGAATCTATTGATTGATAGAATAGTACACCTTCCAAAATCCACAATTTTCACTACCACTAAATGGTAACTTTAAACAAGTCTATAATCTATTCCATCATTTGTTGAATGTCGATTTAGGTCATAGGTTTAGTCCAATTTTACAAGGTTGTATACTAAAATTAGGCATTATATATCCATCAAAGGTTAGGTTAAAGAAAAAATTAGAACAAATCATGATTTTGAAGAAATATGCCTTAGCCACTGAAGGGTTAACATCTTTGTTGAGTATTGTTAAGATAGGAGAACAATTGTAAGGTGATCACATTGTCTATGATATTGTCTATGATCACATCCAAGAATTAAGGGTTTAATGCGAGCCCTCTTGCGATTGTTAGTACTTTACCTTGTGATAAACATCTTTATGAAGCTTAGTGTTATTGTCAAACACGAAAACACCTGCTATGTATGTTTCAGTTGAGATAGTTTAGGGTTTAACATAGTATTCTCAAAAATCGGTCTGAAGTAAGTCCGCTATATGTCCTTTAAAAGTAAACCTGATTTTTTCACATATGAAACACTATACCAAAAAATTAAAGAAACATTCAGGAAATATGTGTATATTAATAAATTTTTAGCTTCATATCAAAATTTTAATATATAGTTCCATATATTCAAACTGTAATGTGAGCCTCCTCTTGAGATGTTTTCACTACACTAAACATCGCATTTAGTGTAGCGCCCAGTAAATGACTTGTAAATGCTATAAATTTTTACTCTTGATGCCAATTTTTTACCAAGAGCACAACTCTCTATGGTATTCAAATAAGAGGATCATCATAAACATAGTTGGTAAAAATATTCACTTAAAGTAAAAACTTATAGCATTTACAAGTCATTTACTGGGCGCTACACTAAATGCGATGTTTAGTGTAGCGTGTGGGAGGATTTTAAAATGAAGGAAAGTCATGTGCAGTGCAGAAGGGCCTGTAGTAGGTGGCCATTGGTCAGTCCGGGCAGATGGTTCTGCTGCCAACCCGGCCGAGGTGATAAAACTTTGGCGAGGTGATCCTGTTGTTATGGCTCAGCTCCAACAAGTACGTCCCTCAAAATCACATTCGTCGTCATGGACATATTGATAACTAGACATAATCCATAATGGACATAATGGACATGATAGACATAAGCCATAAGCACAAGTCATCACATTATCACATAAGTCAAATTGGACATGCATTGTCAGTTCAACCGTTTATTTTTTGTTTATAATTTTGCTGAATTGCTCCAGAGCTTGTCAGGGAAATTAATGAATTATGGTTGAAGCTGAAAAAACTGAGTGGTTTGCTACTGATGAGAACGGTTTTGTTAATCCTAGAAACTCACTATGCCTGTAAACACACCAGATATGTGAATATTGTGAAGCACCTTGTTAGTAAAATGAACTATTTCTGAATGTGCCGATGTAGGTATTCTCTAGACAGCATAAACCTGACAATATTTTTATCAAATAGAAATCACACACAAAATTTTACCTGTACAATGGCAGAGAAACCCTTCCCTAGCGCGTTCGGTTCTCGAGAACGACATTGAAACGTTCCAGAGGTTGTTGCGGGAACAACATCAGCAAAGACCGCATCAAGACCGCGCGGATGTCAGTTCCTAATTTTTCTTGTCTTTTCAAAGAACAACCTCTAGATATATAGGTTTCTGGGAAAACGCCACTGAATATGATTGTTGTTTTTTCTTTAATAAAGGCGCGAGGGAGGCCCAGCAAACGACAACATCAAGAATCACAGGAGCCTACTTCATACTCTCAACCTGCAGCTTTTCAGCCAGTCAACAACTTGCATCCAGGTTTTGCTAATCATGTAAGTGGTACTTCAAATCTCATTCTCTGATAAATTTCTTGGTTGAATCATTGCTGGATAAATGCTCCAAAGTTGCAGTCATTTGCAAAGTCACAAATAAGTTACCCCCTCATTTTTATTATTATACTACTCTTTCCTCACTCTGAACCCTTTACGAGAGACCCGTTTTGGGTTGTTTTGGCACGATAATCTCGATAGCAACTGCTACATGCCACCTCCACGAGAAAGAGGTGGAGGAAGATCGGCATCCATTGAGATAATCGCCATGAAAATCGCTGCAAGCATCGGCAAGCAATAGTGATTTCTGTGAATGGTGGTTGTGTTGAAATGGAGCCTGGTCATAGATGTTGTTTTGCATGATCTAGAACATTCGTAGATTCTTAAAAAAGCTCATCTGCCCTTAAAGGGTTAGAGCTTGGTGGTGTCTAATCTCAAATTAGAAGTAGTTTTTAGCCACCTTTGGAGAAGGAAAGAAGGAGAGCTCATGTTGTACTACCATGAATCTTAGCAGCCTTTTTTTTTTTTTGCCTCTTTGCGGTGGTTGTAGGATTTAGTGCAATGAAGGGCTGATTTTAATAAATAGAAATGATTGAAGAGGTTTTAAACTCATGGTATCTTTGCCTCACTTGACAAATAACTCTACTGTGTCTCAAGAAATTTGATTTTACTAGCTGTGTGCAGGATCTGTTGTTTGCTGACCCCTTCGACGTGGATGCTCAAAGGAGGATTGAGGAGGCCATCCAACAGGTTTTAACTCAAAACCACCTTCAACAATTAAAACATAATTATTTCCTCAATGAAGTCTTGTTTGTTGTTGAAGGTGCTTCACACATTAAAACATAATTATTTCCTCAATGAAGTCTTGTTTTTTTTTGTTTTTTTGTTTTGCCGAATATGCTTTTCTCTGGGACGTGCAATGTAGTTGTTTATTACTATCATTTCTCGCAGGTTATTCATAAACCAGGCCCTCTGAAAAGCCATCTTCTTCCTGTTTAGAATATTAATTTTGCAGTGTATAAATTGTGAAGAGGAATGTCGATGATAATTGGGAAGCAGCCATTGAGCACAATCCTGAAGCGTTTGCTCGCGTTGTAAGTTCCCTTTTGTAGTTTGGTAGTTCTTTTGATCCGAGTTTTGTAAGAAGTTGGCTTCGCAAACAACTAGACACTGAAGCTATTTTGGGGCTCAGATCATGTTGTACGTGGACATGGAGGTCAATGGCTTTCCTTTGAAGGTAGGATCTGAACTCTTGCAAGAATTCGAGTGCGTCTTGACTCATATTGAGATGGAATTGTCGTAAAAGTCATCTATTGCAATACATCAACGTGAAATACATGAATCACTTCGTACTTGCTCCATCTGGTTTATCAGCGTGACCTTTTGGTTGTGTAGGCATTTGTTGATAGCGGCGCACAGAGCACTATTATATCAATGGAATGTGCAGAGCGCTGTGGGTAAATTTCTCCAGAGCTTCTCCTCTCAAACTGTATCTTCATGTGCTTATCAGGCATTGTAAATAGTTTTAAGCATTAGACGTCTGACTTCACATTCATCAGCGTCTGTGCGATTTTTGTTAATGTCTTTCACATGAGTATGTATGGAGCTTAATCATATATTATGGAGCTTGGATGCGATGTATGACGAGATCAACTCTCCTTCTCTAAGTTAAGTACACAGCGATGATGCTAGAGATGATATCACAGGTTGTTGAGACTGTTAGACAGGCGCTATGTTGGCGTTGCTAAGGGTGTTGGGCAGTCGGCGATCGTGGGCCGCATCCATGTTGCTCCTCTAAAGGTTGGCCCCAGTTTTCTCATACTACAGCTTCCCCTGGGTTTGCATTTTAAGGCCATAATCGCTAAGTAATCAACGAAGTAGCGGACTTCTAAATACAAGGCTTGTGTTCAGGAAAAAGAGGACTTTTATCTTACGTTCTTCAACTTAAGTTGATGTATCATGTGTGTGAGATACCATAATCTGCACCCTGATGATTTGATCAGCAGATTGGGAGTAACTATTATCCATGCTCGTTTACGGTGCTGGAGCGTAATGATATTGGATTCATATTTGGTCTTGACATGTTGCGAAAACATCAGGTGCTTTCAGTTCATAGTTACAATGTGCTTATATGTTCTATGTAGTATGACCAGTGTGAGAAGACCATCTTTAGTATTATCATTATGCGGCCTCATATCTTCAAGTTACATGTCAAGTAACTTCTGAGTTGTGTAATAGTTCATCTTCACCTCTAAAGTGTACTAGGTTGTTACAACTGCAGTGTACTATAGACTTAAAGGAGAACGTTCTGTGGATTGGAGGTGGAGAGCATGCGGTTCCCTTTTTACAAGGTCTCACCAAATTAAAATTAGTGCTTGAGAAAATTTTGATGGTTCATATAAACTAAAGCAGATTTTCTTTGTGAAAAAGGGTGAAATTTTATATCAAGCTCTCAGTGACTCAAGGTAGCCTCAAAATAAGATGAAACTAGAGCCACGTTTTCTCACTTTCAAGAAGTGTTTTGGCCTGTAGAGAAGGATTTGCCGCAAGACTCCATCTTCAGTAATGAGCCAACATCTTCAGTAAGACTTAATCTCAGTCTCTTTCGTACATGATTATGGGACGTACCATAATTGACCATCTAAACATCCCAAAAACTTGCGCAGGGAAATGCCTCAAGCGGTCCTCAGTTGGCAATTCACCCCCCCTCTCCAGTCCATGCACCACTTGTTCAAGGTTTTTCAACCTCCTAGGAATTAATTGTATGTTTGTAGATGAATAGGAGTACGGTAAAAATGTTTGTAATCGACCCTTTGTGTAATAGAGTCCCTATCTTCTGGTGTCAGAAACGTTCCAGGGTCGATTATAGGTATATTTACCATATCTTCAACCTCACCGCACTTCAATATTAGCATGGGGAAATGAAATGTATGTAAACCATTTGGGATCTTTGAATGTGGATGGATTCAGTATCCTTAAAAAAGAGTTTTGGTGATTGTCTTGAAGGTGCTACCGGATCCAGCCGTGATGGTGGTAGTAGGAGAACAAGCAGGAGTCCACAGGCAATGGCCTTGCATAATGTCACCTGAGTAATAATAGTACATATTTCTATCATTTGAAAGAACCATCTTGAAGGTAACATGCAGATTCCATGTGTAGGCATTCGGACTTACTCAGGGTATCTTTTGCCTCACTTCACAAATAGCACTGTTATGTTTAAAGAGTTGTTGCTGACATGTTATGTGGTTGTTGACCCTTAACAGGGAGAGAGGGAAAATGCAAAGGTGCAAAGATTGGTCGATCTAGGTTTCAACAAGATGCAAGTTGTGCATGCTTTATCATTGTTTCACGGAAATGAGGACAAAGCATCGAGTTTCTTGTTTGGAGGTTGACCATGAAAGTGGTTTTATTCACCATTCCTAAAAATCCCATGTAATTGCACATTAACCAACTAAACCAACACAGTCTTCGGGAGAACCAATATTTGATCATGGTCTCTGAATCGTCGCATCTAGAGCAATCAGACAACAGTTTTCCTTCCAGATTCTAAACCCTCATTGATTCCAAAAATCACCGCTTTGGAATTTCTTCATGTTTCCATTTTATTTTTCCCTAATATAAAACGGGAACAAGTTGGTAGGATCAATCACAGATTTTAGAGGCTCATGGACGAAGTCCCTAGTCCGTAGTACGAACCAAACTTTAACTCTATACTCACATTAAACCCACCGCTCCTTCAGCTCAACCTTAGGTGAAGATGAACTACTGCAGGGCGAACATAAATTTGTGTGGCCTGGAAACAATAAGAAATCGCTCCTTGAGCAAATAAGATGCGACGTGCTGCATGCGACGTCAAGGCTCTAGTCTGGACGCGAGGGAGATAGTAACATCCTCCGCTGCGTTCCCTGGCCACCACTCTACGATCGAAACAACGCTGTCTGAGATCAATATTCAGACTTCTATCTTATCAGCCAAGTCTACGAGGCGTAGATAAGTCTATGCGTCATATCTTGATGCGTGGTCATCAGGAATATTATGATACGTCATCGCGGTCATGCTGCATGCATGGGGTGCCAGGCTAGTCTGGATGTGAATGAATGAATTGATAAACTAAAGGAATGACCGACCTGAGGAAAGAGTTGTCATTTGAAAGAGGACTTTCCAGATTGCGACGAGAAGCTGTCGGAGTGCTGCTGCTCACTGTTACTGTGGCTGTGATAGTAGCTGGTGGGGTTGCTTCGGTCGTGATAGCAACTGCTGTTGATTTTGCTGCTGGCGGCGCTGCTAGCAGTGGTCACTTGAAGAAAGACTTGGATTGCGACGAGAAGCTGTCGGAGTACTGCTGCTCGCTGTTGCTGTAATAGTCGCTCGTGGGGTTGCTGCGGTCTTGATAGTAACTGCTGTTAGTTTTGCTGCTGGCGGCGCTGCTCACGCTGGGCGGGCCGTTGTACAAGTTGTCGACGGGCACGTCGAGCTCGGCGTACGAGGAGGGGGTGCAGGGGCCGTAGATGTGGGGCTTCTCAGCGGGGACGGGCGGCAGGGGGCTATCGCCCGTGAGGATCTGGCGCGCGCTGCGCATGCTGGGGCGGCCGGCAGGGTCGGGGTGGCAGCACAGCAGGCCGAGCAGCAGCGTGCGCTCGATCTGGCCTTCGAAACTGTCGCCGCGGATCTTTGCGTCCACGATGCACATGAGGTCGCCGCCCTCGTGGGCCACCCACACGCAGTCCAGCAGCGTCTTCTGCGTCTCGCGGTCCACGTCCGTGGGCCGCCGCCCGCACAGCAACTCCACGATGAGCACCCCGAACGCGTACACGTCCGTGTGCGTGGTGGCGCGTCCCGTGTGCGGCATCTCCGGCGCCATGTAGCCCAGCGTCCCCGCCAGCATGGTTGTTGGCGCGACTTGGTCGTGGTCGATCAGGCGCGCGAGCCCGAAATCCGCCAGGCACGCGTTGTAGTTCGCGTCCAGGAGGACGTTCCCTGGCTTCAGGTCGCGGTGCAGGATGCACTGCCCGATCTCCTCGTGCAGGTACGTCAGCGCCGACGCCACGCCCGTGAGGATGTTGAAGCGCGTGCCCCAGGGTAGGACGGTGTTGGGCGCCTGGAGCTCCTTGCGTAGCAGCGCGTCCAGGCTGCCGTTCGGGAGGTACTCATACACCAGGCACAGCATGCCCTTGTCGATGCACCAGCCCTGCAGCTGGACCAGGTTGCGGTGCCGGATCTGGTTGATGATGGACACCTCGGCCTGAAACTCTTTCTCCGCCATCTCGCGCGACCGCTCCGCCTGGATCACCTTCACCGCCACTATGGCCCCGGTGTCGCGCAGCACGCCGCGGTATACACTCCCGGACCCGCCCTGCCCCAGCAGCTCTTTCTGGCTGAAGCTCTTGGTGGCCTCACTGAGCTCCTTGTAAGTGAACCGCCGCGGCCCGACCACGGCCACACCACCAGTAATCTCCCCCACATCGCCTTTAGAACGAGCCCTCCTCCTCATGCACAAGCACCCCAGCCCGATCCCGATCAGCAGCAGCAGCACGCCCCCCCCACCGCCCGCCGCGGCGTAGATGACCATGTTGCTGCTCTTGCTCGGGGAGTCCGGGCTACTGCAGGCCGTCAGGTTGCCCAGACAGTTCCTGGCGTCCGGTGCCACCGCTAGGCCCGATCCGGGAGCGGGAGCTGCAGCTTGGGGTGGAACTGCAGCAGGTTGAGGTGGAATTGCAGCGCCCTGAGGGGAAAATGCCGTGGCGAATGAGGACGAGAACTCCCAGGACAGCACCGTGACCTCGTGCGGCTGAATGTAGACGCCGCCGCTGGAGAATCCGACGAACATCTGGTCGATCATGTACGGGCCTATGTCCAGTGTAGTGTTGATGTGCGCCACCGACACCCCGCCCACGTCCAGCAGCGTCACCAGCAGGCCGTGTGTGGGCCCGTCATAGTCCACGTTGAGCGTGTGCACGCCCCGGTCCTGGATGCACAGGCTCGCATTGTTACCTGGCGGGCTAGCCATGTCGACCACGGGCTTGGAGTTCATGGTGATGAGGTCCACGCCCACATGGCAGCTGCTGACGTCCTGGTACGCCCCGAAGTCGCTGCTGCCCGTGTCCACTTCCACGGCGAAGATATGATTCGACAGGAAGTTGTCGTTGGAAGAGTTCATGAGCCCCAGGTAGAGACCTGTACCACCGATGGTGCGATTATCGGGGAACAGGCCCCATGCCATGCCCGACGGCGACGCATCGGAGAACCGGCTCTGGTTGGTGTCGATGGAGAACCGGAAGGACGTCTTGAACGAGGCCACGGCCTTAGTGGCGGGGTCGAGCACCTGCACCGGGCTGGGATACAGCGCGCGCCCCACGGCATTCTGCTGCCTCTCGACGGCGGTGTCAGAGATGTTGACAACGCGGATTCTGCCATTCACCACTCGGGCATCGCCCACCACTGTCACGGACCCCGCCGTGAAGTTGCTGAACGCGAAGCTGGTGCCGCTCGGCTGGCAGCTCACCAGCCCGGTGCCCCACACCACGAAGATCAGCAACCAGTAGCGCCAGCACTGTACCAATGCTCTCGCCTTCACCACAACGCCCAGCTGCCCCGCCACTCTAGTTCCTCCTGAGAACGAGCTGCTGCGCTGACGAAGATCCATCGCCATCGCATCGCCAACTGCAACTCAAACCGAGCTCACCGGGAATGCATCTAACATTGCCAGAAAATAAGTCTCCCTCAGTAGCTTCTCATCGATCCAACTCTCGGCCGGAAACAAGATGCACTGTCACTTGATGTTATAGATCCTCGAAAACTACCTTCATCTGCCAGTATCCCCGATCCATTCCCATCCCAGGCTCAAAAACAGACAGACTTTTGCAAGCGGATATGAAAGATGTCGACCTCGGAAGCTCACCATGAGTGCAGGCTGCTCTGGATCCATCTTGCCCCGGCTCCATCAAACGTCCACAACAAGGAGAGAGAGAGAGAGAAAGCGCTGTCGCACAAGCCACGTTCAGAAGCAAGAGAAACGACCTTCCCCGGAGGAGCTGGCCTGCATCCCTGCAGATCAAGCGGGAGGCGATAAGCGTTGCCGCCATACCGAGTCCACAAATGGGGGCGAAAGCAGCTCCGAGGCCAGGTTTGCGCTGCGAGGGGGCCAAATTAAGGTGGCATAGTCAACTGCCAAGTTGTTCTGGCTAACTTTTTGATGCCAACTTTCAATTAGGGGTAGTCACAGTTGGAGGGAGTGGAGAGAGTCTCTCCACAGACAACTTCTCCGAGCTGGTTCCCCGGGACCAATGGGGAGAGTTCTCCACTCCCCGCAACTGTGACGACCCCTTGTGTGGCAGTGAAGAAGAATAAAGCATCTCTCGTGGTTCCTCTCGGATTTCCACCGTTGACTTCAGGATCCAGATGCATTATGGGTTACTTAGGATGAATTACGGAATGAAAGTGTCGGTTGTTACAGTCCGAATGAAGAGATAGGTGGAAGTGGAGAAGAAGTACGCCGGTCTCCGAAGGAGGCCAGCGTGAATGAAGTGTCCGTTCATTCCACCACTAAGTCCATGCCGATCGGGCATGGGTTAGTAGTATGGAACTACTTCCTCCTTCGAGGGTAGACACTATGTACCCAGTAACAAGTAACCAATAACAAAGGACCCTAGGTCCCAAAGGTTTCCAAAAGAGGGAGGGCGAGTACGGTGAGATGCAAATGTAGGTCTATGGAGGGGGGTTCGATGCGTCAGGAAGGGGTTGGTTGTTTTCAAGTTTTCGTTTATGCTGGAGTATCGACATAGCATGTTGAATTGCAATAGTGTTAATATTTGAAAAAGTGGTTTTGATTGAAGTGATGGGGATTTTAAATGTTTCTTCAAGGGTTGTCATTGAGGGAATGAAGGTGGTGGCTCTAGCACCCGCGGTGATGACAATGAAGGGGTCTACTTTCCATCCAAGTGCTTTAATATCGTCAAGTAATGGTTGGTATTTATTTGTTTTGTTTGCAATAGTGTCCGGAGAGAATCTATCATTGCAATATGTGAATTCAATAAACTGAATAGTGAGACTAGGATCTATGTGGTTTGGTGGGGGGTCTTTGTATGATAGTCCTCTAACACATAGTAGGTCCGGTTTGAATCTTGCATTACAGTGGCATCTTTGAGTGCAACATATGCATGGTAATAGCCAAGGAGGGACCGTATTTTCTTGTGGGTTGTCATTAAAGGTTCCGGCATTCATGAAAATGAAGCACCGAGATTTGGTTGATGATGTAAGTAGTTTACAAAGGGCCCATACGGCTTTGTTATGTGTTTTGACAATTAGTGAGTGTATATGGGGGTTTTGGCACTTGAGTAAGACATGTAGCCATGTGTCCGGGTCCGTGGTGTTGCAAATTGGACATGTTATTGTAGGAAATCTTTCTATTCCAAAGAAGAGTTGTTTGCGGACATTTCCCATGTATTGTCCGGTGCGGAATTTGATTAGGCATGTGATTTGTGGATCTGTAATTATGGGGTTTTTCCAAAAATTGTTGGACAGTACGTTGTGAATGTTTGGATTGCCGGTCCATTTACCAATATTGGGGAAATTTTCTGTAAGTTTTTCTAGGTTATTTACAAAATCATGTTTTTTGAGGTATTTGTCTAAGAATCGTATGGGGCCTTTATCGGGAGTTTCGCCCATAGAGGGCCATTCATATCTATGAAAGTAATATGGGGTAGCATGGGCGTGTTCGTATGGATGTTCAGCATTCTTGTGGGTTTTTTCTCTTCCTTCCTTTGCTAGTTTGTCGGCTTGTTCATTGCCGGCGATATTAGCATGAGCTCGGACTTTATGGAGTGTAGTAATTTGTGTGCGATTTTGGAGCATTGCAACCATAGATGTAAGGATAGTTTTGTCCGGGTGATTGTTGTGTAAAGTGGGGTGTTTAATGTGTGTATTTAGGAGATGTAATACATTTATGCAATCTGTAAAAATGTGAGCCAGTTCGTTTGGGTATTGAGTGGTGATTATCTTAAGGGTTTTGTGCATAGCCATCATTTCGACTCTTAGAATATTTTGGAGTCCATGTAGTCTTTTGCCTAATTTAATTTGTTTGGTTGAATTGTATACCCCATAACCGGCTTTTTCTCGGTGCCAATGTCCCGGGCTTCCTTCGGTTGGTTCTTAAAAGGAGCCGTCAATATAGTAGCTAAAGTTGGGGTCAAATTTAAGGTTGGTATTAATTTTGTAATAGGGGAGGGGGAGGCTCAATTCGGTAATTGGTAGTGCAGAGATGTTTGTGTGGGGGGTTTAAGACCATTTTTTGTTACGGTTTACACGGATTGAAATAGGTGTGGGAGGGGCAATTGCGGTGTATACCTTATTAATGTTTAGATTTTTTGCTATCAAAGTGAGATGAGTGAGGTTTTCTAGAGTCCCTATCTCTCGAGTTTGGTGATGTATACATAGGATACGTAGGGTTGTTGGTTCAAGGCGGGGTGTTTGTATTTGTGGTGGTATAGTGGGTTCTTTGTAAGTCATAGAGTTCGCTTCAAATAGTACTATGTTGTGAGAGTCCTGGATTGGGCCTAGGTGTGGGTTGGAGTTGTGGTACCAATGTGTGTCGGGAGTAATAATAATGGTGATGTTGTGGTTGGGATCATTGTTTGTCGCTAGGCGTGCCCAATGTGTTGCTTGTTGTGTTTCTTCTTCGTTGTGAGGGTGTGCAAGGCCTATTCCTCTCCATCTATAATCAAAAGCTTTTCCAAGAGAACCAAAAATCTTATCGCGTTCGAATGGAGAGTAGAATTTTGAAATTTTTGTGGAGCATGTAACGGGGATGAGAAGTATGAATGTGTAATATTTAGAGATGTAATAAGGTAGTCTAAGATAGGGTCGGGTAATGTGTAGTGTGCATTTTTAAGGGGGTCATTTTTGGGTATTCGATATTTATATCTTCGGTATAGCCAAACAATTTCGGTTTCAAATGTTTGGGGTATTGGTTCAATGTTAATGTGGGTTTGGAGTGCGTTGTGATATTGGTTCCACAGCCATTGTAGTCTAGCAAGTGGTATGGTTATTAGGTGTCTACCATTACCTTCGTATATGTGGGCATTATCTTGTTGTATTTTGATTGTATTTGTTTGTGCGAGGATGTCCGTTTCGGGGTTGCATTCGGTTGTGAAGATGTTGAGGAGGGGGATAATAAGAGGTGGCGTGACAAATCTTCTATCTCGAGGTTGTGCTTGGGGGTGGTGTAATTGTATGATATTCAAGTAGTAATTGTTTTGAGTTCTAAGGTAGTATTGTGTGAGGATTTCAGAGTTATGTAAGGAAGCGTTTGGGTTGTGCCAAGGGAAAAGATTTCTTTGTGGGAGCCATTTGATATAGGTGGTGTTGTTGTGGGGCGAATGGCATAGGTAAGACGTATATTGTTTGGTTATGTTGTTGGAGTCAATGTACTTTCTATGTTTGTGCGCGGTTATGTTGATTATTGGATGCATGGAAGGATTTTTTAATATATGTGGTGGAGGGGCACGTGGTCGAGAATGTGTCGGGTTTGGGGGGATTAATGGGAGGTTGATGTTGGGGTGGATGTCATTGTGGCCAATGATTTACGGGTCTTTAAATCTGTAAGGTGGGGCGTGAATGGTGCAAGGGTTTGGGCATGTAGGGAGGCATGGAGGTTGACAGAATAATTGTTTAACAATATTTAGTGCACTTTTTATTAATTTGTGAGGGGTAGCGTAGAATGTTTTGTAGCTCTTGTCGTCCATAAGTTGTGTTCCATTTGGTAGTGTAATTTGTTTTAGATCGGTAATGTTTGCGGAAAAAAGTTTTTGTAAGAGTTTGGTGGATAATTGTCGGTCAAGTCTAGGGAGGTTATGTATTTCATTTGCCCAATTTTGTTCAAGCGGCGTGGGGCCTAGTAGGAAATCTTCTAGTGTGCTTTTTAGAAATGTTTGGCCTATTGTTTTGAGTAGAAAAAGTGTGCGGGTAATAGGGGACCGAATGGAATCATATTTTTTAAGTCTTTGGAGGTAATGTGCTCCTCCATAGATGGCAAGGATGTGCGGAAGGAGTCCACTGTAAATTAGTCCTAGTCGTCCTTTGTCGTTGAGTGCATTTTGGAGTTGTTCTCCAATGCATTGTAGATAGGCATTTTTGAGGGAAAAGGCTTCTAATCCGAATAGTTCGTGGGGGAGTTGGGTTATTACATTGGGCATACACTTAGGGAGTCCACATACTTTCTTTTGTATGGCTATGATTGTTTTATCAAGTTTGTTTATGGCGGGCATGGAATAGGGGACCGCATAGAAACTATATGAGATACCCGGTCGTATGACAGTATCAATCATTTTTATTTTTTGTTGCAATGTGGCCGGACATAGTGTAAGTTCATTGCATTGTTTAATAAGTTTTGTAGTAGTAGCGTGAGATTGAATTTTCCATTTTAACGATGGGACTAGGTTTATTCCAAGGTATATGTAGGGTTGGTTTTGGTTGAGTACCGGAATTGGTTGGTTACGATAGTGGATATTGGTAGCTTGGATATGGGCTTTGAAGGCGGTCGGGTTTATTTTGGATTTGTTTGGACATCCAGTTACGGCACATTTTTGGACCCCAAGTTCCATCCCGGTCCATAAACAAAATTTGTCTATTTTGTCTAATTGAATTTGGAGTGATTTAAGACGTCTGGAGATGGCCGCTAGATCGTCCGCATATGCAGCCGAATTTACGGTGATTTTTGAGGTGCCAAATGTATAGCCATTATTACCTCTTTGAAGCCATCTCAATAGAGGTTCTAGAAAAGTAACAAAGAGGTATGGGCTCAATGTACCGCCTTGGATGGTACCACGTTGGATGGGGATAGGGCGTGTATTACCAAAGAATTCTCCAGTGTATGTAGTGGTAGATTGGGAGTATATATTGCCAACCAATGTGACTGCGTCTTCCGGGTACTCAAGATCGCTCATAATGGCTAGCAATCGAGGATGGTCAATGGAACCGAATGCGTTTTTGAAGTCAATGTAGAGTATGTAAATGTCTTTATTGGTGAATTTTGCATCCTCAAGAGTGGCAATGAGGGTTTGAAGTTGCCGTGTGGTACTTCTCTCGGCTCTAAACCCTTCTTGGCTTTCGTGTAATATTTGGTGTTTTTCCCCGTAGGCCAATAATATTGATGTTAGTGTGCTAGTATATAATTTGTAAATGGTGTTAGCTAAGGCAATAGGTCGGTGATTAGGTAGCGTGGATGGGTTTCCTTTTTTGTATAATAAGATTGTTAAACTTGTTTTCCAGGATGCGGGAATGGATTTTTGTTTGTAACAATGAAGGAAGAATAATGATAGAAGGTCATGGAATCTTAGGGGCATGTTTTTTAGAATTGAGTTAGGTATATGGTCCGGGCCAGGGCTTTGTTGGTTCCCAAGTTTTTTAGGCACATGTTGTATGTGTCTCTGTTATAATATGTGTGGAGGGGTGTTGTTGGTTCGCCTCTTTTATCAATGGTAAATCCGTCCAAATCATGCCATGGGTATTGCCTGACTCCGCACGTGCATGTTGATGTATGTTGTGGTTGGAAGTGACATGGGAGGGTGGATGGTCTATTGTTTATGGATTGTTGAAAATGTATTTCGTTTGCGATGTCATCTGGGCTGGTTAGAATGTTATTGTTTTGATCTAGAATACAGTCTAGTGGCGGGTTTGTGTTACTTTAAAAAAAAATCTATTAATCCTTTTTGGGCTAGTTTCGTATAGTTGACGATACTTAGAAATGGCATTTTTGACACATTCTCTTGCATATTTTGTTGTAATTTTCCTAGCTTCTTTGTTGGCAGCTTTTGCAATGTTTGCAATGTCTTCTAGCCAGTCTTTGTGAGGGGTGTTGGGTAGTGATACTTGTGGGATTTGAGGATGACGGAGGTTTTGTATCTCGGAGAGTATGGGGTGGGTTCGCCAATTTTGGTTAGTTTTAGCAATATAAATTGTTTAACGAATAGTGTGATATGTGACAAGATGTTGTTTCCACTTTTTGGCTAGTTTTCTCGGAAGATACCGCCCTTGTTTCGAGGTTCTAGGTGTGAGTTGTGGAATCGGGGGCGCTTTACAGGTCTTTTCTAATATAGTAGAAATTTCATTAATAAGTTTGTCAAGATACGTGCAAGCTTCTTGCCATTGTATGTGTGTGAGGTGTTGGTGGTTAGAAAGAATATCTGTAAGGGAGTCTATTTGTAGTGAGTTTTTTTCAAAGAATATTGTATTGAAGTTATCAAGGTTTTCTTGTGGGATGGGGTTTAGTATTTTAATATTATTTGAGTTGATGGTTGTGGGAGGTCTACTTATGAGGGTGTTGTGAGGTATATTGAGTTGGATTGGGAAGTGTTCCGAGTTTAAGTTGGTTGTGGTATTGGTGGTGGATGTATATCGGGTATGGTTAGGTGTTTTAATGTAAAATCCATCAATTAGGCTAGTGTGTGTGTAATTAAGTCCCCCTTGCCGAGAGTATGTTGTATTGGTTGGGATTAAATATAATTCTAGGTCATCCGTATAATTTTGCCATTGATAGTCTATATCAAGTGGGGGGTAAGAATCCCTCCGTTTTGTCTTCCGATAAGGGCGATATCTCGGTTAAAGTCTCCGCAGAGTATTATTGTATGGTTAGTATGTGTATTTATTTGTGAGGTGATGGAATTTTGGATCTCCGGAATATGCCTAGAGTCTTCTATGTGCGAGGGCATGTATAGATGAAGAATAAGCCATGGTTGGAGGGGTCGGTTAGTAATTTCAATAATTTGAAGATATGGTGATATATTAGCCGGGGTAGGGATTTTAGTAATATTTCCGGGGAAGGCATATGATTGGTGTATGAGCATGAGTAGACCTCCTCTTGCCGGTGTATATGGCCTTCGTTGTTGGATGCATCGTGTGAGAGAATGTGTGTTATTAAATATAAGTTTATAATTGGGGAATGTTTTTTGGATGTATTTTGTGGATTTAGTAGCGGTTAGTTTAGTGTCTTGTATGGCAATTATGGCGGGTGGTGTGTTGGTGTGGGCGGTTAGATTGTGGATGCATGGTAAAGGAGTGTTTAACGTTGAGGCGTTCCATGTAGTTATATATGTGTTTCTATTGTTTATATTGTCATGGTTACAGAGTGGAGGGAAAATGTAGGCGGGTGTCGGGGTGGGGTGCGTGTAAGCATGAATTGGTTCAAAGCATCTAAGAGTTTCAAGGATGAGATTGTGCGGGAAGTAGGGAAATTTTAGTTGTAGTTCATCGGGGGAAGGGGGTGGGTTTTGGCTATGAATAAAGTTATATAGGTCATTGTGTATAGAGGTTTTGTGTTCGAAAAGGTGTTGGTTTTCTTCTAAGAATTTAGTGTATGGGTGGGGTGTATCTAGTATATGTCTTTCAGGGAGATTATGTAGAGAGGATAAGGTGTTTAGTAATATATTTGTCCAATGTGTTGGGTTTGTGATGGTAGAATGTTGGTTGGTGATATTGTTGCATTCGTCTATTGAAGGGTGGAGGGTGGTAATTATGGCAAATAGGATATGTGTGGATGGGTGGTTGTTGTTTTTTTGATGTATGTAGCGGGAAATGTTGGGGTAGAGGGTGGAATAAGTTTGGTGAAGTATGTGATTACTTTTTAGGAGTGGCGCACAGGAAGATGCTAGGTGTTGATATTCGGGGTGGAGTTTTATAGTATTCAGAATGAAATATATTTTTGATAATCTTTTGTGTGTTTTTGGATGGTTGTAGAAGACATTTGGCATTGGGCCGGGGTTGGTTTCTATGTCTCCGCAAAGTATAATTAATAGTTTGCAATGAGTAATGTTTATAGCTACTAGTGGGAGGGGTGTAGAGTGTTGTTGTTGTTGTTGTTGTTAAATTTATTATTATTATTATTATTTTATTGGTTTTGATTTGTTTGGTAGTATATATATATACTATAATTATTTTATATGTATTTTTGTAGATTTTTGGTATTCGTGTAGGATATATTTTAGTATATAAATATACTATATTATTTTTCCTAGTTGTAGCGTTGTTTGACACTATTAGTTTGTCGTATCCATTTTGTTCTCAATGGCTCGTTGTTCTCGTTCCGTTGCTTGAGTTTCTGCCGCCATGATGGTTGCAATAAGTTGGGACCGGAGAGTTGACATTTCTCCTCTTAGAAATTTGACCGTGTTCGCTTGTACCATATCCGCATATTGCCTTGCTTCTTTCATGGTCTTCATTTCTCTTCGGAGTTGTTGTAGGGTGACTCCATTACCTTTGTTTGGACCATTCTCCAAGGCAATCACCGCATTAGCTACAGCCGCATTTACATCCGTAAAACCTAGTCTCGTTAGTTCTTCCGCGCTCGGTTTGTTGCTGCCATCTAAGCTCTTGGGGTGAGGGGTAAACATAATGTATTTTCCATGTAGTTTTTTACTTTGTTTAACAATTTTTTTGTAGACGGCCAAATTTAGACATTCAATATTGCAAGTCCCTACATGTCGGTCATATTTAAGTTTGAAGAATGTGTCCACCACATTCTCCTCCCCAAGTAAGGATTTTATTCCCTCCACAAGTTCTTTTTCGTTTTTTGTTTTGTTAAGGTTCTTTGCAATGAGGATTAGGCAGTTCTTTTTTGCAATCTCATCCTCATCCATTTTCCGGGTTGCAAAAACGGGCACAAAAATCTCATTATAAAAAATGAGACTTTATAGTCATTTATTTTAGCAGCTTGTTCCGGGGAGGGAGTTTTGACCCATACAAACTCTGAAGAACTTTTTTTTTCCACCCCTGTTCCTTTGAAATCATAGCTTCTTACAAAACTATCTTTTACTATCTCTTCATGCAAGTTGTATGGTTCTATATTGACAAGACTAGGACTTGTTATTTTTACCGATAGGAGATGTGAGAAGGCCAAGGAGTCATATGCCTTGCATATTTTTCCTTGGTGTGGGATTCCTTCATTCAAAGTGAGGATGAAAGGTCTTATACCTTGCAATAAGCCTTTGCCATCAATATTCGGGTTTTTTAGATGGAATTTTACCACACCAGTCCAATTGTCGGATTGGTGGTGGCAAAAACCCGCTATTGGTTCACCAATGCGTGTCCCTATAGGTATCCCCATCTCTTTAAGTCTTGTTTTTACCATGTCTAATACCATCTGTTTTGTCCATAATTGGTTCCCCAATTCAAAGTGAATGGAGACTTGATAGTCCAAGGCAAAGCCATCTTCATCCACCTCAACTTTACTTGGAAGTTGGGTGAGATTGAAGTGGTTTCCTTCCTTTCCATCAGCCTGTTTAGAGGGCCATTCCTCTTGGAGGACAAATGGGAATGATGGCATTGCCTCAAAACTCTCACATGCTTCCTTCTCTTTTAACCCGCATTTTACCAAATCTTCTAGGGTAACTAAAGGCACCTTTTCTTCTCCGTTTTTCCTTGCAATGATATTCATTGTTTGGAAGCCTAACCAATATTTGGTGGAAGGCAAACTTGTTGCCTTCACCTTTTTCTGGGTGGAGTTTGTGATAGCCAAAGCATTTTTTGTTACATTCAAAAGGTTGGGGTTTTCTTCAAGCACTTCAACAAATAAACGCTTAGAGGGAGTGGCCGTCGTTTGTTGCTGAGACATGCTATAGAGAAAGAAGAGAGTGTTACTGGATGAGCTATAGATTGTTATTTCAATTTTCCTCCTTTCCTTCTTATTCTTAACATCTCCCCTCAACATACATTGAGGGCTTGTTGATGTTAAGATGTTTAAGAAGGAGTAGAAGATAACAACATATATAACATGCAAGTAATGGAATTGACTTCTACTTCCTAAGATTTGAAGATAGGAATGATTAGAGTTGTGATGTTTAATTATTACATAGACATACACACGAGAGGTGCCAGAAAGTTGGTCACCCCCCCAAGAAAAGACATTTGATATTAAGATTTGTTTGGATGTCCATTGGTTTCCAAAATAAACCAATAGACAACAAAGAGCATAAAATTGTAACGGGGGTGTGAGGAGACTATAACCTGGATATATAGTAACCACTTGGCTTCTGACGTTGGCGCTTGTGGTTGTGGACGTTGAGAGAGGTTGTAAATTAACCTTGGCTACGGAATTGGGTTGGGCGCCAAAAGTTTCCTGGGTGGCCCTTGCCCGTTGAGCTCCTTCTCGCGGTTGGGGGCTTTGGCTAGCAGCACATCGTTTTCGTCGGCAGAGCACTTCGCTTCTTTGGCGTGCTCCTTCTCCTCGAAACTGCCTGCGTCTCCCTCCTTCACCTATGGCACTATCTTCGTCTTTCTCCTTCGCCCTGGGGTTTCTCCTCTCGCCTTTCGCATTCGGTGCTCGGCTTATGGGGTTTCTCCGCTCGCCTTGTGCAGTCAGTGTTCTCCGTGTAGGGTTTCTCCGCTCGTCTCCCGTAGTCAGTGCTTGCTTTCTGGGGTTTCTTCGCTCGGGCTCGGCCAGCGAGTTTTGCCTGGCCTTCCTCCTTCCTTGCAGTATGGAGTATTGCACCAACGTTCTTCTCTTTGGTGTATGGCCGATGATTCTTCCTTCGCTGGATGTAGTGCCGGTGTCCCATGTGAGCCTTGCGGCGGATCCCAGGAGTTTCGGCGTGAGTTTTTGGTTGTCGCTGTAGCGGCTTGTACAACTTAGAGCTCCGTTGGGGCCGGCTGCAGATCCCGTAGGCTCCGCCTTCGATCTCTTGTTGTGGTGCTTGAGGTCTAGGGGTTCGTGTCAGAGCCGCTCTATTTTTTGTGGGTTTCTGCTTCGAGTATGTTTCTTCAACTTTGGCTTGCCTCCCTTTGGATCTTGCTTGCTCCTATCTTGGCCTGTGTGTACGTTCTTGGTGTGATTTGTTTCTGTCACCAGCTGCATCTGCTTTACATTAATCTCGTAATCTTTTCCTACAAAATGCAACAGGATCGTAAGAGAGCGACAGGGACTTATGGGAGGTGGACCATAACTGTGGAGTCGCTGCAGTGTTGGCTTGTATTCGATCTTCAGTTTATTCGCCTTGGTGTTGCAAGATCTAGCGATTGTCGGCGGCGGTTCTCGCTCTGCTGGTGCCGGTGTGTCGCTTCTGGATCGCTGAGTGTTGGCTGTCGTTCCCACCTCCTGTCTTCTGAACGTGACGTACGTTCTTCCAAAGCATGTGCTGGGATTGCTCTGAGGTCGTCGATTTGTTGTTTTGGGAACAATCTTGTGTGTGCTCGTCCTGTAGTCTTCATTGTTGCTGTTATTCTGTGTGTCTATCATATTGGAATAGTTAGTATGTGCGTGAGGTTTATGCACATCAATAGGATACCAAAGTAGTGGTAGGTAGGGCACATGAAATGAAAGCAAGAAATCAGGGAGTAAGATAAGAGGTGCTGCTTTGAATGGCGGCGCTGGATCGGCAGTATTGATCATTGCGGAGCTTCTTTGAGGCTGTCTGCTTGGATGTCCTTGTTCCTTCTCTCGATCTTCCTTCTTGGCGTCGTAGTGTATGTGTGTGCTATGTGTGTGATGGGCGGTGTCTATCTGATGTGAGTGCGTGCTCCCTCTAGAGGTGTGAAGTGCAGCAGGGAGGAAGTGTGGGGTGGGTGAGAAAAAGAGGATTTTTTCAAGGAGGGAAGTCGGATTTTATACCTTGATGAGTATGCTTGGAGCATGATGTATTTGTCTGTTGATGTTGGATGTTTTTCACTCTCCTGTTGCTGGCAGCTACGGTTGTGTGGTGGTGCAGTCCGTTCGATTGGATCTAAGTGGTTGTGATTTGAGTCTTCATGTCTTATTTTCTTCACTTGATCTTTTTTGGGGACAACGGCGTTAGGGTTTCGTCCGTTTGTGTTGATCTTGATGTGTGGATTGTTGAGTCTGTTAGCAGCATAGCCAAGGTGCTGTTGGGACAAGTTGGAGGTAAATGTGGTGTCCTTTTTCTTGCAGGTGTTAGTGCACCATGGTGGAAAAAAATGCACAAGATGAACTATGAAGTTGGTGTGAGAGAGCTTACCTGAGGTGGCGTACCTGTTTTGTGAGCTTGAGTCTTGTACATCTTGGTAGTAGCTATGGAGCTCGCGGTTTTGTTGGAGTCTCTTTGGTGTTGAGGTTTTTGTTGTTGGTGTGGCATGTCTTGACATACTACTGATCTTGATGTTCCTGGTGTAGGTCGTTCGTCCTGGAGATGGTAGTTGCGTTTGGCGATGTTGTTGATAGGTGGGGAGATCTAGTGTTGTTGTTGGTCCGCCATCTGGTTGACACAGCCAGCTGCCGATTGGTTGGGGGCGCGAATGCTGCTGTTGGAACTTCCTTTGGTTGGTGTGGCCATCTGTTGCCTGCATTAATGTCGGCTGGTCTGCCTCTGTGCTCGGGATTTCGTCTAGTATGTCGTGGATGTTCGGATTGGAGCATGTGATCTCTGCAGCCTAACTTCTCCATTCTCTTGCTGTTTGTATGCCTCCTCTGTATTTGAGTATCCATTATGTAATAAAACCTATTGTAAAAGAAATAATTGAAAATGGCTGGTATGCAAGTAGATGAGAGTAAGAGTGTATTTGTGAATCTTAGGAGTCTTGGAGGTTGGCGGTTGTCTTGTCCGTGTTTGTGAAGCCCTCGCATTCTTTTGTTCTGCAATTTTATTGGTGATGCCTGGCAAGAGAGAGTTTGGATGTGTGTGTCTCTAGTGGTTGCTAGAGGTCTAGATCTGGACCTGTATTGATAGTTGCATGGGTCTATGGAACTAGCTTAGATCTAAGTCCAACACCAAGGGGCCCGCTTCAGATCCACCACTTAATCTAACGCTAGAACCATACAAATACTCAGCACAATGTCAAGCAAGTCCGGGAGTAGTAGTGAGGCCCAACAACTCTCACTACAACTTGCTACCCATCTGTGCCTAACATCCAAAGCTCTCTTCACCAGGTTTTACGGAGCTATTCCTCTCTCAACATGAAGGCAACATGGAGCATTCGAATGTTCACAAGTAGGTGAAACTTAGAGCTGGAAGGTCAAAAACTTCGCACGCGAAACTCTCTCAATGGCTTCTCTTCACCTCCGGAGCAAGAGAGACGACCGTGCAAACCATTCACAAGATAAGAATATTTTCTTGCGGGGGCGTCATCGACAACCAATCTCATCCAGCCACGTTCGCAGCAGGTGGAGAGAGTCTCTCATTTTTACGCACTGTGACTACCCCTAATGTGCAGAGTGTCATGCGAGTGGCGGCTCTAGCGAGAGAGTTTTCCTGAAAGTCACCAAAATACACTGGATAGGTACCCTGAATCTTAAGGTCTTATGTTAGGAACCGGGACCACATGCACATGGTGTCTTGGCTTGGGAAAGGTTTGGGGGAACTCTTGGTTAACCCTTTGAGAACTCACGGTACTATGGGGGAACTTTAGCTTGCATGGGGTAGGGCCCAAGAATATTAATTGCAAAGCATTTCATTGGTGCAGAAAAAAGGCGATAGGAAATTTCCAAATGCTTTTTATTCCGTTTATACATCTCATACTATCTGGCACCATATTCCGCCTGACTTGCCCCTTCAGGAAGCACTTTCAGGAAAACTCTAATATCCCCCAAGCTGCTCATCAGCTGCTGGTTCGCAACTCTAGATCTACACGCACTCTAGATTCAGAATTAGATGATGCACTCTTCACTATAAGAAAACCGTGTTTTTTGTCATGTCTTCAGTGATGTCTCAAAAAACGCAAAGACATCTACGGTCATGTCTTGCAAGCGCGAAAACATCTTAGACAGGGCGGTTGTCTAAGAAGACATCCGGGAAGACACGGAAGACACGGAAGACATCTCTGTGTCTAAGACGTCTAGGGGTAATTTTGGGAGGGTAAAGTCTGTGCCACGTGGGAGCCACGTCAGAGACACATCAGCGCCAAGTGAACGGGCAGTGCCACATGGCGATGAATTTCATCCTTATGTGGACTTTTCCGTGGTCCCACACAATATGACGTGGCGGCGCCAAAATCCTACGTGGCAGGCGGGAAAATCCAGCGTGGACCCGGAAAAATGACGTGGCATGCCACGTCAGCATCATTTTGGGGGTTTCTATGCTCGAAATATGTTACTGATAGACATCAAAGTAGACATCACGGATGTCTTGGCAGACATCCACAACGTCTTGGCAGACATCCACAACGTCTTCTGAGATGTCTGCTGTGATGTCTTTGCATTTTTATGAGCATCTGCCGAGACATCACTTGAGACATGGTACTGCTCATGATATATTGTGAAGGATGTTTTAGAAGATGTCTTACGGGATGTTTGGGAGGATGTTTGAGAGGATGTTTAAGATGATGTTTGCTATCTCGTTTGAGAAGATGTTTGAGAGCATGTTTGCTACGTTGTTCGAGAAGATGTTTCAGAGGATGCTGGAGATGATGTCTTACATGACGTTTGAGAAGATGTTGTACATGATGCTACACAGGATGTCTGATGTGACGTTTGAGAAGATGTTTGCGAGGATATGATTCATAGATGTCAGAGAGAACATCCTCGCGTCCTGTACATGATGTCTTATAAGACATCCAATGCCATACGTAGACGTCTCCTGAAGCATGGTCTAGTCACCATTAAAACATCCACTGTGACATTGCAAGTGACCATGACAATGTCTTCCATTACTGCTCCAAACGTCTTTAAAAACGTCTTACATAACGTTCAAAGACACATACAGACATCGCAGTACTCACTATAAAAAATTTCAACAACAGTGCCGGCTGCTTGGTAATATTACGAATTAGCATTGCATATTCATAAAACAAGGTTGCATCACAATTTAGTTGTTATAACTATTTGTGATGTAATATAAAAAAACCATTGCATCCAAAAATAACTTTTGCGGACATCAGCAATGTACTACGCACCCACAACTTCCAGTTCCTCCACGTAGCTGGCTGATGTTGCTACTCCCATATAGTTCTGACCTAGTCCGACGCTGCACATGTTCAACAAGTGCGGTTAAAGAAGGGATTCACACAAGAAAGAAAGTATTGTAAATCCCGTTAATGAGTCAACCAATATATGCATGGTGTACTTCCTAATGTCCATAAATTGTTAGCCCTACTGAATATACTATGTGAACGTTCAACATGCCCGACAAAGTGCAATACATGCTACTGTGTGTGATAAGACATCCTTCAGGATGTCCGACTAGACATCTGAGATGCCCAAGAGGACGTTCACGTGTTCTACCAGATGTCTTCAAAGACGTCTGGCAAATGTGAGAAAGATTTCATGCGTCCTAAAGTGGCACAGTTGCATATGATAGGGTGTAGCACTGTATTGTGCAATCACTAACCTACTTTGACGAAGTTGTCGTCATTTTTTCTTCATTGCCTCCGCTCTTGTGGAGGTGCCTCTCTGCCCAACCTTCTCAGCTTCCTTTGTCGCATCAGCCTTCGTCGATTTAGATGCTTCAGGGGGCTTTGTTGTGTCCTTTGCTGGTTTAGACAATCCTGGAGGCTTCAGTGTCTTCGACAATGTCTTCGCTATGTTACCGGGCTTGGGACTACGCGTCACAGATTCAGTAGTAGCACCCTCTGTTTCCAAAGCGTCCTGCACTTCCAATGCATCACTACATCTGCAATTTTCCATTGCATGCACAATACACATTGCACTCATGTCTGGACAAGCGGGATGTTCCCGTGGTCTCTGGACTTGTTGTGCATCCAACTACAAATTCAAAGCATAATAGTCATCAATCATTACACATACCAGTAGAGCAAACATTATAATTAAGATTAAACCTTCCTCAATTGCAAGGACACAAATGAAACAAACATAGCAGTGTCCGTGACAATGTCTGCTTGATGTCTCCACAGACGCAAGGATGTTTCCTAAGACGTGTGAAGACATCCAGAAAGACATTATAAGTCTGAGAAGACGTCTAAGGACATCCACAAAGACATTAGATGTTTGAGAAGACGTCTGCAGACTTCTACAAAGACATTAGATGACTGAGAAGACATCTAGCAAAACATCCTGACACCTCCATTATGATCACAACATGCCTATTCTAGTTTACCTGCTCGGTGTGGACCGGTTCAGTTGTCTGTGCTCCAGACGCCGGGATTTCTGCAAAGGAGTAAACATCTTCGACGACTGTGGAGACTGCTGCGGTAGCTACAGGTGCATCTCCATCCCCTAAGCCAACTTCCGCTGCCTCCATTGACATCCCCAGCCCGTGCTCCGTTGTCAACGTCGGAGTGACCTGCAATGTCACGGGCGTTGAAGGCAGGGGCAAATGTGAAGACTGTGGCAGAGTGGAGTTCGTCTGCGAATACTTCACAGCTATGAGCTGACGCATCATTGCCTCCAAGCGCTGGTTGGAGGCCTCAATCTTGGATTCCAAGCGGGTGTTGGATGCATCAATCTTCTTCTCTAGGCGCTCGTTCGATGCTTCCATCCATGCCTTGAGATCCTGCATCCTTGTGTCCATATCCTGAAGGCCATCGTCATCAACATCCTTATCCGCCTGCCGTCGCTAGTACTCCTCCTCGATCTCATCATTGATCTCTGACTCAAACGGTTCGCGCTGATGACGGATACTCTACAACAGTAGAGTACCACGTCATCAACAGAAAAATTAATACACTATTGTGACATTTACAGGACATGAAATACTCTCTTCTAAAACATTACCTGAGACATTAGAGGATGTCTAGTAAGACATTAGAGGATGTCTGGGAAGACATATCAGACGTCTAGAAAGACATCTCAGACGTCTGGAAAGATATCTCAGACGTCTGGAAAGATATCTCAGACCTCTGGAAAGACGTCCATAGATGTCTAAAATAATGTCAACTACAACATCAAAATCACAGCCAAGATAATATTATACTGTGTTCGAAGGAGTTCAAGGCAGCAGAACAGCCAGGTGCGAACTATAGAGAATTTCAGGACTTACCGCTAAAACCGACTGCGGCCTCCCGAAGCGATGCCACAACAGCTGCCTTGCTTCCCTTCCCTTTGGACACTCTCCGCATCTTGTCAGACTTGATTTTTGCTTCTTCACTCATCCTCTTCTTCACGAGCCTGTTCCATTGCTTGTCGGTGACTTCGGGAGGTTTGTGCTGTTTGGAGTCGATCATTTTGTTAAAACAAAATCGTTGATTGGTGAGGACCTTGTTGGCCTTCTTGCTAATCCATGCCTCATCCATTGCATCGCGATGGCCGTCCCCAATCACCTCCCACACTGCGAACATAGAGAATGCGAACACAGACAATCCAGTTTTCACCTCTGTTAGAAACTGTAGTAAATCATGCGAACAGAGCATCAATGTCAATGATGGACCTGTACATTACATACGCGCATGCTGTTAGAAATGACGTCCCCCGGAGCAGAATAGTTTTTGGTACCTGGCATCGTTGAATCAGATATTTCCAGCAGTGGATGGACTCTATGAAATTATGAAATTATGGGTACTGGTATTATTAATATCAGAATCTAAGGCCAAGCTTGCAGAGAAAGGTTGTTGAACATTCGGGCTTGACATGAGAACAGATTCAAAATAGTGAAGCTAGGAAGAAGGCAATCATCCAGTAACAAGATGGCAGTAAGAATGCAATGGGGTGGATCGATGGGAAAATTCCTCATGTTCTATATGATTGTGGGAAAAATATTAAAAGTGAGAGGACACTGATGTGCTTAGACATGCCCTTTTCGAAATGGCCAGACGATTCCACCTTAATTCATCTCAGGCATTGATAATGTAGTAATAACTTGATTTATATCTCACAGGTACTAATTACTAACGTACGGTTCTCTCGTTCGCATTGTTAATATACATCGCTGGACATGTGGAGATGACTTGCCGAACAGCTAGTGATGTCTTACTGGGTTATACCTGACCATAGCCGCTTAAAAACCTCTCCTTCACGGCTTCGTTCTGGCCACGGAAGTTTTCATTGGGATCCAAGTCCCTGACAAGCAGCCTGACCTCCTCCTCAAACGCCGGCCTCAAAGTCCCGTATGGGATGCCCTTCTCGTCCACACTGATGGGCTTCTTCCCACGGACCCGGCTGCGCTCCAGTTTTGCAGTCACCAATTGACTCGATGTGGGTGTTGCGTCTTCAGAAAATTCATCCTCATCAGCATCGGCGTGCTCTTCTTGGTCTTCGTCCTCATCATCCTGCGGGGTCTCATACTCTCGGCTGTACATAAAAAAACCTTCCTAGCTACATGTTAATAGCAGAAAAGAACTTAGACCAGGAATTCCTGACAACCATATTAGAAATCGCAAGTGTGATATTGTGCTTAAGTGTGATACTGTGCTCAATTTTTTATTTGTTACTTCTTGCAGGCAGTACTGAACTTATTATTTTGGGCCTTCCAGATGCACAAAACAACCACCACGGCTTCTCTCAGCAATATTAAATTCTGAAACGGAGCCATACACTACAACCAAGTGGATAATAGCGGGCTCAACACAGTCCGCTCATGTAGAGGAGAATGACTGTGCGGTTTTGTTATGTTGAATATGCTAACAGTAAAACTCTACTATGCTTGTGTGAGTCTCTCATGCAGGTAAACACCTACAGTGGCCATCGTGATGAACTGACGGAGTCTAAACTTATGGAACTTGTTGGACCAAGTTCATCGAGGGTTTCTACTCTTTCTCCCCGACTCTAGAGAAAACACTCCCATTTTAGAAGGTGAGGGCAAGTTCCACATCCAAACAGAACCGAAAGCTTGTTGGAGGCATTACAAAACAAATCAATGTGCCCAAGATCTACTACATACATTCCGTACGGCGATGCAGATGTCTGAACAGATGTCTTAATGTCAACAATCTCGTTGCACGTGACGTTTCAGATGACGCTCTCCAAGCCAACAAATACTCAGAATCACATTTTTATCACATACAATGCACATGTTCATCACTAACACGAGAAAGAATACACTCACTGAAACTCATGTTGCGCTTGCAGCTCCCGCAGCCGTGCATTTGAGGTCGGTTGCACGTCATGCACCTTTCCTTTGCCTTTATCGCTGGGGCTGACGCGCATGTCTTCCCTTCTCTTGGTCCGCCGCTCCTCAACGTGCCACACAGCAGCGTCACCTCCGTCACTGCTCTCATGTGCCTTCCGTGGCAAACGTAGCCGCTTGGAAACCCTCTTCTTCGTCATCCTAACGTGCCGGGCTGGCTACTCCACAAACGCCTCCAAATGCTTCTGCAACAACTGTAGACATACTTTTAGACGTCCATAGCAACATTCACGTGAAATATTCAAAGAAGGACTCAACAAACTTCACAAATCATTAGGAAATCAAATGAATGTTCATAGCACAGAAGGGTCCACAAAAACTCCTCGTATGCAAAGGACCGTGCGCACTTTCTGACAACAATGATATATCAGCAGAGAACCACGAATCACATGAAGAACCATTCCTACGTTAGACATCTACTTAGACATCCAGTTAGACGTTGACTTTGACAGTGTCTTAGACATTGACGTTTTCTTTCTAGAGAAGACGTCGACCATCTTCACACAGTATCACCAAATTGAAAGACATCAAACAACAACTGCACCAGCGCATTCAAGAACATCAGATTGCAATCGTATCGGACAAAAATCGACATAGCTTCAACGGTACCCAGCTGCAATTGAGTTGCCATCCGATGATGCAACGGAGGGCACTTACAAGACCAAATTGCGCCCACGATGGTGCTCCTCTCTAGCACTAGCAACTACTACAACCGAGACACTAAATTGATAGCATGAACAGATTTACATCACATGCAACGACAACCAGCACGGAAAACAAATTTCTACAAAATTCTGCGTATCAGCAAAAGTCACAAACGCATGCAAGCAGTATGTACTGCGCACTGTATGCACTCCTAAGAGAGCCTCACACCTCTCACGCCGCGCCTCGAACAACCGCACGAGTTGTGGCGGTCAGAGCACCTAGGATACAAGTAACCCCAATGCCGGAGCAGACAGCATGTGAGACACCGTCTTCGTCATCCCCGCACGGGAGACGCCGCCAGTCATTCATTTGCGGGGACCCATGACCGCTAGTTCATAAATAGTGTCGCAAGAGGCCCATTACCGGGACACCTCAGGCCGATACTCTACCATCTTTGACTGATCATATGCCTGAGGTCACCGCCTCTGACCCAGGCGCCGAGACCCTCCACCATACACACCGACATCCATCACCCACAGAGAAAGCCTAGTTCTCCAAGCGAAATATTCAAGCAGCAAGGTGCATATTGCAGCCATGGAAGAGGTCAGAGTGGAGCGTGTAGGCCAGGTGTAGTGAGAAAGTTCCAAGTGACACATGGGATGTGCAATTTCGAAATTTATTTCTGGGTTTCAATGTCCATACCTTGTGAGCATTCCGTTTGGGGGCTGGAGCAATCAAGAGTGCCGTGGGAGCTTCCACTTCCAGTTGACAAAGTGTTTGGGCAGGTTGAAGAAGCCGTGCACTCCGTCGCAGTTGGATCTTGGAACTTGCACGAGTCTCCTTCATTGTTGCTGTAGGAAGAGTGACTCTTGCAAATTGTTCTACAAAGTTGCTGAAAACGTGTAGAGCTGCATCTGTCACCTCCGACCCTCGCACTTCCTCTGGTACAGTGTATCTAGATCCTACTCCTCTATCGTGCTCAAGGAATTGTGTAGTTACTCCCATGTTTGAATGCAAAGAAATGGACTACATTAGGGTTTATGAGTACCCCTTGATAGCAAGTGGGAGTCCTATGTGCGCACGGCTCCTTTCTCTATAGTGTGCTTCTCGTACCTAAAGTTGGGGAGCCACGTGGAATACGGGCTGGTGTACGTTATGGGACAAACCTATAATTTGTAGACATCAATGTAGACATCCCCTTAGACATCCAATTAGACATCCACCTAGACATCCCTATGGACATCATTGTAGACATTACCCTGGACATCCGAACCTCTCTAGAGACATTGGGAGGTCGGAAGTTTGGTACTTACATGTAAACGTCGTCACAGTAGGCACGGTCAACATGTGATTTAATGTCTTTAGTCATATGTAAGAACAATCTTGACGTCTTATGTAATAGTGGGGAAGAGTTGCGAAGCAAAGTGGAATGAAAATGATAAGTATGGGCACTACAAGAAAATTAGGGTGTTTAGCAACATTTTGAAAAATTCCTAAGCAACGCCTAGGGGATTTTTTTGTACATAAAATCACGCTACAACTGTTGCTTTTACAAAAAGCAAGCCCCTAGGCGTTGCTTAGGAATTTTTCAAAACATTGCTAAACACCCTATTTTCTTGTAGTGGGGAAAGGGGAAAAAATAAATTTTAATAATTCAACATGTACCCGCTGAAAATACTCACATGGTGATAGCTTATGAGAAAGTGAATTCTAAAATCTCTTCCCCGAGCTGTACTGCTACCATATATGTATACAAGTATATTACAGTTCCAAATAATGAAGGCAGTTGTCGCAAGAAGCGTACACGATGTGATGGACTTACATTTACATAGACACTGTAAATTGTAATGAATACCAATGCATTCTATGTACACGACGTCCAGAAGTTTTAAGTACTGATTTAATCTATTTCAGAATACCATGTGGACATTTCTCATGTATAAATGAGGATAGATTTCTCAAAGACCATGACTTTTATGTGCACTATGTGTATGGTCAATGACAGTGGACAATGTTTACAATGCATTAGTTGGGGACGTTTCTGAGGATGTCATTGTCAATGTCCTTGTAGACGTCTGTCCTGGAAAAGATAAATTTCACGCAAGTGTGATATTGTGCTCAATTGTCAATAACGCCTGTGCAACCAAACTGATTTGCAGATGCAGCGTCATTGTTCGAAATCCGTCAAGCCTTGTAACTGCCCTTGTGTGGACTGTGGACGTGATAAGTGGGGCTGCCCAAAACCATCGTGCACGTGTCCGTTGCAGGTGAAGCGGACGTTGGGCTTGGATTTTGCCGTGCGCAAACAACGCTTACATTGCACTTGCCAGTGGAAGAAGGGTCGAGTGCTGCCTAGCTGGATGTGCAAGTGTAAAATCAAAGACACTTGATTTTTGGTAAGTGTCCATCATACCTATGAGTTACCTGCGGACGTCGACGGGGATGTCATCGTAGATGTCTCTATAGACATATCTAGCGATATTATTCCATTACCTATAACATCATCGGTGCTATTACGTGAACCTGTAACCCCGTCGCATGTACCCGCCCATGCACATCCCATTGCATGTGTCGCGATTACAGGACCTATAAGCTGTGTCTTTGTGTCAGCATGGCATTGGATGCGGAGGCATGCTCAGATGTGGAATCCGTGGGAGAGTGCGATCATCCGTATGGCACATATCCATTTGAAGAATATGATGCACAACATGCCGCGTACTTGCAGCGGCTCGTGCTTCTGCATAGCAAACACATGTATTTATACGAGCTTGGATTGATGAACACCATTGATTTCTTACCTGATACCATGGATGATGTGTACCACAAGAACATGTACAACATGTCATGGTTCTACGAGGGTTGTTATCCATTTGACACTTAGGAGGACAACTACGACCAGTGGTTGTATGACCAAGTTTGTCTTGCAATGATTGCGGAATAGTGTATCGCGTCACCTTGCAGGCATTCTAAGCGCATCACAGTACATAGAATAAACTTAGTGATAGCACGGCGCTAGTTTTGAAGATATCAATACCATCTGTACAGAGCATGCAGATTTGTAATGGCATGTTCATGGTTTATCCATGTCTATGTGAAGACATGCTTGTATCTGTTGCACTAAACATACTTCATTTGGTTATTGTAATCTCATAAGTGTATGCACTGACATCTATGATGAATGCATCAGATGTCTGCTAACATCTCCAACGACATTTATTAAATCTGCATTATGGTTGAATTGCAGAAGGATACGCATGTGGCGGTAGGGCTGCCCACATCCTTGTCGCAAATACTTGTCTACGCTTATCTATTTACGAGACTGATTGATCCGTCCTCACGGTCACGGCTGTAGTCAACAGAGGAAGAAGCCAGTGGTGAGTTGCCTAGACATGTCGGATCTCACTAAATGTCTTTAAGGATGTCGTCACAGATGTCAATGTAAACGTCATTGCGTTCTCAAAGACATCCATATAGACGTTGTGCAGATAACCGCATCTTTGCGGTCTTGTTCATCTGTTAGTACCAGGCATGTTCTTTGTTCAGTACTTCTCGCATTGTATCATACCTTTTGTAATCTTTTGCAGAGAAGTTGGAGCAATGAGTACGGACAGGCTTTGCCGCAGCGCAAGAATATGAATCAATGCTGATGGAAGGACAATGCGACACATCCCACTTGGTGACCTTATCCTCCAGACCGAGCTACGAGTGGCCACGACGTAGAACATAACAGCATACTGCTGCCCTTGCCGCAACTGTCATGGGGGTCGACACCAGCGAATACGCGTCATTCGGGAGCACCATGCACAAGTTGGCAGAGACCCATTTCTGACTAAGTCCATCATAGGTGGTGACCCCCCCGACGGATATCCAGCCAAAGGTATTTGGATGGAGGATATTGCATACGACGACGACGTTGTCGAGGATGTCCCAAACAATGTCCACAATGATGTCCTCCACGACGTCGTTCAAGACGTCCCCGGACATGATGATGTTCCAGAAGGCGCTGTCGTGTAGAGAGGGGAGCGCTTTGAGAATTCACGGGGAATCTGGCTGCAACCGGAATAGATGGCAGGAGAGTCCAGTCGTGTCTTCAATTCTTCAAATCTTCATATCTTCATCTCTTCGACTCTTCAAACAGCTCCCCGTTGGCCTATCCTGTGGTGGCTCTAAACGGGTTAAGGGTAAAGGTAAGGTGATAAGAACCCACGGCCTCGGACGGGTAAAACGGGACGGCCAGACCACAAGCTGAAACCGTCCGAAAGATTGGCTCCTAAAATTCAAACCCAGGGTGACCAGCAATCGCGACTCACCGGTGAGAACAACATAAATACGACCGTGTGGGTGATCAACCCCACTTCGCCGCAACAAAATTTACGAAGCAGAATTGAAAAGAACTAGCCTCCAAATCCGGCTGGGAATAACAAAAAAAGACAACGAGCCTCCAAATCCGGCTAGGAATAACAAGCCACAAGCCACAACACACGAGTCTTCATGTCTTCTTATCTTCAAGTCTTCAAGTCTTCAAGTCTTCAAGTGTTCAAAAACACTAAGAAACTCAAAAGAAGTGTTCAAAAACACAATGAAAAAATTTCCATCAAGGCTGTAACCTTCAAACAAGTGCCACAGATGACTCAAAACTCCAACTACTAAGTTTAATAACTTTCTGGAAAGCTAATACTCCAACTACTAAGTTTAATAACTTTCTGGAAAGCTAATACAAATAACTAACACTCCTCCAAATTTCAAATCATTCTAAACTACTATCCGAAAGTTATGTGAGTTCAAAGTTCCGCCCTTCTAGAAATTCAATCGCTCATAACTTCTTTTTCAAAACTCCAAATCTTAATTGTAATAGCTTTTTGGAGAGCTATAACAATAGTGCACACACCTTCCAAATCTCAAACCATTCTAAACTACTGTCCAAAAGTTATGGCTTGTTGAAACCTCTGCCCTCTCAATGGATGGCCTCGGGTCTTCACAATTTCAAACCTTCATAACTTTTGCAATTCAACTCTAATCAACTTGAATGATAAGTTTATGGAAAGCTAAACAAAAGTTCTATAACTCCTGAAATTTTCAAAGAAAGACGCAAAAACTACAAACTTTGGTGGCCGCCCGAATCTCTACTCCCCTTCGTTGGGTGGCAGCAGACCCTCCTCCACTCACACAATTGTAACTTTTTGCCCACAACTCCAAATCAAGCGAAAATAATCTCTCTGGAAGCGCATCTCAAAGAGGAAGAAATCCTCAAAATTTCATTCAAAAAAATTGCTTACAACCAGAGTTCTCGCCCATCAAACTCTCGGCTCTCTACACACACACACACCCTTCTCTTTCAAAGCACACTAACTCCTTTTTCCCCCAAAACCCGACTAAGAGGGAGAGAGAAGATGCCTACCTATCCTCTAGACCCCTAAGGTGGATAAGATCAGCCCATGTGCATATCACATGGGCCTCAAAACACCCATTGGCTCTAGGAAAACTCAAAAGATAAGTATCTACTTATCTTTAAAGGTCAACAAACCTTTAGAGTTCTAACTAGGAGGTAAACTACCCTCTATCTATCATCTTTTAACTTCTAACATTCAAATGAAACACAAAACACAAAAATTTAGTACAAAGCTTCAATAAAAAACAAGTAGAGGTAAAAACTAAAATCAAAGAACAGTGTTACTCAATCTGCAAGAACTTGAGGATGCGCTTGATAGTACTTGCGATGTAATCTGCACGTTGGATCTTTGTCAAAGGATTCACTGGCCCTTCTAACCAACGATGGTGGCCAGTGCTTAGCTCGATTGGCCTAGGTATACAGAAATAATGGTCTTCGTTCAGGCCCTCGAAACTGCCTTCAAATGTCACTTCACGGGTGCCCGGTTCAACACATCCAGTTTGAAGTAAGATTACTAAAACACGCGCGTCCTTTTGGAGATTACCATGCCAACGCTGCTCAACACGAGGCTGCTTTAGCGGATGAGAAGATCCAGCTTCATCTTGCGGGTGAAATGACAATGGTGAAGAAACCGTCGGCTGGGATGGTTGAATTGGCAACTGAGACAAGGAAAGCTGTAAATCTACCTCCGGTTCAGACTCTAGATCTTGTGACTCCATAAAAACCCTCCAGTTCGACATATTAGTTCGAACTTCAAATCCAAACACAAACTCTAAGAACGTAAAGGAATACTTCGAATTGGTGAATATTGTTTACGGCTTTCGCCGTTTAAACAATTCCATGAGCAATAAGCGTCACCTTGAAGCTACTGGAAGCGTCACCAATAAGTTTCGTCCTCCTAATCAAAGATCTTTCCAAAAAGGTAAACAAGTAAATATTTTATACACTGAAAATATTTACATCAGGACAACGCGACTCCACTGGATGAGTATCATGACGTCCAGCGGCAGGTCATGGATGCTTTGGATCGCGGTGATGCACTTCACATAGATGCAGGAGGGGAACCCAATGCGGTTGAGAACGATGAGTTGGACAGCGATACAATCGATGACCTCGAGCGCTTGTATGCGGAAGCCACGACACCATTGTATCCAGGATCGAAAACCAGTGTTGTATCAGCTACGATCGTCCTTATGAACATGTGCGTGGTGTTTGGGGTGAGCAACACTTTCCGAACCGAGTTGTTGCGGTACTTGGCGGAGGACTTACTTCCGGAGGGGAACAATCTCCTTAGAAGTCATTATGCCGCTGCGAAGACCATCCGAAGGCTTGGATTGGACTACAACAACATCCACACATGTCCAGATGGATGTGTGCTTTACGAGGACGATAATGGAGAATTGCTGACATGCCCGCAGTGTTCCAAGTCTCGATGGTTGGAGGGCACAACCTCCATCCTAGCAAAGGTGATTCGTCATTTCCCTCTTATTCCCCGCCTGAAACGGATGTGGAGATCGCTAGAGATTGCAAGCATGTTGACGGGTCACACAAAGCATGTTAGTGAGCCCGACATAATGCGATCTGTGGTTGACAGTCCTGCATGGAAGCACATCAACACAGACGCTGCGTTTGACATCTTTGGACAAGAGGACCGCAACATGCGTTTGGCTTTAGCACTCGATGGTGTCAATCCCTTCAAGTTGAGCAACACGAACTCGGTCGTCATCATCCATATCGGAGGTACACTCGGTTTAATGGCCAACGTGAGACTCGGACAACGCCTTCATCCGTCTCTGGACTTGACATCATTCGGTACGCTGCGTGGAGGCAGTCTTACCTGGATCTTGGCGGCCGAGAAGGGGCTGCCAGTGATACTGTTCACAGTACGGGAGTAAAGCCTTTGAGCGCATTCTGTGCATTACCGTACTGGCAGGTAAACATATACATCCTCTACTATTATATTAGATGTCCTTTGCACTGTGACGACGTCTCTGTAGACATCAAGAAGTTTACAGTTCGGATATTGGATGTCTTTTGCGACATGATGAATGTCTCAGTAGACGTCCGTGTAGACACCTGCACACGTTGACGGTAGCGAGTGCTAGAATTGTGGCACACTCAACAGACACAATCCGGCTCTAACCATTTGAAGTGGTACTTTGTAACAACATCTAAAGGTTCGACACGTCTTGGACGTCATGAATTGCGAGAAAAATCTATGCGAGAACATGCTGAAGACATTGTTTGGAATGAATGACAACCCAAGAAGTCGTCAAGATGTACAGGACTTGAACATATGTGAGGAGATTGGTTGCAGCCTCCACGACGCCGAGGTGACGAATACTACATGCCGCAGGCCTCGTACATATTGAAGCCTGAGGAGAAACAGGAGTTTATGCACATCGTATCTAGTATCCGCACTCCTACGAAGTACGTCGGGGCAATTCACAAGCGCCTGCAGGACGGCAAATTGCAGTACATGAAGACACATGACTACTACGTCCTCATGCAGCAGGTATGCACTGGAATTCTGAACGGACTATGTTTTGTCTACAAGTAGCTGGGAGAGTTGCTGTGATGAACAGAAGGGAATTGCGCAGTCACATCCTCATGCTCATACAGACATCGTCATGTGCATAGATAGACATCATCATGTTTGTACAAACATCCGAATGTTCCTACTTAGACATCCTCACGTTCATCCATAGACATATGAATGTTCATACATAGACATCGTCATGTTCATGCAGACATCCTCAAGTTCATACTGCCATCGTAATGTTTATATAGACGTCTTTACATACATACATAGATGTCTAGGAGGACATCCTCTTGTTCACGTTCATGGTGAAGATGATGACTGTATTGCCTGATGTAGATACTTCCGGTGGCCATTCGGACTGTGCTGGACGAAGAGGTGCGGGTTGCCATCATCAAAATGTGCAGGGTTTTTTAGCATATATGTGAGAAGGAGGTACGAGAGGACTCCCGCGATAGTCTCATGCGCAACGTGGTAATGGCAACATGTGTGTTGGAGAAGGAGTTTCCACCGACGTTCTTAAACATCATGGCACATCTTCCGATACATCTTGTGGAGCAACTGTTCATATGTGGACCGGTCCATTGCAGATGGATGTATCCAATTGAGAGATACCTGAAGACGCTGAAAGATTATGTAAGGACGTACGCACATCCTGAAAGAAGTATAGCGGAAGGGTACCATCTCGACGAAACGCTTGGGTTTTGTACAGAGTACCTGAAACGACACAGAGCAACAACTTACCGTGTATGGGACGCGAACGAAGATGCCACCATGAATGACGAGATCTTGGGGCGCAGTGAATCCACAAAGCGCCGATTGTCCGATGAGGTACGGGGCTACGCACATGCATTCGTCATTGACAACACACCGTGTTTGGGACCGTGGCGAGAGTGAGTTTCTATCCCAATACTTGTACATCAGAGGCCGCCCATTCAGTTGTCACTTATGTAGTACCGGGCCTTGTTAATATCAAGGACTCTATATAAATTAAGACACGAGCACGTCAACAAAGATGTCTAAGATGACGTCCGTTTAGACATTCATCAGTTTTCATAGATGTCTTCTTGACGTAGTTGCAGTGTATCACTCTTCTTGAACACGGAGAATACAATGTCTTCGCAGACGTCTCATAGGACATATGCACAGTCCACACATGTGCTGTAGGGGTTTATCATGCATTCGAATTGTCTAACAACAAAGGTGGGAGATTTTTACAGAGAGTACATCATCGCAAAGGGACGTCGATGGGAACAGCGAGAGGCCTTTCGAGTACAGTCAAGACGCCATCGACCATCTAGGCCTGTGACTTACCCCCCCCCGAACTTAGCGATTTGCCGTGCTTTGCAGATTGGCTAAGGGCACGGGTGCTGCAAGCAGAAGAGGCCGCTGAACAGTTGGATGAGGACGTGGTACAATACTCATGTCCCCCAGAGCGGTTTGCAACCTCACATCGTCAAATGAGCGCATTCGGGATGCATTTGCGGGTTCGGACATCCGAGGGGGGCCTGGTTACTCGAGACTCCTGTGTAATGGCAACCTACACACAACAGTTGCGTTGGGGGATTCAGAATGGGAGGCCTATTGACCATACTGCAGAACATGTGGGATATATCCAAGAAATACTGGAGTTGGATTACCGTAATCACTACACCACGGTGTTGCTCTGCGAATGGGTAAGACCCTCATGGGATGTGCGAGTGCCCAGCATTGAGCGTGACAAGTACGGATTCAGCGTGGCGAACTTCAACCACATGGACGGCAGAGTGCATCCGGATTCGTTTGCATTCCCCTTATATTGTCAACAGGTTTTCTTCTCGGATAACCCCAGCAGACGCGGATGGAAGATCGTGTGCCGAACAGACGTCCGAGGTCGGCTTAATGCAATACAGCATCGGCAGCCGCTGGCAAGTGGAATCGCAATCGGTGATGACGCGGACTTCCAAGGCTTACAACCGGAGATTCAGGAGACAGAGGCAATTCGAAGATCAGTGCCCACGGGAGGGTGTTATGTTACAGCCGCAACAAACACAGTCAACAATGCTGAAATCCAAGACGAGTAGTGACAGAGTCACTTATTGGTATGTCGACTACGGTTTTAAACAGGCGATGTCCGAGCTAACGTCTTGAAGGATGTCTTAGTAGACGTCCTCATAGACATCTTCAAGGACGTCTAGAGGGACATCCTCTTAATATTATAGTCAAAGACAGTCACATGTCTCTAGAGACATTCGCCTAGACATTTTATGACGTCTCAGCTTGTCCGACGTGGAGTTTTCTTTGCCATGTAGATAAGAAGCTGTAAATTATTATGTAAACAATATGTCCACGTGTTTATTCAATTATTAATATCGGAAAATTTTCTTTTATTATAAAATGCTATTTTTTGTAGCATATCTATTTTAATAATTTAATAATATTTAAATACATATATTATAATATTATAATATTTTTAACTGAATATAAATTTATTTTTTTATTTAAATATAATATTATGTTATAATATATTATTATATTATCCAGAAATATATATATTCTATAATTTTAAATTTATAATATTATTTTTTAATAATATTTTTAAAAATGGACCAATGACAACTACTGAAAATAGAATATTAATATCATTAAATTAATATTTCGAATTTGAGAGAAATACAAAAAACTTTTTAATGAACAAAGAAGAAAACAATATTTTACAGAATGAAGATTTTTTTCCTTTCCTCATGCAAACCGCTGCCCTCTATGCTGTTTTTTTTACAGTCGGGCTGCATTTTATCCCCCTTGATAGTAACTTTCAAACATTTACCCTCAGTCGAATCGGATTCCCTTGCCAACGCGACGCTTTGATGTCTCCGGGGATGTCTGCGAAGACATCTGCAAAGACATCCACGTCTTCGCAGACATCTTCATGACTTCTAGAAGACACGACTATCTTCATGCTACCCAAGTTGCTACAGTACCCAAAAGACGTAGTAGACATCCTCATGTCTTACTAGACATCCTGCTCTGTCTTGAAGACATCACCAAAGTGATTCTGCGTCTGCAGAAGACATCGCCAAAAACGGGGTTTTCTTATAGTGCTTGAATCTTGATAATAGAGTTTTCCTGAAAGTCTGTCCTGAAGAGGGAAGAAATGAAAAAGTCAGGGTGAGATTTCACCCCTCAAGGACCAAGGCATTTTAGAGGAATTTCTACTTCATTGATTCAAAACTGCCAAGATAAATTTGTTGAAAATGAAACTATAGGATCTTCTTCTAGACTCATATGAGATGGTGTGGTAAAAGAATTGTGAATTTTGACCATACGGGTTGTGAGATGATTGCGGTCAAAGTGAAAACATTTGTCCTCCGAGGAGACACTTGGTCCTTTAGTGGTTGATCCTTTAACCCCTAAAGAATCAAGGCATTTAAGAGGAATCTCTACTCCATTAAATTAAATCTGCCAAAATGAACTTTCGAGAATGTAACCATAGGATCTTCTTTTAAACCTAATGACATGGTAAGAATTTTTTGAATTTTGACGGTTAATATTGAAAGATAATGTAGTAAAAGTGAAATAATTTGTTTCCAAAGGAAAACTTGGTCCTTTAGGAGTTATGGCCTATAAGCTCATGAGGCCTAGGAGACTCTTCGAGTGTAATGGAATATACGGAACATCATTTACAAACTGGGTAGATTTCATCACCACTCCACTTCACGGAAATCACTATAGTTTGCCTATGTCTACATCAATTTTGGTGGCGCCGATCCCAATATATGCTCATCTTGCTCGGCAAAGTTTTTCTAAAATTCTCCTCAAAGGTGGTCTATAGCGCTTGCTACAAAGATGTACGTGCCCAAACGATCCAAAAATGGACGCTAGGTCTTAAAGGACTTAATATAAAAAGAAAGATAGTATGAGGAATTTCATTCTCCATCTTTTTGCACTAATAAATTGCATGGCAATTAATGCTATTCGGCAAGGCTACCCAATGCAAGCTAAAGCTCCTTAATAATAAGATACCTTTTCAAAGGGTTGACCAATAGTTCCACCATACCTATCCCATGTCAAGTCACCCTAAGTATGTGGTTTAGTTACTAATAAGACCATAAAGTAGGGGTGTCATGAAGGGTGATCACCTTTCACTCTCAAAAAAACTTTGATGGTTGAAAGAGTTGTGCAAAATAAGACACTTTGTTGCCTTCGCTTCCCATTAAAAACTAGAGCCATTCCAATATTTAAGTTAATCAAAAACTCACCCTTACTTTCAATTAACTAAATATATCCCTCTTTTAATTTTAATGTTAGAGTTTTCCTAAAATGGGTGACCCTCAGTACGCTGACACAAATTATTGAGTCAATGTTTCAGTTTGTCAACTTTAGAGAGCATCATCTGGCATTCTAGAAGATATCTAGTTTTTGAAATTGTGATAATTTGAAGATATTTTTATGTAGATTCATGCCACATGACCCTAATCTCATTATAGGTGGTCGAATTTGAGAGAGAGATTAGGAAGAGAGCAACCTTTGAAGAGTCAATTTTTTGAGCAGTTTTGAAGCAACTTGTGATGAGTGAAACTTTGTCAATTTTGATCAATTTTGAGTGAATTTGTTGTAGTTGGTGTTCATTTGAGGGCGTAGAAGGTTTCTATTGAGTCCAGAGAAGTTGTGAGGCACAATGAGGTTAATTTCAAACAAAAAAGAGTTGAATGTTGTTGCGCTTTTGCAAAAGAATTTCAGCAGTAGAAAAGTAGCACAAGCGGTGGGATTGTCGCAGTCTACGGTGAATAGAATTAGAAAGAAATGCTTCGAGAACATTGACATGTCAAAAGGAGGGCGTCCAAAGGCTTTAAAGAGTTATAAGAAGAGATTTGTTGTACGCTCAATGACTGTAGGTAGGTTGGAGAATGCAGTTCAAGCAACGAGAGCACCCAAAACTGAGATATGAGTGGATGTTTGTGTTGGAACTGTAAGGAATGCTTTGAGAGACGGAGGTTTAGGGGCAATAGAGAAGGTTTCCAAGCGAGCTTTGTCTGCCAAGAATGTGAAATATAGATTGGCTTTTGTAGAGTGATTTTTCACCACTCTAAGAAATCACCCAAGTGTACCCACACCTCATAGGATTCGTTATGGGGATGATCATACGCCTAGTTTTAAGTAATTGAAGCTTAATTGTACAATTTAAAGCTATCTTCTCGGTTAATTCTTAAGGTTATCTATCTATCTTTAAGAAATTAGGGCTGTTAGCATCACTCTTAAGGGATCCACAAACAAAGTCTAATCCCAAAGGATCTCTCGTGCCTTAAGAAGGAACATTAGTCCTTTTAAGATTGTGTTTATGCCACTAATTCTTAAACATATGCCACACTGGGGCGCTAATGGAAGTTTCCATTAAGTCTCATTGCATTGGTTCCTTAATTATAGCCTTTAAGAATTCAAAGTCTTACCTCATGCAAATCGCTCCACTTTTCACGTCCGTCCACTAAATCCACGTGATCACGTTCTTAAGACAAGGGTTAGTCTGAAAAAATCACACACACAAATTAACTTAAGTCTTAAGGAGTTCACCTCTTAAGTCTCCACTTAAGTTCACTTATCCACAATTAACCCTTTAAGACTACGGTGTTCTACACTTACTCATATCACTTGACTTTTACTTAAGGCTTCACTCTTGGTCGACTCCGTGTTCTTAAGAACACAGCCTCTGGCCTTTAGTTCTTAAGCACTCACACACTTACTTAGGACTGATCCCTTAAGAACCTGCACTGTCTAAACCAAATCAGCCTTACAATGTTCTTAAGTTTTTGTCTTAAGACTACCAAAACAGGGAATGCATCTCGCTGAATGCAATTAATGTCCCATGTTCTCACCCATACACACCTTTAAGTCCAAGCCCTTAAACTTAAGAGTCTTCTAGTACTTAAGGTCTTAATCTTCATAAGCTTATATTATCCAAACTTGGACTTAAGATTCTTAAGTTTCTATGTTCTTTTCTTAAATCTTCTTTAAGGATTTGTTCCTTATTTACTCTCTTATGATAGATTCTTTTAAATACTCACAAATTAGCAAACCTTAAAGAATCCCTTCTTTTAAGGCTAGACTTAATGCTAATTATTTGTATGAATAATATGACACTCTTTGCCATGCATCAAGGTATGCCACTCTTGATGATTATTGCATAAATTTCATTAACATGAATAAGAACTCCACTCTTATTCTTATGGTACTCAAGTTATATTCACTCACACTTGAGATCCTATTACGTGCTTATGCACCACACTCCTTATGCATTAAGCCACTTGACTTCACATTATCACCATTAATCTTCACACTCCTTATGCATTAAGTCACTTGACTTCACATTATCACCATTAATCTTCACACTCATGATTAATGTTCCAACACACATAAGGTCACACACACGACCTTAATAGTTAGGGTATTTCCCTAACTTATTCCATGAAGAATAAATATACAATGCATTCATGCATAGGATTTTTATCCACAATTAATACCTAATGCATGCACTTGTATTTATACAACACAATATCAAATTTATTCAATGAAGATCACATATTATTGCAATTATACGTATGACTCAAGACACACACAAGATTCTACATATGCAAATTCAATAGTAATTATATATTCATATATAAAATTAAATACTCTTACAACATTAAGAGTCATCAACTAGCTTTTTCACCTAAATCTAGGGCTCACTCCAATCTTCCTCCAAGGAATTTCTATGGTAATGGCAAAGAATGCTAAAAATTCAAGCTAGTCATTCTACTCAACATCCAAGAGGTACACCTCTTGCCAAGAGATTTTCCCTAGTATTAACCATTAAGATTAATTCCACTAAATCTTCACATCTCTTCATATCTATTTATGAAAAGGTACACCCTATCCAAAGGGTGCGAGTTCAATCATTTTCCCATTATTTCCTAATTCTTGGATATGAATAGGTATTTTTAATTAATTAAATAATTAGTGTAAATTCAATCATTAATTTTTTCATTCTCCATATATCTACAACCCTTTTTACACTTAATTTTTGAAAAAAATCTATTTTTGTCATTTTGGCTCTACAACTTTTTCTAAAATACACATGTTTTTGACAGTTAATGATTGGGAGAGGGTCGTTTTTAGTGATGAGACAAGAGTCAATTGTTTTAATTCCGATGGTAGGACTTGGTGTTGGATTCGTGATAAAAAAAACCTTCCAAGTCATACTGTCAAACAAACTGTGAAACATGGAGGAGATTCAGTCATGTTTTGGAGTTGTTTAACTTCAAGAGGAGTAGGTAATGTGCACAAGATAGATGGGTGGATGAATGCTACAAATTTTCTTGAGCTATTACAAGAGGAATTATATACTACATTGGTAGATTTTGACTTTGATCTCGATGAAGTTATTTTTCAACAAGACAATGCTCATGTGTACACGGCTAAGATTGTTCAAGAATGGTTTTGGGAGCAACCATATGATGTTATGAAGTGGTCTGCTCAATCTCCCGACTTGAATCCCATTGAACATGTGTGGGCTTCTGTGAAACGGAGATTGAATTATTATCCCACCGCTCCAAGGAATCTCCATGAATTGTGGACTCGTATTGAAGAGGTTTATGCTTCTATCAGTGTAGATGAATGTAGGAAGTTGTATGCTAGCATGCCTGCTCAAATTGCAGCTGTTTTGAAATCAAAAGGAAGTTGGACGAAATTTTTAGTGTATTCTAAAAAGTGCTCAAAAAAATCGAGTCCATGTATATATCCAATTTCCAAATTCCATATCTTGGAATCTATCAATTTAATTTGTGTTTTTTCACTTAGATGTTGTTTACTACTTTATGCTTTACAACTTTTGTATACAAAGTTTTTCAATTTGTTCATATGTTCTCATGGCATTGTAGATCTACTGTAACTAACTGAAACATTGACTCAGTATTTTGAATCAATGTTTATCACCTCTTTTTTATGATCTTATAATAGTAAGGGGACCACATGGAAAGGATGACATGGCTCCTAATGCTCAATACCTTTGGAACTCATGGTATTATAGGGGAACTTTAACTTGCTTTGGATAGGGCGCAAAACATTGGTTGCCAACACAATTAAAGTTCATGAATGCAAAAAAAAGGCATGAAACCCAAAATGCTCTATTTCTTTCCATATTTGAATGTCATTGTGTTATTTTCTCCTCTTTTCTCTTATGGAAGGACTTTCGTAAAACTTTGTTGTGTCAAGAATCTTGATTACCTTTCTACTCTTTAAGTTAATTATAGATATTTAGAGATATTTATGGTGATTTTGATACCTTAGGCTAGTATTAAAAGAGGAGATGAAAATTCTTGGTATCTTTGCTTGATCTTAATTTATACTAGAAATCATTTGAATTACCATACTTATTTGATATTAGTAATTAGTATGCATGTTTAGAAGTTTATTTGATGTAATAAAGTTTGATGCCTTCTATATCTAATTCAAACATATATATTGCTGAAATTTCACATAAAAGATGAGTAATTTTTTTGGTCAATGTTTACTTGTTCTTTTATTGAGCTATTTAATTATTATTATCATTAATTAACAACTTCAAAGAGTTTTAAATGTCGTAGGTGAACCTCTGGTCCGGCATAAATTAATTAGAAAATCCCATGCCAAATTAAATGGATTTTTTTTTTTGAAAATGCCGAAATTGTAAAAAATGTATATTTACAGATTTTGGCACGTGGAGAGACATCAAAGGGGATTAAGGCTTGGAAAAGTCTTCATCCATGGCATTTCATGTATAAACACTTGGGTTTGGAATCCCAGGGTCTTGAATTCAATCTCCATGGGTGCCAAAGCAAGCCAAATATAGTAGTTTTTGACTTCTTGTCAAAAGTAACATTATTGTTATTTTGAATGCCAAATGTCATTTTTTCACTTTAATTAATTATTCGGCATTAAGGTGCCAGCCCAGAGGTTCATCTGCGGTAATAGTCCAAAGAGTTTCAAAAGTGCAATGTTTAAATTTTAAATGAATGAATTCATATAGGAAAGATCTTGATGTTGTGTAAAAATAGATCGATAATGACAACAGATCGAGAGTTCTAACCAACATCAATTAAACGAAAAACATACACTAAAACAAGTATACATAGTACACCCTCAAGGAATAACTAGTAAATCACAATAGAAATCAAGTGTCTCGCACTCCACAAAGGGAGAATCAATGAGTGCAAGTAATGTAAGAGAATGTGGAGCCTTTACTAATGATAAACAATCATTAACACTCTCTAACTCACTCACAAAGCTCGACTTGTCAAAGACGTCAAGTTAAGGACGTGTGCGGCGCTACACGCACACACACAATCCTAAGTGGATGAAAATCATCAACAGATGAATATAGTACGTCGCGGCTCGCCGTACGTCCCTAAACCCGTAGATTAGTAACAAATTAATCTACGCTAAAACACTACGATACTGAGAGACCCTCGACGCCACGCCCCATGACATTGCCTTTAATTGATCTTGCCTTGAATTTGGAGATCATAAACTTAGAAATGGGAGAATGGTAACCCTTAAAGTTCTAAGGGTCCATTTGGGGGACTCTTAATGGTTTAGGCACGTATCTCTGAGTTTAGTTTTAAGTAAGATTTTCATAATCTTTTCTCTAGATAGACATTACCAAATGTTTTGTGAGAGTACATGTTTTCCTAAATCTTGTATTCAATTTATAAAAAAATTCTCATGCCTAGAGCAATTTCTAAGGGTACTATGGAGCTGCATATTACTAATGTAGAACTTAAATAGTACCACTATAGAGCTTAGTAATGTGGGCAGGGTTACCAATCCGACGTCCTTGGGGGTCTGAGAGCGTCCTAGGGCGTCCTAGGACGAGGACGTCCTGACGTCACGTCGGACGCAGCGTCCGGGGGGGGGTAAAATGCATTTACCGAAGGCCGTAGTAAGTTTTCTGGACCGTCAGATTCGACGAAATGCGACGCGGCGAGATCTCAGCCGTCGAAATGCGTCGAGTCGTCCGACCGGACCCCGCCGTCGGAGAGATCGGACGGCATCTCGGCCGTCCGCGTGATCGGACGGCCGATGGACAGATCGTACGGCCCCGATTTGATCGCGGGGGCGCACGATGGCCGTCCGATTAGGCCGACGGCTTTAGGGCCGTCCGATCGGGCGGACGGCCGTCTGATCCGCGGACGGCCGTGCGATCCGCGGACGGCCGATCGGACGGCCGTGCGACCGGTCCATCGGCCGTCCGATCGGACGGACGCGGTGGCGGTCGGCCTCATGGCCGTCCCCCACCCTATAAAAGGCCGTCCGCCAACCTCTCTCTCTCACTTTTTCCTTCCCCTCTCGAAAATTGAAATATATTTTTGAGTGGATGCGGAGTGGCTTTGGCTGGCATTTTTCCATCCATTGGCTCCTCATCTTTGGGAGGGAGAAAGTGATTCACATTTGGGGGGGAGTTTTTGCGGTTTTTTTAAAGTTTTTTTAAAAACTTGTTCGTAAAATGCTTTTTTCATAGTTTTTTTATAGAACTTGTTCCAAACTAGTTTTTCTCTTCAAGTTTTTCTTAAAACTTGCTCTTACAAGATTTTTCTCATAGGTTTTTTTTTTTAATTTGTTCCAAACTAGTTTTTTTCTTGAACTTTTTTTTAAAACTTGTTGTAAGAAGTTTTTTCTCTTAGTTTTTTTTAGAACTTGTTCCCATCTAGTTTTTTTCTTGAAGTTTTTTTGAAAACTTCTTCTACAAAGTTTTTTATTGAAACTTCGAACGGCGGCGAGATCAAGAAGATGCCGAAGGACAAGAAGAAGCAGAAGGTTGCGGACTTCGGAGTGAAGCTTCATCCAATCCACGACGTTCCATCTGAGGCTTGCAAGAATTTCCTCATAGAACTGACCGTCAGATTCTATGAGGAAAATTCTATTCGATCATTGGAGAGCAAGTACGTCAGATATAGAGATGAAGGCCCCGAGAAGTTCCGGACGGACATGCGGCAGCACATGATGGACGCGCTTCAAGCCCCGATGTGGAATATGGAGACCCAGAAGCGCGGGTTTTTGAAGTTCTTGGATGCCAGAGTGCACGATTCACTCTGGAATGCCAAGAACTTGTTGACCAAGTTTGGGAGGTTCAATCGCGCGGCGGATGAAGTTTTCAACGACGTGCTGTTGAAGGCGGATTTGTTCGTGGCCCAGATGAAGCCATTCGCCAAGAATCGAAACCGGCGTGGCTCCGTGGGATGGTGGAATTCGATAGAGGGGCACCAAGAAGACCTGTTGCGTAAAGCTCATCTCATTGCCATTCCGCCAACAGCCGCGGTTATACGAATGGACAATGCGAACAGGAGAGGTGGATACGCCACCATTCGCAAAGTCCGCATTGAGGGTGCTCCGGGCATTGAACCATTCTGGGAATTTGCCGCCAAGTTGTCCAACCAATCGGAGACACGGCCGGATTTGGCAAAAGTTGAGCATCAGAATGAGTCGATGGCGGTGAGGATTCCACATCCGGGTGTCATCCGTTTCGTGGCCATTCATCCGGACAAGTACGAAGGCTATGCGTATTGGTGGAATGGCGGGACAGTTCGAGAGATGTTGAACCGGGATATCGAGTTTGGTGACGATGTCATCACACATTTGAACTATGGGAGATTCCCCGATGATGAGATTATTCGAGTTCAACAGTTGGTTCGTTTTCGCAAAAAACGGACCGCGCTTGCGTGGGCGTTGTTGCGCATCATGAACGAGGTCCACAAGAGCAACAATCTCCACAATGACTTGTCTCCGGACAATATCCTCCTCCACTTCCCTCCAGATGAATCGCGAGTGTATATTGGAGTATGCGATTGGGACATGACCACGAAGGTTAACGAACCAATGCAGTCTCTTTATACGTTCACAAAGCGTGAAGACATGGCCGAGACTCTGCGAAGGCGATGGTGGGTCGATCCGCGGGTTGCGTACTTGCACAAACCAGATGCGGATGTGCAAATGATTCCGAAGTTATCGATGGCTTCGGAGGAGTTCGCTACGGCCCGAATAGCGCAACGAATCAACGGGCGGACAATGTCCATAGACTACGAGAATCTGCAACGGGAATCTCGGAGTTCCGTAGTATTCTCAAATCAAGAATTTGCGGATACATTTCATATGTACATGGAGAGAGTCTGCAACGAAAACCGAGAAAGCGCTGGAGGATTGTTTCATATCATTACACGCTTCAGCGACACATACAATTGGCCCACGCCTCATGAGCATTATCGGTCAACTTATTAGTAATACATAGGTTTTACTTTATTCCTTTCGGCATTATTAGACTATACTAGATAGCATGCACATTTTGAAGTGACTATAGCAATAGTCTTAGATTAATATGTATTACATGCCTTTATAATTTGGGCACAAGAAGTAAAAAAACCTTATTTCATATAGCCGTGCAAAAAGCGACATTTTTTGAATTTTATATGGTTTAGGTTGTGGCATAGTTCCGATTTTTTAACTTATCAATGTGTTCTATTTCAAAATTCTTGTATTTCAGAATTTTTGTTAAAATTACCTCAAAATATCCTAATCCAACCTTATGATGAGATTTCCCTACACACCAATTTTTAGAGGTAGAAAAGAACTGTAGCATATTCAAATCAAGTGCGCGAATACTGGAGTTTAAAAATTGCCATTCCATGGTTTATTTTTTAGTAAACTGAATAAGATTTCAAATGATAATCCAAACCCAGGTTTAGGAAGGTTTTCATGTGTTCAGTACATGTTGTTGAAAAAGCAAAATGTGTAAAATATGATGATCTCTAGGTTTTATGTAGAGAAGACGTATATCAAATTTTATGAGTTTGGGTTCGAACTTTTCGGATAGATCATAGTGCCCATGGCACAAAATCATACATAACCTCAACCATTTCATGTTTCTTGAATACAATTTAGCATTTATAGGAATTACCCCCATTTGAAACGCCTCCTCATGCCCGACTCCCTACTCATACAACATGTCTCCTATATCCCCAAAAATATCGTGGCAGTTATGATCCGGAAACATTTCAAAGTTGTTGGATTCTAGTGCAATGACCATAGAAGGAAACCAAAAGTTTGATTTCTAGTTGTGACCTTTGGAACTCAATTAAGACTTATTAAAAAATATGTTTACAAAATTTCAAAAACTTTGACCGCACATATTGAAAGATTATAGTGTGTGAAGTGAAGCAAATGGTTTAGGGTCTTCACTGCGTTTAGTGGATCCGCAGACTTTGACTTTACCTGGCGTCAAAATTTTGAACTAGGCAAGGTCTAAATCCACTACCTTAAACATGATGGTAGTTCCTTAGAGAACAATTTCTTGAGGTAGAGGACATGTGTAGTGTATTCAAAACAACCATGGAAGTAGTGGAGGTTCAAACTTTGCCAATTAAAACTTCTTTTTCTTGTGAACTTCATGTGTTTTGAATTACTAATCCGAATGGTCAATAAGAAGGTTTACACCACATATTAATGTAGAGAAAATAAAATGTAAGAAATACAAAGATATGTAGGTTTTATGTGAAAATTCATAAGATCTTTTGGTACCTCGCCCGACAATGAGTGACAATGTGTGAAAAATTTTCACTTGGGTTCGTATGCTATTTTTAAGAATTTCAATAAAGAGAAGACTTGTTTTTTCAAGGGAACGGTGAAATACATCGTTTCTCATAAGGTTTTCCATGACATTGTCATGTACATTCTTCTAAATATTTACACCTGAATTAGATGCATAGAAAAGTTAAAAGTTTGATTCAAACTTTGCATGTTTAGGGTTCATGCACGCTTTGACGACGTCCCCTTCCATCCAATTGTATTCTTTCCGTGGCCGTCATCATATTATTGTTTCAAATGAGATTTCAAACGAGACACCTTACATGTCTTGTAAATGAATATCGCCATATATAACAAATTTGAAAACACAACCATCACTAACACACAAAAAACATGCATGAGATCGAATGTGATGAACATATTCTCTAGCCATAATCTACATCCAAAGTTTAGTCCCTACAATGTTATTTTTAAGTACACTCCAAAATGTCAAATTTTCAAAACTTTTGTAACAATTTTTTGGCTTACATACCAGATGAAAACGCACCTAAAAAGCCCAAATCCGAAGTCGGAATTGAAAAAAAATAAAAAAAATTGGAAGTTATTAAGTCGCTGTTATGTTAATTCTGCCAAAAAAACAGTTTCATCCACTGTAGATGAAATTCTATGCGGCGGAAGAAAAATCCCGCAGCGGATGGAAATTTCCGCAGCGGATGAAAAACAGCGCAACGAATTTAAAACAAGCAGCGGATGGAAAAAAAACTGCGGATGAAAAATCACCAGGCAGAGGAAAATCAGAGTCCGGTTCAAATGTTTGCTGCGGATGAAAACATTCGCAGCGGATGAAAAGTAGACTGCAGATGAAATTTTGAAAACCTCATTATAATATTAAACTACATTACAATGGTTGGACTAATGCGTTTCGAAGCAAGCGCCAACCGCTAATTTGCATCTATAGAAGTTTGGTAGTGGTTCGCGCTTGTTTTGCAACGCATTATAACAACCACTTTAATGAATTCTCTATATTATTTAATATTAAGAAAAACATTCATTTCAAAATTACTTTTTATAAACAGAAAGAGTAGAGAAGGAGCGGGTTACAAACGTTAACCCTTAAACGACATTTCATGGCCTGGGCAGGCAGCCCGAAATTGGATCACGGCATCTTCTGCACTTGGACATCAATGAATAGTGCACTTTTTGAACTTGGGCATCATGAATAAAGCAATCCATGATGAGCTTGCACCCTCCTAAAGGTTATCAACCTACCTACCACAATCCTTTCAAAGCACAAATCACTCATACAAATTGTGATTTGAATTGTAAAATTTCACTTCGTGAATGCATCAAAAGAAGGTGATTAGAATGATATCAAATATGTGAAAAGTTGAGTACAGGAAGAGCTACAGAGAAGATTCTGTAGAAACCAAGCCCCTCGGGCTGGCTCTGACGTTTAAGGATTAAGTGTTTCTTAATAGTGTTCGTGATGATTCTTAACACTTTGCCATAGTCATTCGCGGACGATTTTCATTAAAGTGCGCATGTGTGCACATACTTGTGCGCCTGGCCCACGTAGCTTCTGAAGACTGTTTTTCGTCCAGAGATTGTTTTCTCAACCAAGGACTACTTTTCCATCCTCTGACTATTTTCATCCGCAGTGGCGGAAATTGTAATTTGGCCACATTATATTAATAGTGGATATCGGCTCTCTAAGTAGGGTTACATTTAGTAGAAAAAATAAATTGTGTAGGAGGTTTTCCAAAAACCACATTATTCTGTGTGTTTATAAAGCATTTTAAGGAAGTTCAATGCCTAACTCCGTAGGTAGATTGCTACGACATATTTACTCGGACATCTAGAATCATAACAATGTAAAGCAATGAAGTATATGCAATCATTAATACAAACATGCATACATTAAATTGTAGAGGCATTCAAATATGAATAGCAAAAATGCTTATAGGAAGATTTTGTTGTATTCATTGATATTGTATAACGTATTTGGTATACCATTTCGTGTACTCTATAGAGTAATTTCCACACACTAAAATATCCTTAGAGCATAACTTATGCCCATACACAAAACATGACAAATCATCACAACAGAGTACAACAACTAACCCGCACTCATATTCACTGACTGTATCAATGCACTTTATCTACTAAACATCCAAATAACAAACCCTATCCTCTACAATAGCCATCTCGACCAAACCATTTTAATGTCATTGATCCACATGTTACAAAACTAAACACATATAACAATCCTTCACAAAGTTCTGCTCAAGCAAATATCGATGGAAACGAACTTGCATCTATAGAACTTGGGAAAGAGGTCCTCAAAAAAACGCATGAAAATGCCAAAGACTTGTACGAACATCCACATGCTACCCCATACCACTTCCAAAAAGAATATTGGCCTCCTAAAGAGGATACCCCCATTAAGGTTCCGGTTTTATTCTTGAACAAATATCTCAAGACACAAGACCTCTATAACAACCTTGACGCAATCAAATAAAACTTCCCTAATATAGAATAATGGGTTCGCAACAACAAAATAGACTATGAACTCTCTACGAATTCTTCGAAAAATTCCATCATCCCAAACTCACAAATAACATGCGTCATCAATTTCCATAATAGTCGATATTTGGGAAACGCCCGAAAACAACTCTTATTTGGAATAGAAAAATTCCCATATGTAACATGCCCCATATGCACTTTCTCAAACGCCGATAAATCACTCCATGTTCTACCAAAAATGCCAAAACCATCACATACACTCCTTAATTGTCACAAGACATAACAAAGCAGTACGAGAAATTCGAAAACTATTTACCTCCCATAACAAATCACGATGATTTATCCTCATGAATGCCGGCACCTTTAATAACAAGTTACAACCCACAAGGAAATACGGTCCCCCCTTAGCTACTCCCGAGTCCCATATACATGCGCAACATAGCGCTGTCTTTGTAACGCTAGACTCAAAGCCGACATACTTTGCATTCGGGGCCTACCATACAATGACCCACCATCGACCACATTAACCAAGAGTATACCGTTCAATTTATCGAATTCACATATTGTAATGATAGATTCTCCCCAGAAACAATTGAAAACAAAATAAATGAATACCAACCCAGCAACCCCTTATTAATGACATCGTTGCCCTCGGATGGAAAATGGACCCGCTTATTGTAATCACTGCCGATGCTCGTGCCACCACCTTTATCCCATCTATAAATATCCTTTTGAGATACCTTTAAAATCTCCATCGCAACAATTTCACACACTTTCAATATTATTAACACTGTTGCCATTCAACATGCCATGTCCATTCTACTACACCAATGGAAAATGGAAAAGAAACCAAGCCCTCCTTGACAGGGTGTCTGGTGGGCATGGTCTTACTGATGGAACGAACAGATTCTTTATTCACGCCAGCCCCTTTGCGGAGCGGCGTTTCTCTTCTTGCTTTAACTTCTAGGTCAGAAATAGTCAAGGAACTTTAGAGGTACAGGTTGAAAAAAAAATTTATTTAACAAGTAATGATATGAAATACTCTTTAACTTTTATCAGGTGAATGAAAAGTTGGAATGTATAAAAATTTCTCATTCCACACATCCACTTATACTAAAAAATTATCAATAAAACTCATTTGGAAACATGTAGCATGCATTGTACATTCATCATCCACATTGACATGGCCGCAACGTAGAAATATTTAATAAACATCGATTAGAAGATCTTAAAAAATGACCTTCTAAATGTACAAAATTGTCAACATTGTTCTCACATGAAGACATTATCCACATGGATTACATTACACAAAGACCATGTATGATTAATCGGAATCTGAGTCAGTATCACGTCTTTGACTTGGCCCAGCGCCACTTGAGTACGGCCCGCTTGAATAAACATCATACAAGTTATTGTATTGCCTGTTCATGTAGCGAGATTCATCTTCGAGCCTGCGGATGTACTCGTTCTGGCTTTGTATTGTGGCTTCATGCATTTGTCTTTCAAACTCGGCATCATCGTTCTGACGAGGTGGAAACGTTGATGGAGGTGTGTTGTCTCTTCCATCTAATCTCCGGCCATATCCATCGTAAGGATGGCCATAAACGTCGTAATAGACGTGTCCAGGGTTTGGAGTGTCGTGTTCTTCCTCTTTTCTGGGGGAATTACGACCAGACTCGTACGTATCCCTTGGATGCGTTCGCGTATAGCTCTGAGGGTGTTGGTCCCTGTACCACATTGGCCGCCATCCAAATAACGGCCATATCCATGGTAAGAACCGCCATATGGGTCGTAATAGACGGGTGCAGAGTGTGGGGTGGTATGTTCTTCCTCTTCTCTGAGGAATTACGACGAGACTCGTACGTATGCCTTGGATGCGTTGGCGTATAGCTCTGAGGGGTGTTGGTCCCTGTACCACATTGGCTGCCATCGTAGTAATGGCTGCCACTCCCCCCACCAAATGTTACAGGCGTGGAACCCATATCATTGCCACGGTTGTAGTCGTTGTAGTTATGTCCCCCGTACTCTTCTGGAGGTGTCTGCTGTTGTTGGTGGGCATCGGGATCGTCCCCGGATCTTCGGTTTGACCAACGTGGCCAACAATCACTCGGTTGATTCCAGGTGGTTGGTATAAAATGGGCAGTTCGATCCATCAGGCTGACATTGCGGCCCGCCACGGTGCGCCAGTCCACATCCTTGTGTAGGACGATTTCCGCCCAAACCATCGCCATGTTCGAATACAACATGATCTCCGGCCTCGAGTTACGCACACCCACTGCAGCAGTGACCTCATGATATCGATGGCGGAAATGGTCGCTCAGACAATTGCTCGCTAGACCTTCGCGCCGCGGCCCTGATATCCTCGCTTGTGCCCTCGGCCACAACTTCATGAGGTGCTTCATCTTCACGTACCTCTTGCACATGGTGCAAGTCCACAACCTCTCTTCCTCGTCCTGCCATCCGAACTCCGCAACAACATCTGGATCGTCCGTTGCGTCCCAATCCATCTCAGGCGCTTTGCCCTTTGGAGCAACGGGCCGGTTGGACCTTGGCATCTTCCCTAACTAGAACAAACAATTAAATGAATGAATGGGAATTAACCCCTAAAGTTCCTTGACAATTTCCCTCAAAAACTATAAGTGATACTAACTTTCAAACCAGAAATCCAAAAAAATAAAATAAAAATATGTCCACGAAGCTCTTATCAAAGGCAATGTAGAATAAAAATTTCAGAGAAAATTGAGTGGTTATCGAGTTTTACGAACCTGCCCCAAAATCAAGGAATCCACCCGAAGGAGATCCTGGTCGTTAAGGGGTTAAACGAATTAAAAAATATTAAATATCCCACCACTCGAGGGGGCGCAAGCGATTCGGCAGAATATGCCAAAGCGACCAGCTCGCCCACTAGAGTGTGGAGAAAGGTCGGCCGTCCGCCTTTTATGCCGTCCGCGAGTGGCGGACGGCCTCGGCGGACGGTCGGCGAGTCGTCCGAGCCGTCCGATGGCGGACGACCTCGGGCGTATCGCCCGATCGGACGGCCACGATGCCGCCA